>JAEIFR010000539.1:0-504142 GCA_018904105.1 Zaprionus tsacasi
AATGTATCTTCAGATTTTGGTCGATCCCTCTGATTGCGACTTTCAATGTATTTTATGGCGGGCTTGTAGCACTGAATCGATTAAAGTACTGCGCCTTAAAACTGTTACATATGGCACGAACTCAGCACCATTCTTGGCGGTGCGATGTTTGTACTATTTGGCAGATCAGTTTGTTAATCAATATCCATTAGCAGATGAAGCAGTGAGACGTAATTTTTATATGGACGATATGCTATCTGGAGCAGATTCGTTGGCCCAACTGCTCCAGTTAAAAAAGGAAGTAACAGACTTATTATTAGGGCGATTTGAACTTCATAAATGGCGGTCAAATGCCCAGTGGAACGAGAGCAATACTGCTACAGAACCATTAGAACTTCACACCACAGAGACGGCAAAGACTCTTGGAATTTATTGGGCTTCTACGATAGAGAAAGAAATGCTAGCCATCATTTGGTCTGTAGGTCATTTCAGACCATACCTCTTCGGGCGTAGATTCAAAATAGTCACAGACCATAAGCCCTTAATCTGGCTAGAAAATCTGAAAGGCCAGAAATCAAAACTACTTCGATGGAAAACTATCCTGGCCGCTTACGACTACGAAGTCGTATACAAAAAAGGGTCGCAAAACGTAGTTGCTGACGCACTCAGCAGAATTGAGCGAAACTTAAACATAAACAAAGACCCACAAATTATACCAATCGCTTCGCAACCATTAAATCACTTGAATTTCCAAATAATATTCCGTACCGGATCAGCAACTTTGAGACAAGTAGAAACACCATTTATCCATAAAGTAAGACACATAATCACAGAACCCGTATATACTTTCGACTCCGTTACAAACACCCTTCAAACAATCCTGAAACCGAATAAAACATTCGCAATATTTGCACCAGACGATATTTTCAAAATAATAGAAGAGTCCTATAATAACTATTTCTTTGAAAATGACTTATACAAAATTTTCCGCTGCAATATATGGCTAACCGATATAACGAATCCTCTTGACCAGGAAAACGAAATTCGTGCGTACCACTTTATCACTAATCATAGGGGGATAGATGAAACATATAACCATTTAAAAAGGGACATTTATTTTCCGCATTTTAAAGACATTATCACAAAAATTATAAAAAATTGTGATACCTGCCCAACCCTAAAATACAATAGACACCCCCATAGACCATTGATGCAAAGCCCAACCGCCCCAGAGGGACCATTGGCAGTCGTACATATAGACATATATTTCATTAACAATACTTGTAACCTCACAATTATCGATAAATTCACCAAGCTAGCGCAAGCTTACCCCCTTAGCAATAGGAATTCAATAAAAGTAGCAGATGCCCTACTACAATTCATAAGTCACTATGGCGCACCACAGAAAATAATCTTCGACCAGGGCGCGGAATTTTCGGGCAGTCTATTCAACGACCTCTTAACTCAATTCCAAATAACAGCTCATACAACTTCATTCCAACAATCTACGGGAAATGCTTCTGTCGAGAGACTGCACTCCACCTTAACCGAACTATACAGGATAATCATGAACAAAAGAAAAGAAGCACGCCTAGAACGCGATCATGTCCAAATTCTCTCAGAAGCAATAGCAACTTATAACAATGCAATACACTCCAGCACTTCCTATACCCCTTTCGAGCACTTCCACGGAAGAACTCACATATTCAACAAAAGAATAACATTCGACAATCACCACGATTACCTTAAGAAATTAAACGAATTTAGAAAAGACATATACCCAAAAGTACAGGAACATTTAAACGCGACCACAGAAAGAAGACTGGCTAAATTAAACAAGGACAGAGAGACACCAATCCAAGTCGAGCCTAATGATAAAATATTTAGAAAAGAAAACCGTAGAAACAAGATAACACCGAGATTTTCACCGCTTGTTATAACGTAGCTACTAGTGAAATACATATTCCTAATGTCCCACATTCCTATGAATACAATTGAACAACCAACTTTCCTAATTGCACCTTATCCCGACAATAATGGCCAAATTATTAATGAAATAATTAAAGGCAAATTCTATTTACATAACAACTATGTTCGTAATACATTAACAAGGAATATTGTCAAAGACCATTGAATAGCTAACATAGTAAAACACGAAAAACCAACTTGTACTTTTCAAAACAAGTCGGAAAGGCTACGGTCACGCGGTGACTGTAAGAGGCCATGGATTTTTAGTGTACATATATATTTAAAGTAAACCATAAAAAAAGTAGTGAAGGGACATAGCAAGAAGAATAGACAAGAGTCGATGGGATAAGTTAGAACGAGAGAGAGATATGTGAATTTTTGGCGCGAGGTAAGATTCATTGCGCACACACACACCAGCGTCATTTGCTTCTTCTTTAATTAAGACGTCCGTTAAAAATGCACTGACCTGCCTCACGTTTTGTATATTGCCTCACACGCATATACATACATACATATGTATGCATGTGTGAGCTTCGCATGCATGTATTGTATCCTTGCACGCATAAGTACAGCATGCAAAACATCTTAAATGGCAAAATTTAACATTAGATTAATTAGATAAATTGATTAAATTAATTGATTAGATAAATATTTATAAATGTTAAATAATTCAAAAATGTATATGCTTTATAAATATAAATGTAAACAAATATAAAATACAACAAAACATAAAAAAATTAAAAAGGGTAAATTTTTTTTTCGCCGCGAGGATTCGAACCCTTCCGATTGCATAGGAGTCCGTCATGCAAACAACTAGACCACCGTCGCTGCGCTCCGCGCACGCTAAAATTGCATATTTAGACCATTAGCTCAAATGTGTCATATTGTCTTGTACAATAATAACACTTCTATTGGATTGAATGAGATAATTTGTTGAAATATGATAAATGAAACTAAATGTTATAATGATGAAAAAAAAACTTTTAGAAGCGAAAAAAAAAGGTAATTAAAACTCAACTGATCCTCTATCTCTTCTTTGTTCGATTGCCGGCCTCTCAACACATTTGACTATCGCCGCAACTATTGGCTCTGCGGCTAAGTTACTATTTCGATCTCAAATACACACGTAACCACTTTCGCATTAAAAAGATCGAAAAGGCACATGGCTGGCCGCAGCTTGCAGGCACGGCATCACAAATCAATAAAGAACGTTAACTTACGTAACTTCTATGTCTTTTACCCGATCGGGTTGCAATTTATAGAATAAGTTCACAACGTATTTATCTAGATGTATGCCAAAGCTGACTAAGACTTCAATACTTTGCTTAATAATCGCATATTTAAAATTAATTTCTGATTTACGGAGGTGGTGGGCGTGGTAACCAAAATTTGAAAATGACGTTTACTGCCTAGGATATACATGAATCATTCTGCCAAATTTGGAGTCTCTAGCTTTCTTAATAGCTGAGAACCGTTGTCTCATACAGACGGACAGACGGACAGACAGACAGACAGACAGACGGACAGACAGACATGGCTAGATCGTCTCGGCTAGTGATCCTGAGTTAGAATATATATAGTTTATGGGGTCGCAGATGTCTTCTTCTGCCTGTTACGCACATTCCGACAAACCTTATAGACCATGTATTTTTTTAAAATCCATGGCCTAAAAAAAAAATCAGAAAAGGCACAAACATTTTACTCGAACGAACTTAGGGAAGTCAGAAATAACACTTATTCATTATAAAATAGGATAAACTACAATATAGACACTGTCTGATTATGTAAACAAAGTAGTAGTTATTAGCCAGTAAATAAACATTATCCCTAAACTGTTATTTCATAAGGAACAAATAATAATATAAGATAGCTAATAAGTAAACAAAGTGTAACTTTAGCATAAGATATAAGGCATATAAAAACAACACTTATGTTTAACATTAAGATACCCATTTTTTTTTTTTTTTGAAAAAATCAGCAGCGCCAGTTAACTCTCGGGAGCTTGAGGGTATTATTAAAGGAAAACACGTCCAGTCTGTTCAGGGTCTGAATATCAAGGGAGTGGCTATATTTTTTATTGCTAAGCTTACAGAGGCGAATCATACATAACAGAACATGTTGCAGCTCTGCAGCGCCATTTTTTGGCGTAGCTGCAAATACGTTGTGGCTGCAGCTGGGCTGTACGGTTCTTGTCCGGACATATCCAGTTCGAGTCGATTTTGAGGGCTGTTGTTGTTTTTGGTGTAGCGTCCGGACCCTCAAGTTGTCAACATCGGTGACAAACATTTATACCCTGTGCGCATCCTTCGTAAAACAATTATTTCGCGAGCAGATTTTTGGTCCTGCTATTTCGAGGACATTTATTTTCTGCATTTACCCGCGCTATTTTCAGCGACTGGAGGACGAGATCAGGAGCCGAACCCATCGCCGAGGTGAGCGGTTTCGAGACTACGCCTTGGCACTACGGTTGATGATGCGACGTGCTAAATACACCCAGGTGCAGGAACTGGACAGGATCTACGACAACATGATGCCGGAGTATCAATTGTTCACCAGCCGTCACGAGTTTCGAATGCTGGCTCAGCTAAGCAAACTTGTGACCACGTACGAGACCACGAAGGAGCTACAGCGCCAAGCGACGAGCCAAGTTGATCGACGGAGAGAGAATCCGAAACCACCGAATCCGCCAGTGACAACCAGCGCACCACCAACCACACTGACTCCCATAGCAGCGACAGCCACCCACCACACAACACCCACAGAGGCTACAGAGGGCGACCTGCAGCGCGTGTGTCACAACTGCGCTCAACCCGGACATTTTCAGGCGGACTGCCGAAATAGCCGCGTGTTCTTCGGTTGGGACTGCGGTCGACACGGTGTACGCACAGTGGACTGTTGTCGACGACCCACGTCGGGAAATGCTGCGCGTCTTCAGCCGGTGGGGAACAACTTGGAGACGCCGCTCCGCAGTTCCCAGGAGTAGCACCTCTGAGGTGCGGTAGTGGACGTGTCATCGCGAATGTTCGGATCGAGTGATTAACAACGGACGCCACGATCGACACGGGAGCCACACGCAGCTTCGTCAGCGAGCGTATGGCAGCCAGGATGAGTACACCGGAGAACGAGCGAGAAGCACTGATCCGGATCACGCTGGCGGATGGATCATCACGAGCCGTGACTAGAGCATTGCGGGTGAGGATCCAGCTGGGAGAGAGAGAGACGACAATACCAATGCTGGTTCTGCCCGTCATTCTGGACGACGTGATTCTGGGAATGGACTTGCTGTGCGGCATCGAAGCGACTCTCAAGTGCGGCAGAGCAAAACTACGCCTGCAAAGCACGCTTGAGGAGGCAGCACCGACGCCCGGGGCATCCCAACAAGCGAAGGAGGACGCGGTGGTTCAAGTCGACAACAAGGTCACGGGGTTACCACCGATCTGTCCCATCGCACGGCAGAAGAATCCGTTTAGGCGGCCCATAGAACGAGACGACACGAGAGAAGGACAACGAGACACCGAGGGACAGCGCAGGATGCAAGAGGAAGGACAACGAGACACCGAGGGACAGCGCAGGATGCAAGAGGAAGGACAACGAGACACCGAGGGACAGCGCAGGATGCAAGAGGAAGAACAAGGAGACAGAGAGGGACAATCCCGGACATCGGAGAAGGCACAACGAGGCACCGAGCACCGGCGAAGCACAGAGGAACCAACAGGAGCACGAGCAGAAATGCACCAACGAGACACGGAGAATCAGGCCAGCACGAGCGGCCCGACCAAGCGGAGACGCCGTGGAAGACGGCCGAAGACCAGCCACGCCGCCTTGCGGGGCGTCGAGGCACCTGGAACAAGTTTAGCTACGGGCGAAGAACAGGTGGAGGCCTTTCTGCAGTCCGAGCTAGCCAAGTTTGACAGATTGATGGGGGTTTCGCCCATTGCGGAGCACACCATCACCATGCGGGATGAGTACCCTATCAAGCAGAGGTACTACCCGAAGAATCCGGCCATGCAGAAGATCATCAACGAACAAGTTGATGAACTTCTGCGAGACGGTAGGATCGAGGCATCCAGAAGCCCATACAGTGCACCGATTGTGCTTGTACGGAAGAACACCGGAGAGATGCGGATGTGCGTGGATTATCGCCAGCTCAATGCAAAATCCATTCCGGATGCCAACCCGCTGCCACGGATCAACCACATCCTGGAGAAGCTCAAGGACGCGAAATACATATCTTCGCTGGACTTGAAGAGCGGGTATTGGCAAATACCTATGGCCCGGAACAGCAAGGAATTCACAGTGCCTGGCAGAGGCCTTTTTCACTGGAAGGTGATGCCGTTCGGGTTACATTCGGCCCCAGCTACGTTTCACCGCGCTCTGGATGGAGTCATCGGACCAGACATGGAGCCGCGCGCTGGGCGTTAGAGCTACAACAGTTCCGCTTCAACGTGCATTACCGCCGCGGGGACCAACACATCGTAGCCGACGCTTTGTCCAGACAGCCCTTGGAGACTCTACAACAGGTCACTCAGGAGAGCCCACCCTGTGAGTGGACAACCCGAATGCTGGAGTTGATTCAAAGGGAGCCCGAGAAGTATCCAGAATACTTGAGGGAGAACGACCAGCTCTATCGGCGTAGAGGATTTCGACCGGACGACGAAGATTACACACCTTGGAAGTTGTGCGTGCCAAAACCACAACGCCAACGGGTACTTCAGGAGTGCCACGACCAGCCCACAGCCGGACATCAGGGGGTACGAAAAACCCTAAATCGGATTCGTCAGCGATATTTCTGGGCAGGCCTTTTCCGGGACGTAGCGCGATACGTACGGAAGTGCGAGACCTGCCAGAAATTTAAGATCAGCCAATTAAAACCCCCGGGACAGATGCATACCCGACAAGTACACGCACCATTCGATGTACTCTGTGCCGACTTCGTAGGACCACTCCCGCGCTCTACCCACGGGAATACCATGTTACTGGTGTTCTTCGACGCTTTTTCAAAGTGGGTAGAGCTGGTACCTTTGCGTATAGCGACGGCAGCACACCTGATGCGCTCGTTCAGAGAACGGATTCTGGCCAGGTTTGGAGTACCGAAGATGCTAGTCTGCGACAATGGGACGCAGTTCACGAGCAGAGCTTTCGCCACGTTCTGCAAACAGTTGGGCATGACTCTGCAGCACACCGCGCCGTTCATCCCGCAACAGAACCCCACGGAGAGGGTAAACAGGACTGTGAAGACCATGGTGGCACAGTACCTGGATGACCAGCAGCGAACTTGGGATGAACGCCTCCCCGAGATCAGCCTAGCGATAAACACCAGCGGCTCGGACACTACCGGATTTAGCCCAGCGTCCTCGTACAAGGGTACCGAGGTACTGTTGCCTGTGCTTCTGTCTTGATTTCAAAACCTACTGCTGGGTATGCTAGACTTAGAGATATCTTATTTTTATTTAAATACTAATGTGGCGTCGCTTCATGCGGCGTCACACCCCCCCTTACTTCACCAGGGAATAGGGTGGACGCGTATAATACTTGTGCTTTCTAACTCCTATCGGGCCCTTATGGTGCGAAACGTGATACTCTACTGATATACTAAAACTACGTGTATGTCAGGGTCAGAATGGTTACAATGTTTAGAAGCTTAGCCTACCCCGCCCGGTACCTGTTAACCTTCGCTGGTCGATTCCTCCCCATGGAAGGGCTTCAAATAGGCCAATCCTGCACAGCGTCTCTTCTTCGTCCCGACGTCTTGGAGGCGCAGAATCGCGGGCGAGATGTAACCCACGACCCGGTAAGGTCCATCGTAGCGGGGTGCCAACTTGGCGGCGAAACCATCGGCTGCCTTCGACAAATGATGTTGTCTCAGTAGTACGAAGTCGCCGATGGCCGGCTTCCACTCTCGGCGGCGTAAGTTATAATATTTTCCCTGGTCCGCGCTTGCTTGTTGCGTATTCTCGGCGACGATCTTGAATACGTCCTGTAGGTGTCTCTCCTGCTCCTCGGGCATCCGTGATTCCGTCCGTATGACAGGAGTCACCTCCTCCTCCTTGTACGAGGTACGCTGGGCTAAATCTGGTAGTGTCCGAGGCGCTGGTGTTGATCGCTAGGCTGATCTCGGGGAGGCGTTCATCCCAAGTTCGCTGCTGGTCATCCAGGTAATGTGCCACCACTGTCTTCACGGTCCTGTTTACCCTCTCCGTGGGGTTCTGTTGCGGGGTGTACGGCGCGGTGTGCTGTAGAGTCATGCCCAACTGTTTGCAGAACGTGGCGAAAGCTCGGCTCGTGAATTGCGTTCCATTGTCGCAAACTACCATCTTCGGTACTCCAAACCTGGCCAGAATCCGTTCTCTGAACGAGCGCATCAGGTGTGCTGGCGTAGCTTTACTCAAAGGTACCAGGTCTACCCACTTTGAAAAAGCGTCGAAGAACACCAGTAACATGGTATTCCCGTGGGTAGAGCGCGGGAGTGGTCCTACGAAGTCGGCACAGAGTACATCGAATGGTGCATGTACTTGTCGGGTGAGCATCTGTCCGCGGGGTTTTAGTTGGCTGATCTTAAATTTCTGGAAGGTCTCGCACTTCCGTACGTAACGCGCTACGTCCCGGAAGAGGCCTGGCCAGAAATATCGCTGACGAATCCGATTTAGGGTTTTTCGTACCCTCTGATGTCCGGCTGTGGGCTGGTCGTGGCATTCCAGAAGTACCCGTTGGCGTTGTGGTTTTGGCACGCACAACTTCCAAGGTGTGTAGTCTTCGTCGTCCGGTCGAAATCTTCCTCGTCGATAAAGCTGGTCGTTCTCCCTCAGGTATTCTGGATACTTCTCGGGCTCCCTTTGAGTCAACTCCAGCATCCGGGTTGTCCACTCACAAGGTGGGCTCTCCTGAGTGACCAGTTGTAGAGTCTCCAAGGGCTGTCTGGACAAAGCGTCGGCTACGATGTTTTGGTCCCCGCGGCGGTAATGCACGTTGAAGCGGAACTGTTGTAGCTCTAACTCCCAGCGCGCAATCCTTCCAGTAGGGTTCTCTATGCTATTTAACCACTTCAAAGCCAGGTGGTCCGCCGAACTCGTAACCTTCCAGATAGCATCGCAGTTTCCTTATCGCCCACACAATGGCCAGGCACTCCTTCTCCGTAGTCGAATAACGGGTTTCGGCTACTGAGAGGCGTCGGTTTGCGTATGCGATGACGCGTTCCGTTCCCTGGATTTGTTGTGTCAGCACTGCTCCTAGTCCGACGTCGCTCGCATCTGTCTGGAGTGTGAAGTGCTCAGCGAAGTCCGGGCAAGCTAGGACTGGCGCTTGCGTGAGACTTTAATGCCTCCACCGCTAGCTGTTGTTCCTCACTCCAAACCCATCGCTGGCCCTTCTTCAACAGCGAAGACCCTGGTTGTACCAGGGTGGCGAAGTTAGGCACAAATCTCCGGTACCAGGAAGCGATACCTAAGCACCTCCTTAACTCCCTGACAGTCTTTGGCGGCTGGAGTTCCTTTATCGCGGCGATCTTGCTGGGATCGGTGTGGATTCCCCCTTCGCTGACCTGGTGCCCCAGGTAAATGATACTCTTCTGGAAGAAGCTGCACTTGGCCTTATTCAGGCGCAAGTTCGCGTTCCGAAGCCTCCGGAACACCTCTCGTAGGTTATCCAGATGCTCTTGGAGGGTGCGTCCTACTACGATGATATCGTCGAGGTACGCAAACGCGTGCGGCTGCATGTCTGGTCCGATGACTCCATCCAGAGCGCGAATGGCATCACCTTCCAGTGAAAAAGGCCTCTGCCAGGCACTGTGAACGCGGTGTACTCCTTGCTGCTGGAAGATATGTACTTCGCGTCCTTGAGTTTCTCCAGGATGTGGTTGATCCGTGGCAACGGGTACGCGTCCGGAATGGATTTCGCGTGGAGCTGTCGATAATCCACGCACATCCGCATCTCTCCGGTCTTCTTCGCAAAAAGTACAATCGGTGCACTGTATGGGCTCCTGGACTTGCTCGTTGATGATCTTCTGCATGGCCGGATTCTTCGGGTAGTACCTCTGTTTGATGGGGTACTCATCCCGCATGGTGATGGTGTGCTCCGCAATGGGCGACACCCCCATCAATCCGTCGAACTTGGCTAGCTCGGACTGTAGAAAGGCCTCCACCTGTTCTTCGCCCGTAGCTAAACTTGTTCCAGGTGCCTCGACGCCCCGCAAGGCGGCGTGGCTGGTCTTGGGCCGTCTCCCACGGCGTCTCCGTTTGCTCGGCCCATTCGCGATGGCCTGATTATCCGTGTCTCGTTGGTGCATTTCTGCTCGTGCTCCTGTTGGTTCCTCTGTGCTTCGCCGGTACTCGTTGCCTCGCTGTGCCTTCTCCGATGTCCGGGATTGTTCCTCTCTGTCTCCTTGTTCTTCCTCTTGTATCCTGCGCTGTCCCTCGGTGTCTCGTTGTCCTTCCTCTTGCATCCTGCGCTGTCCCTCGGTGTCTCTTTGGTCTTCTCTCGTGTCGTCTCGTTCTCTGGGCCGCCTGAACGGATTCCTCTGCCGTGCGACGGGACAGATCGGTGGTAAGCCCGTGACCTTGTTGTCGACTTGAACCACCGCGTCCTCCTTCGCTTGATGGGATGTCCCGGGCGTCGGTGCTGCCTCCTCAAGCGTGCTTTGCAGGCGTAGTTTTGCTCTGCCGCACTTGAGAGTCGCTTCGATGCCGCACAGGAAGTCCATTCCCAGAATCACGTCGTCCAGAATGACGGGCAGTACCAGCATTGGTATTGTCGTCTCTCTCTCTCCCAGCTGGATCCTCACCCGCAAGGCTCGGGTCACGGCTCGTGATGAACCATCCGCCAGCGTGATCCGGATCAGTGCTGCTCGCTCGTTCTCCGGTGTACTCAGCCTGGCTGCCATACGCTCGCTGACGAAGCTGCGTGTGGCTCCCGTGTCGATCGTGGCGTCCGTTGTTACTCCCTCGATCCGAACATTCGCGATGACACGTCCACTACCGCACCTCAGAGGTGCTACTCCTGGGAACTGCGGTGCGGCGTCTCCAAGTTGTTCCCCACCGGCTGAAGACGCGCAGCATTTCCCGACGTGGGTCGTCGACAACAGTCCACTGTGCGTACACCGTGTCGACCGCAGTCCCAATAGAACAACACGCGGCTATTTCGGCAGTCCGCCTGAAAATGTCCGGGTTGAGCGCAATTGTGGCACACGCGCTGCAGGTCGCCCTTTGTAGCCCCTGTGGGTGTTGTGTGGGGGTGGCTGTCACTGCTATGGGGGTCAGTGTGGTTGGTGGTGCGCTGGTTATCACTGGCGGGTTCGGTGGCTTCGGATTCGCTCTCGTCGCTTGGCGTTGCAGCTCCTTCGTGGTCTCGTACATGGTCACAAATTTGCTCAACTGAGCCAGCATTCGAAACTCGTGACGGCGGGTGAACAATTGATACTCCGGCATCATTTTGTCATAGATCCTGTCCAGCTCCTGCTCCTGGGTGTACTTAGCACGTTGCATGATCAACCGTAGTGCCAAGGCGTAGTCTCGAAATCGCTCACCTCGGCGTTGGGTTCGGCTCCTGATCTCGTCCTCCAGTCGTTGAAAATAGCGCGGGGGAAGGAAGAACTCCATAAACTCCTGCTTGAACTCCTCCCAGGTCACTTGGTAAAGGGTGTTGAACCAGTCCTCTGCTTGGCCCGTTAGCACATTTGCTACCGCTTGTGGTAACTGTTGTGGGTCGATGCTGTACAGTGACGCCTTCTCTTCCAGCTGCTCGATGAATCCCCACGGATCTGTAGCGTCGCCGTTGAAAGCTACGCCCCATTTCCGTACTCGATCGGCCAGCTCGTATGGGGCTATCCATCGGTGGCTCGGTTCGCTGGTCCTACTACTGGCTGGAGGTGCCGAATTGGACGCGGGGGCGGGTTGGATGTATCGGCTAGCAACGCTCCTCGACGGACTCGCTGCCCGTCTAACTTCCAGACTCGGTATGGGGATGACGATCTCTGCTTCGTCTTCCATCGGCGCCGGCGAGGTGTTGCGTGAGCATGCTCTGGGGTGTTTCAGCTCCGGTGTAACTGCATTGCCTAAACTGGCCTCCAGCTCCATCAGTCGTTGCAGCTGTTCCTTCGACAGGTGTCCTTGAATGGAGAAAGCTACCAGGCGGCTCCGCATTTCATCCACTGTACCACTCATGTCCAGTCCGAATTCCTTGAGGATAGATTGCAGCTCGCTCTTCCTACGGAACGCGATCCAGCGGGTTCCCATATTGGGTGAGTTGGTTTGTAATTGGCTTTGCTTCTCGACAACGAAAAATAGTTAAATGGCTCACGATGCTTTCACGATTCACTGCTGGGTATTTCGCCGCCGTGAATTATTGTCAGGACACGATCTTTTGTTTAAAGGAAAACTCCAAGGATGTAACGATGTTGGCGGTTCGAAGATACGGACGCGACTCGGTTTTATAAATGTTCACTTTTAGGTCACACCGGAATGTTTGTACATGCAGAAAATAAATGTCCTCGAGATAGCAGGATCAAAAATCTGCTCGCGAAATAATTGTTTACGAAGGATGTGCACAGGGTATAAATGTTTGTCACCGATGTTGACAACTTGAGGGTCCGGACGCGACTGACTTCCTCGGTATTCGGTACCGAGTCTTATATACAAGTTGCCTGAGCGATGTCGCCGCTCAGGCTGCGCCGGCGCAGAGAAAGGTTAGGTTAGGCCGTGTAAAATAAAGTCAGAAGGTCAAAATTTGCGCCTACGTCAGTGTGCGCAGTAGTCGTAGACATGTGTGGAACCTGTCCTACGATTTCTATGAAAACTATGATTCGTATGCATGCATCGATGTCTATGTATATTCTTTGCTACTAATGCATAGTCGTAGACATGTGTGGAACCTGTCCTACGATTTCTATGAAAACTATGATACGTATGCATGCATCGATGTCTATGTTCTTTGCTACTGATGCCCTGTGTGAAACTTGCAATGTGGGTCTTGTGTCTCTGCTATACCCTGCATGAATTAGCTACGTGGGTCTTTAGTCCACGGGAAGATGTAAAAATTCTCAAAACTAAATCTCTAGTCATAGTAGTTCCTGCTCGGGCGCCATCTGTAAGGATGTTTTCTCAGGGGTATATATCTCAGTCCCGCCAGGGTCTTTACAGAAAATTATAAATACTAGGACTACTACGACTTTAGTAAAGAGAGGCTACTAGCAGATCATACCTTACCGGGGTATGTGCAAGGTATAGGCGATATCTATGGCCCACGTTACGTACGTGTGCCCGTTTACCACGTGGTAGTGAACTCTACCATCACGCGGTACCTGTGGAAGCTCACGGGCACGTGTCGCGTGTCACGCGTGCCTGGCTGGCGGCCTATCGTGAGAAACGCACGTGGCCGCAGATGCTTCCGCTTGCACTCCCCAGGTCGCTCGTCGGTGTATTCCACCATCCGCAACTGGGTACTGAGCACGCCGACTCTCCCGATCGATCGTGTGTCGTCAAGAACGCCCGTGACCGCAGGTGGTTCTCGCCTGTACGCCCACGAGCCGCTCAGTGGTGTAGTGCACCACACCGCAAACTCGTTAGAGTACACGCTTACACCCGCTTGCCAACTGGCGCTTCACTCACGATGCAACTCACGAGTGTGTGTAGAAGTCGCTTACTGGTCAGCGGAGCACCGGCATACCAGAAGGCGCGATTTCTGCACATACACATTCACACCGGCACACACGTACACGACACTTTTCCTACAATGCTCTCGGGGAAGAATGTAACACTGGTTATATTTTAATAATCACGCAGGATGGGTTTTCGTTTAAATATTGCATAACAGGGTTTTCTTTATTTCACGGTTCATCTGTACTATCCTTTATCCTGGCTAGTCCCTGCCTACTTCGCACCATTACGTCTAGCTCTAGTCTTGACTTCGTCACTTATTTTATTATGGCTCACCTTGAACCTCCTGCGGCAGGATTCATCCTTCTTGGCTGGCACTTTGAAATAAACTTGTCACTGGTAATTAAATTCTCCACGGGAGAATTGCACGTCTGGCTTCGTTGGCTGCTCTGGATCAAGTGCCTTTGGCCTCATTTTGCTACTTTCGATTTCGCTGCTGCGAACATGTCGCCGCTGCTGCGTACATGTCGCCGCTGCTTGCCTGTCGTCGTTGCTTGCCTGTCGCCGCTGCCTTCGGCCGATCTTGCCTGGCTGCTGCGGCTCTGCTCGCGCTTCGCTGCCTGCACGGCGTCGCTGCTTGCCTAGCGCTGCTGCCGGCAAAGCGTCGCTGCTGGCTTAGCGTCGCTGCCTGTCTGGCGCCGCTGCCCAAAATTTGGTCGCGAGCCGTCACAATCTCTGGGTACCCAAGCACCGTTACTTGTACAAGTGTTCGAGCTCTGGGTACCGAGGTACCGTTGCCAGTGCAAGTGTTTCGACTGTACGCGAGCTCTGGGTACCGAGGTACCGTTGCTTGTGCAAGTGTTCGATTGCCTGCCCAAATGCGCGAGCTCTGGGTACCGAGGTTCTGTTGCCTGTGCTTCTGTCTTGAATTCAAAACCTACTGCTGGGTATGTTAGACTTAGAGATATCTTATTTTTATTTAAATACTAATGTGGCGTCGCTTCATGCGGCGTCACAGGATATTGATAATTCCGATTCTATATATTTAAGCGATGATTTCGGCTCTTTTTTAATGAATTCACGCACAATGTCCGTGTTTTTTTCGTTCACAACATCTTTTTGCTTAAAGTTATTTCGGTTTGGTTTCACTTAAAATTTATTTCGATTTGGTTAGTGTGTTTGTTTCTGTTGTTTTCACTTATTCACTAGCTTACATTATTTAAATGATGCGGCTACTCCTCCTGATGGTCCGGATGTTGTCCTGTTCGCTATCTACTTGGGATCCTGCGACGCACACAAAGTAGAGGGTGTCCTGCGGGCGTACCTGACAAGACTTGTAGACCGCCGATAGATCAGCAAAATTTAATTTGCCAATCCTGTGTTGCTTTCCGATTTCCAAATTAATGGAAAGAGTCACTTCGAATTACAACTGGGTTTGGGCCAGTGGAGTCGCACAATAACTTTTAGTTTTTTTTTTATGCACTCAAATGAACTTAATCACTTGTCCTCACACTGGTCCCTGCTCGGGCGCCAATTAATTTCCGTTTTATTAAAACTCAGAAACTTTATCTTGATGTCGTTTTATTCAACTCCAAATTGTGACTGAACAGAAAAGTCTTAAGAATACCCTAATATAGCTGTGGGTGTAAGGCAGCGACGCGGCAGAGCTCTGCAGATCTAGATTAAACCGGCCATGATCTGCAATGTCAGCAATTTGTCGTCAAGGGTTGAAAGTGCGCACGCAAGACAAACTGCGGACGCTGTTGGTGGCATTTGCGACGTTTTGGGCGGATGTTTAGTTTATTGAACTGAACAATGTAATACAATGTTGCGGTTATTATTGGATAGGCGGATATCTAGTTTATTGAACTGAACAATGTTGCAATTCTTGTTATATATTTCGTTATTTATTATTTAGGCAATTCTTGTTAAATGTTGTTTTATGTTTATTAGCTTTAAGTACTATTTATTGATTAGTTAGCTGTTTGTATTATTTGATATTTATTGTTGTTATCTTATATGAACGTCTGTATTCGTTGAAGGTTCTATGACTTCTTTCAACGGTACCTAATGTCTTGTGTTGATGAGCTGTAGACGTTATGTTGTCTATTTTTAAGTATTTGCATAAGTCGGCTATAATGCTATTTTTATATTCTGTTCCCATGTCCGTAATGAACGTCTTCATTGGACCGTACTTCAGAATGAAAGATTCAAATAGGTTTTGCGACTGTATTTGCATTTTTATTGAGAATTGGTATGGCAACTAAATATTTTGTTAAGTCACAGAATAGAGTGACTGCATATTCATTACAATTTTCAGATTTAGGTAGTGGACCCATAGTGTCTACTATCACTCTGTCAAAAGCGTAAGTGGGTTTCTCTGTTAGTGTAAGGGGGTGATTTTGTATGTGTCGTTGTTTTAGACGTCAGGCATTTTTGACATTTTTTTATGTACTCTTTTTATATGACGTGTCATATTTTTCGAATAATAATATCTTTTAATTTTCGCTAGCGATTGAATTGGATCGTCATGGTATGTGAACAGAATCGTTTCTTGATCTTTTTGATCATTTATTTGGGTCACCGGCTTGAGTAGCGCTACTCTTAATACTTTTAATAATTTATTGCCCATTTTTTTAAAAGAGTCTATTGAAATTGTTTTAAATATCTTTTCGCTCGGTGCCACTTTGAGTTGGCTGATTTCGTGTATACCGGCTTGGGTTTCAAGCCTTTGGAAGAACTGACTTAAAACTAGAATTCCATTGGTGTACAGATCACTAACATCAATTCGTGCTATAACTTTATTTCCACGTTTAAATAAACATCTTGATTCAGTTATTCGCAAGGTCACTACTTTTCGTATTTTGTCATTATTAATGACTTCGTATACGTTGGGCTTAGAAGCGTTAACAAGAGTTTCTTCTCGTTGATTTATATTTGTTTCTGCGCAGAAATTTTTCTGTTTACTTTATTGTCTTGTAGTGACTTTTAAGACGTTTGACATATCCTTCAGCTCATTTATAGTAATACGTGACAGTCCATCTGCCACAAAATTGTCTTTTCCCTTTAGATACTCTACAGTGAAATCATATTCTTCTAATTCCAACCTCATGCGTGTCAATTTAGAACTTGGGTTAACCATCGAAAAAAATATATGTGAGTGGTCTGTGATCGGTTTTTACTAGGAAGTGTTTGCCATAGATATATGGTCGAAAATGTACTATTGCCCAGTGAATCGCTGCTAACTCTTGTTCTGTTGTGCTCTTATTACTTTCACCCTTTGTGAATGATCTAGATGCGTATGCAACTGGAAGTTGGAGTTCATTATGGCTTTGAGTTAAAACTGATCCGCATGCTTGCTTACTTGCATCTGTTATTAGGCAAAATTCTTTGCTAAAGTCAGGATATTGTAGCAAGGTTGGATTCATTAACGCTTGCTTCAAATAATCGAATGCGTTCTGGCATTCTTCTGTCCATTCAAAAGGAACATTCTTTTTACATAAACTCGTTATGTGCCGTGAATAGTCGGCGAAGTTTTTTTATAAAACATCGATAGTAATTGCAGAATGAAACAAATCTTCTAGCGCATTGGTTACTTCATGCATGAAGAACGAACATTTTTCTGGGTGTAATTTCAAGTTGTTATTAAATTTTTAACCATATGTTTTTCGGAGCAACCAATTACAACCAAGTCGTCCATGTATAGGAAAGCCTGCGAAGGTTCTAAGCCAGAGAATGCTATAGTCATCATTCTTTGGATTGAATTGGGCGCTATTTTTAAGACGTATGGCAGTCGCGAGGAGCGATATAAGCCATTGCTCGTTGAAAATTACGTTATATTTCTAGAATTTTCATCAAGTTTTATTTGATGAAAACCAGACATTAAGTCTAGACATGAGACATATTTTGCTCTTCCTAATTGATCGAGTATAGCGTCTATTCTAGGGAGAAAATTTATCGGACAGTAGTTTTTTATTTATTTGACGATAGTCAATTACTAATCGCCATCTTTTATTATAAGAATCCGGTAGAGCTTTTTTTCGGAACAAGTAGCAGTGGGCTGTTGTATTCTGATACAGATGGTTCTACTATTTTGTCTAAAATTAGTTTTTGTAGTTGGGACTTTATTTCTTCTATGTGGTTATGAGGATTTCTGTAGTTTTTTATATAAACTGGTTCATTGTCTTTCAATCTTAATTTTTGTTTATAAAAATTATTTTTTGTAATTGATTCGGTTTTGAGTCCGAATACATCACTGTATTGTAGTGTGTTTTTGAAAAGTGGGGGAAAATTTTTTTTTAGCTTGGACAATACATTTTCCGTTCTTTCTGTGTTATCGGATTTAATGACGTTGTAATTTTCTTATGATTCATATTCTATTTCATCTAGGTTCACCATTTGATTATTTGCTGTTGAATTTAGTAGTCGGACAATAGCCATGTTTGCTTTTGCTAGCATATTTGCTATAAAACTACCAGGTTGAATTTCTTGATTAGGTATTAATATATCAATATCTGACGGGCTTATTGAAATTCTACGTATTACTTCAGATCTTGCTGGTAGAAGAGTTGTGTTATTTCCAGCATTATATGTAATTGGTACATAAATCGGATATTTAAAATTATTGAGTCTAATTATAAACTAGTCTTTATTCGTTTTGAAGTCAATTGTACTTCTTAATAAAGTCAATGCCTAGTATACCATCAAATGGTATTGGAAATTTAAAATTAACAACGTGAAAATTGTGTGGTATTACGAATGCTGTTTGAATTTCTTTATTGATCATTCCTATGGAGTGTTCGACTCCTTGGCCTAAGCCTTGAATATTTATCTGTTGATTATTATTATCAACGTTCGTGGATTTTATGACATTTTCTTTTAAAAGTGAAATGTCTGTTCCAGTGTCTATTAGGAATGTCAAGTTTTTGTTTGTTTCTACATATCTCAAAATTGCATATATATTTAGATTGAGATTGATCGAATAAACTAGTTTTGTGTATCTAAAGGTCCTTGTTGGTTTTCCGAAGAGCCTTGTGTTATTCGGACATTGTTGTTATTTTTATTTGTGTTGTTATAAATTACGAGGGTCGTTTGATAAGTCCGTGACTTTTGTATTTGCCGCGCACCTGCTCTAAATACAACACTGCTCCTGTCAGCAGTTATCGATTAACAGCTGACTGTAAAATTTTGAGAAAGCTGCGTTTTTTGGTTTGCGTTTTATAGGCATTGAAAGCAGACGATCTCGTGAATTTTAACGAAAATGGAAAAAAGTGAATTTCGTGTGCTAATTAAGCATTATTTTTTGCGTAAAAAATCCATCACCGAAACCAAGGAAAGACTTGATAAATATTATGGGGACTCTGCACCATCAATTTCAATGGTTAAGAAATGGTTTACTGAGTTCCGTTGTGGTCGTACCAGTACAAGTGATGCCGAACGTTCAGGTCGCCCAAAAGAGGTCGTCATGCCAGAAATCGTCGACAAAATCCATGGAATGATATTGGATGATCGGAGAATGAAAGTGCGTGAGGTAGCTGAGGCTGTAGGCATCTCAACTGAATGGGTACATCACATTTTACATGAATATTTGGACATGAAAAAGCTTTCCGCGCGATGGGTGCCGCGATTGCTCACACACGACCATAAGCGCAACCGTGTGACCATTTCAAAGGAGTGTTTGGCGATGTTCAACCGCAATCCAAACGAATTTTTGCGCCGTTTCGTTACCGTAGACGAAACATGGATCCACCACACCACACCAGAGACCAAAGAACAATCAAGACAGTGGGTTTCTCCGGGTGAACGTGCACCAAAGAAGGCCAAGGTGGGTCTGTCGGCCAACAAGGTCATGGCCACAGTTTTTTGGGATGCACAAGGTATCATTCACATCGATTACCTTGAAAAGGGTAAAACGATCACCGGCGAATATTATTCAGAGCTTTTGGACAGATTCGATATTGATTTGAAGCAGAAACGACCGCATTTGGCGAAAAAAAGTGCTGTTCCATCAGGACAATGCACGGGTGCACACGTGTGTAGTCAGCATGGCAAAATTTCATAAATTGGGCTACGAACTGCTACCCCATCCAGCATATTCTCCAGATTTAGCCCCCTGTGACTATTTTTTGTTTCCAAACATGAAGAAATGGCTCGGCGGTAAGAGATTCGGGTCAAATGAAGAGGTCATCACAGAAACAAACGACTATTTTGAGGGCCTTGAGAAAACCTATTATTTGGAAGGAATAAAAAAATTGGAAAAACGCTGGACTAAATGTATAGAGCTAAAAGGAGATTATGTTGAGAAATAAAACGCTTCTTTGACGAAAAAAATATATTTTATTCAAAAAGTCACGGACTTATCAAACGACCCTCGTATACCTCGATTGGAATTGTTATTACCGTGTTTACCGCTTCCTCGGTTACCTCGGTTATTCTTTCTGTTCGTGTTGTAATTGTTATAATCGTTAAAATATCCATTAATAGTTCTGCCTCTATTTGAGTTGCCATTACGGTTGCTTCTATTATGACGACAGAACAATACTGCGTCACTCTTCCCAATTCCGTCGGTACAGCTACCATCGAATTTTGAGATAGCGTCGTTCATTGAGTTGAAAGTACAAGCTTGCATTGTAAGCTTTACTTTCTCTATGGAACAATTTATGGTCATAGCCTTGATAGCAATTTATGTGCTATATTTATTGGCTAGACCGAGTGGAAGTCCATCACTAATATATGCACTTTCAAGAGCAGTTTTGCAGTTTTATTCTTCTGTTGAAGGTTCATCAGCTATGCTGTTATCACTTCAACTGATTAACCCTTTACGTTCGTATAATACTTGTCAAGTTTTCAGCTTTATCATCAAAGTCAGCTATAAGCTTTGATGCTGTATTTGGGAAATCAATACTGGTTTGCGCCCTTGTATTTTCTATTTTTATACCCTTCGACCATTGAAAATGGTCAAAAAAGGGTATACTAACTTTGTGCAATGTATGTAGCAGGTATAAGGAGGCGTGGCAGACCCTACAAAATATATATATTCTTACTCAGGATAACTAGCCGAGTCGATTGAGACATGTCCGTCTGTCTGTCCGTCTTTCCGTCTGTATATCTGTTTGTTTGAGACAACAGATCTCAGCTATTAAAAGAGCTTGAGACACCAAATTTGATATAAATGTTCCTGTATATCCGGGGCAGAACAAGTTTATGTCAAATGTTTGACGCCACGCCCATCACCCCGCAAATCGGCAATTTACGATTATTAAGCAAAGTAATGAACATATAAACTTACAATTATTTAGCTAGGTATTCAACTTAGAAAGTTCTGCTTTGGTATGTATAATGCTAAATGCCATATGAATGTATTCTCCAAAATACAATCTGATCGGACCGATAACACAGAAGCTATTCAAGTCAACGTTTTTAGTACAAAATATACGAGCAGCCGCTTGCAAGCTGCTTTGAGTAGTTGAACCAGACGTCGACGTCACTCTTAACGTGCGTCGCTGTATGAGTGCGAGCGAGAAAGCTATATGCAGTAGAAGTATTTGCGCAAAATTTCTGTTTGAAATTATGAGTGTGGTTACACGTTTGTAACGGATTTAGAAAATTGGGAGAAGAGAATCTTACTGTCGAGCGCTCGACTGTAGCCATACCCACTTGTTTTATTTAATTTCGTTAAAACTATTCATTTTTGCATTATTTAACATTTATTAATATTTATCTAATCAATTTTATATTAAGTGTTAAATTTTGCCTTTTAATATGTTTTGCATGCTGTACTTATGCGTGCTTACAATACATGCATGCGAAGCTCACACATGCATACATATAATATGTATGTATATGCGTGTGAGGCAATACATAAAACGTGAGGCAGTTCAGTGCATTTTTAACGGACGTCTAAATTAAAGAAGAAGCAAATGACGCTGGTGTGTGTGTGTGTAATGAATCTTACCTCGCGCCAAAAATTCACATATCTCTCTCTCGTTCTAACTTATCCCATCGACTCTTGTCTATTCTTCTTGCTTTGTCCCTTCACTACTTTTTTTATGGTTTACTTTAAATATATATGTACACTAAAAATCCATGGCCTCTTACAGTCACCGCGTGACTGTAGCCTTTCCGACTTGTTTTTGTTGAACTTCATTTATTATTTGTATATTTTTTTGATAAGTCTTCCATACATTTGGAGTTCCAGAAATAATTCTGTCTGACAACGGTTCCCAATTCAAATCAGGAGAATTTAAATCATTTCTAACACTTTTTGGCATTACACAAATTTGCACTGCAATATATTCTCCGCAGGTGAATGCCAGCGAGCGTCTCAATCGCTCAGTACTAGCAGCAATTCGAGCATATATAGGAAAAGATCATGCCCAATGGGATATGAATTTGAATGAAATAAGTGGTTCATTTAGATCTACTATTCATCGCAGTACAGGATACTCTCCCTATTATCTCTGTTTCGGTCAAAACATGATAAGTAATGGTAAAGACTATGACTTGTTACGTAAACTGAACGCATTGGCTGACGATGTGCATTTGACACGTGCTGATGTATTGCAGTTGGCACGCGCCAAAGCATAAGAAAAAGTAGCAGATACACATGATGATAACGCGCGAAGATATAATCTACGCAGCAGATCAGTTCAACTTTAACCCGGTGATTCTGTTTACGCCAGAAATTTTGCACAGAGTAACGCTCAAAAGAAATTTAATCATAAGTTAGCACCTGTCTTTTTGCAAGCCAAAGTGTTGCGAAAGCATAGCAACATATATTATGAGCTACAGAACGATCAAGGAAAATCAATCGGGGTATATCATTTAAAAGATATAAAACTCTGAAAATCAACTTCAAGTCTCACTTTTTTCTGTTAATGAATTCTTGTGTAAGACGGTCGAATCATTAACAGATGGATGTAGTGTGCCAAAGTTGATCATCAGCCGTTGAAACTCCTCTGCACACTTTCTGTTAAGAATTAACAGAGGGCGAATTCAAAAAAAACTGTTAAGCGAAACGGCGCTCTCAATTCCTCTCGCAGAAGAATGGTCCCAAAAGAGAATCAAGAATATCACACCATTAAACAGTTAGCTAATGCAGTTAGAGTTGCTTCGAGAATTTTCGACAGCGCCACCTTTCGTCTATAAATATAGGCTGAACGCGCATTTCTGCACAATAATTGGCAACGAAGCTAAGCATCACGCAGCGAAAATATATTTATTGAAAATAAAATACGAGTGGCAAAATAAAATGTAAGTCCACATATTCTTGGTAAATTACCTATATTCACGCCGGCAAAATAATAATATATGTATGCCAAGCGCATCGCACAATCGGAATCATATATATGTCGAAGAGTCATCAGGATGCCCTTCTTCCTCTTCACTACTCTCATTGTTGTCTGCGCAACGTTTTCTAGCGCGTGAGCGAGGCATGTCTGTTATGCGTAATGCTCGAAAACTGACTGTACCAATCTCTTTTTCACAAAATCAGAATTATGAGTAGTTCTTAACTCTACATGCAATACCAACACATTTTGGAGACTTATTCTAGTCCGCATACACCAATACTAATGCACACTGCATTTTTCTGTATGCTTCCCGTTTTCGTACAGACATCTACTTCCCCTCGCTCCTTCCCGCGACCAGACTACGTTCGGCAGAAAGTCTAACAGTTTTCTGCCGCGCAGACATCATGGCGCGTGCCAAACAGAAACAACGCAATTGCTGGAAATGTCGTTAAATTTAAATGATCTGCGACACGGCCTTCCTGACCTATCACACGTCCTCGTGTGCTAACAATCCCTTAATATCGATCGCCGTTTTTAATTTATTATAACCCCTTTTTTTTTTTCTTTTCGAACAAAAATTAAACAGAATCTTTCAAAGGCTTATTCTCTTTTTTTTTTCAAAATATAAAGTTATTCTTCATTCTTTATTACTTTAAACCAAACTAATACAAATATTTAAAACATTTCTTTTATTAAATTTAAGCCATGAGATCTGGATTACCAGCAACTTTCAATCAATCAATCATAATTTTTTTTTTTTTTTCTTCACACATAAATCGTTAAAGTTCTTGATTTTCATTACATTTTTCTACTAGCGCACAGTTTTTCAAACCGGCCAGTCTATCTTTTATTAGCCTAGCTCACAGCTTACAACTCGACAATCCGGCCAACATACGTGGCACCCAGTTGACGCAGTCTATAAGCCGGCCAACTAATTTACACCACCAACCGTTACCAAATTTAAACTCAACTGCAATAAAATGGCGAACCACATAACTCGGGCACCCATGAGGTAGAGAAAGTCGCATTTGGAATAGGTCCGGAGGTTTACAAATTCTTAGTCATTCTCAAGATCACAGCCCTCACTGGCTTGATCACTGGCGTCTTCTGCGCTTTCATCTTCAAACACTGTGGTAATCCTCTTCTCATGCATACATCGCAAAGCTTCATGACAATATTTATAAGTTCGGTTATTATTTAATGCTTTGAGTTTATATCGATCTCCTGGTAATACTTCGGCCACTACAAATGGACCTTTAAACTTAGGATCTAGTTTGGTCTGATGACGCTCTTCATTTTTAAGCAAAACATGGTCTCCTACCTTGTGTCTTACTATAGAAGCTTTATTTTTATCGAATCTAGCTTTATCAATTTTGGCATTCTTTTCTATATTACGTTTTGCTATTTCTCTAACTGAGCCAACATCGACAATATTTTTTTCATTTACAACAGGTGTAAGACCGAATGGCCTTGCTTCTTTACCAATAAGTATCTCTAATGGACTGACTTTAGTAAGTCTATTGGGTGTGCTATTAAGAGCCAGCTGAATTTCATCTAAAGAATCCTGCCAAGATCTTGGCCCAGTTTCAACTGCGGTCAGCATGGACTTTAGAGTACTCATGACTCGCTCCACTTGGCCATTAGCACGACTAGCACCTGTGGCAATTAAATGTAAATCCATTTTCTGTGCTAAGCAGAAATCACGGAATGCTGAACTAGCAAACTACGACCTTGATCAGCGATAAGTCGGGAGGGGACACCGAATAACGATATAACAGACCTCACTGCCTTAATGCAACTATCAGTGTCTAACTTCATAGTATGAGAGAGATAGACAAATTTGGTAAATGCGTCTATCAACACAATTATATACTCCTTCTGTTCGCTTTTTCCGCTAAGTTTTCCTGTAATATCCACATGAACCGTATGCCACGGGATGTCGATTTTAGGAATGGGATGGAGTTCTGATTGTATTTTGCCAGACGGAGGTTTTGACAATCTACAAGTGATACAGTTGTCCACAAATTGGAGAACATATTTAGACATTTTATCGAATCAATAGTACTCGTACATTTTCTCAAGAGTTTTCTCCCACCCTAAATGCATAATTGACTCGTGTACGTTGTTGACAGCGGACCACCTAAACTGCTTTGGGATTATGGGCAGACATCGAGTATTTCCATTTCTTTGAACTTTTCGGTATAATGTTCCAGACCGTATTTCGTAAGTTTTGGCCAAATCCTCGGACAATTCATCATTACGCAATTTAGAGATAATAGAAGAAGTTTCTTCGTCTCTTTGCTGTTCAGCTCCTCGACGGACTCGCTGCCCGTCTAACTTCCAGACTCGGTATGGGGATGACGATCTCTGCTTCGTCTTCCATCGTCGCCGGCAAAGTGTCGCGTGAGCATGCTCCAGGGTGTTTCAGCTCCGGTGTAACAGCGTTGCCTAAGCTGGCCTCCAGCTCCATCAGGCGTTGCAGGTCGACAGTCGACAGGTCTCCTTGAATGGAGAAAGCTACCAGGCGGCTCCGCATTTCCTCCACTGTACCACTCGTGTCCATTCCGAACTCCTTGAGGATGAGTTGCAACTCGCTCTTCCTACGGAACGCGATCCAGCGGGTTCCCATGTTGGGCGAGTTGGTTGTAACTGGCTTTGCTTCTCGACGACGAAGAAAAAGTAAAATGGCTCACGAAGCCTTCACGATTGACTGCTGGGTATTTCGCCGCCGTGGCTTATTACCAGGACACGATCTTTTGCTTTAAGAAAACTCCAAGGATATCACGATGTTGGTTCGAGGATCCGGACGCGGCTCGGTTTTATAAAAGTTCACTTGTAAGTCACACTGGAAATGTTTGTAAATGTCCTCGAAATAGCAGGACCAAAAATCTGCTCGCGAAATAATTGTTGACGAATGATGTGCACAGGGTATAAATATTTGTCACCGATGTTGACAACTTGAGGGTCCGGACGCGACTGACTTCCTCGGTATTCGGTACCGAGTGTTATATACAAGTTGCCTGAGCGATGTCGCCGCTCAGGCTGAGCCGGCGCAGAGAAAGGTTAGGTTAGGCCTTGTAAAATAAAGTCAGAAGGTCAAAATTTTTCGCATACGTCAGTGTGCGCAGTAGTCGTAGACATGTGTGGAACCTGTCCTACGATTTCTATGAAAACTGTGATTCGTATGCCTGCATCGATGTCTATGTATATTCTTTGTTACTAGTGCATAGTCGTAGACACGTGTGGAACCTGTCCTACGACTTCTACGAAAACTATGATTCTTTTGCATGCATTGATGTCTATGTATATTCTTTGCTACTAATGCCCTGTGTGAAACTTGCAATGTGGGTCGTGTGCCTCTGCTATACCCTGTATGAATTAGCTACGTGGGTCTTTAGTCCACGGAAAGATGTTAAAATTCTCAAAACTAAATGTCTAGTTATAGTAGTCCCTGCTCGGGCGCCATCTGTAAGGATGTTTTCTCAGGCCGGGGTATATATCTCAGTCCCGCCAGGGTCTTAACAGAACATTTGTAAATACTAGGACTACTACGACTTTAGTAAACAGAGGCTACTAGCAGATCATACCTTACTGGAGTATGTGCAGGGTATAGGCGATATCTATGGCCCACGTTACGTACATGTGCCCGTTTACCACGTGGTAGTGAAATCTACCATCACGCGGTACCTGTGGAAGCTCACGGGCACGTGTCGCGTGTCACGCGTGCCTCTCTGGCGGCCTATCGTGAGAAACGCACGTGGCCGCAGATGCTTCCCGCTTGCACTCCCCAGGTCGCTCGTCGGTGTATTCCACCATCCGCAACTGGGTACTGAGCACGCCGACTCTCCCGATCGATCGTGTGTCGTCAAGAACGCCCGTGACCGCAGGTGGTTCTCGCCTGTACGCCCACGAGCCGCTCAGTGGTGTAGTGCACCACACCGCAAACTCGTTAGAGTACACGCTTACACCCGCTTGCCAACTGGCGCTTCACTCACGATGCAACTCACGAGTGTGTGTAGAAGTCGCTTACTGGTCAGCGGAGCACCGGCATACCAGAAGGCGCGATTTCTGCACATACACATTCACACCGGCACACACGTACACGACACTTTTCCTACAATGCTCTCGGGGAAGAATGTAACACTGGTTATATTTTAATAATCACGCAGGATGGGTTTTCGTTTAAATATTGCATAACAGGGTTTTCTTTATTTCACGGTTCATCTGTACTATCCTTTATCCTGGCTAGTCCCTGCCTACTTCGCACCATTACGTCTAGCTCTAGTCTTGACTTCGTCACTTATTTTATTATGGCTCACCTTGAACCTCCTGCGGCAGGATTCATCCTTCTTGGCTGGCACTTTGAAATAAACTTGTCACTGGTAATTAAATTCTCCACGGGAGAATTGCACGTCTGGCTTCGTTGGCTGCTCTGGATCAAGTGCCTTTGGCCTCATTTTGCGACTTTCGATTTCGCTGCTGCGAACATGTCGCCGCTGCTGCGTACATGTCGCCGCTGCTTGCCTGTCGTCGTTGCTTGCCTGTCGCCGCTGCCTTCGGCCGATCTTGCCTGGCTGCTGCGGCTCTGCTCGCGCTTCGCTGCCTGCACGGCGTCGCTGCTTGCCTAGCGCTGCTGCCGGCAAAGCGTCGCTGCTGGCTTAGCGTCGCTGCCTGTCTGGCGCCGCTGCCCAAAATTTGGTCGCGAGCCGTCTGTGCACAATCTCTGGGTACCCAAGCACCGTTACTTGTACAAGTGTTCGAGCTCTGGGTACCGAGGTACCGTTGCCAGTGCAAGTGTTTCGACTGTACGCGAGCTCTGGGTACCGAGGTACCGTTGCTTGTGCAAGTGTTCGATTGCCTGCCCAAATGCGCGAGCTCTGGGTACCGAGGTTCTGTTGCCTGTGCTTCTGTCTTGAATTCAAAACCTACTGCTGGGTATGTTAGACTTAGAGATATCTTATTTTTATTTAAATACTAATGTGGCGTCGCTTCATGCGGCGTCACAGGATATTGATAATTCCGATTCTATATATTTAAGCGATGATTTCGGCTCTTTTTTAATGAATTCACGCACAATGTCCGTGTTTTTTTCGTTCACAACATCTTTTTGCTTAAAGTTATTTCGGTTTGGTTTCACTTAAAATTTATTTCGATTTGGTTAGTGTGTTTGTTTCTGTTGTTTTCACTTATTCACTAGCTTACATTATTTAAATGATGCGGCTACTCCTCCTGATGGTCCGGATGTTGTCCTGTTCGCTATCTACTTGGGATCCTGCGACGCACACAAAGTAGAGGGTGTCCTGCGGGCGTACCTGACAAGACTTGTAGACCGCCGATAGATCAGCAAAATTTAATTTGCCAATCCTGTGTTGCTTTCCGATTTCCAAATTAATGGAAAGAGTCACTTCGAATTACAACTGGGTTTGGGCCAGTGGAGTCGCACAATAACTTTTAGTTTTTTTTTTATGCACTCAAATGAACTTAATCACTTGTCCTCACACTGGTCCCTGCTCGGGCGCCAATTAATTTCCGTTTTATTAAAACTCAGAAACTTTATCTTGATGTCGTTTTATTCAACTCCAAATTGTGACTGAACAGAAAAGTCTTAAGAATACCCTAATATAGCTGTGGGTGTAAGGCAGCGACGCGGCAGAGCTCTGCAGATCTAGATTAAACCGGCCATGATCTGCAATGTCAGCAATTTGTCGTCAAGGGTTGAAAGTGCGCACGCAAGACAAACTGCGGACGCTGTTGGTGGCATTTGCGACGTTTTGGGCGGATGTTTAGTTTATTGAACTGAACAATGTAATACAATGTTGCGGTTATTATTGGATAGGCGGATATCTAGTTTATTGAACTGAACAATGTTGCAATTCTTGTTATATATTTCGTTATTTATTATTTAGGCAATTCTTGTTAAATGTTGTTTTATGTTTATTAGCTTTAAGTACTATTTATTGATTAGTTAGCTGTTTGTATTATTTGATATTTATTGTTGTTATCTTATATGAACGTCTGTATTCGTTGAAGGTTCTATGACTTCTTTCAACGGTACCTAATGTCTTGTGTTGATGAGCTGTAGACGTTATGTTGTCTATTTTTAAGTATTTGCATAAGTCGGCTATAATGCTATTTTTATATTCTGTTCCCATGTCCGTAATGAACGTCTTCATTGGACCGTACTTCAGAATGAAAGATTCAAATAGGTTTTGCGACTGTATTTGCATTTTTATTGAGAATTGGTATGGCAACTAAATATTTTGTTAAGTCACAGAATAGAGTGACTGCATATTCATTACAATTTTCAGATTTAGGTAGTGGACCCATAGTGTCTACTATCACTCTGTCAAAAGCGTAAGTGGGTTTCTCTGTTAGTGTAAGGGGTGATTTTGTATGTGTCGTTGTTTTAGACGTCAGGCATTTTTGACATTTTTTTATGTACTCTTTTATATGACGTGTCATATTTTTCGAATAATAATATCTTTTAATTTTCGCTAGCGATTGAATTGGATCGTCATGGTATGTGAACAGAATCGTTTCTTGATCTTTTTGATCATTTATTTGGGTCACCGGCTTGAGTAGCGCTACTCTTAATACTTTTAATAATTTATTGCCCATTTTTTTAAAAGAGTCTATTGAAATTGTTTTAAATATCTTTTCGCTCGGTGCCACTTTGAGTTGGCTGATTTCGTGTATACCGGCTTGGGTTTCAAGCCTTTGGAAGAACTGACTTAAAACTAGAATTCCATTGGTGTACAGATCACTAACATCAATTCGTGCTATAACTTTATTTCCACGTTTAAATAAACATCTTGATTCAGTTATTCGCAAGGTCACTACTTTTCGTATTTTGTCATTATTAATGACTTCGTATACGTTGGGCTTAGAAGCGTTAACAAGAGTTTCTTCTCGTTGATTTATATTTGTTTCTGCGCAGAAATTTTTCTGTTTACTTTATTGTCTTGTAGTGACTTTTAAGACGTTTGACATATCCTTCAGCTCATTTATAGTAATACGTGACAGTCCATCTGCCACAAAATTGTCTTTTCCCTTTAGATACTCTACAGTGAAATCATATTCTTCTAATTCCAACCTCATGCGTGTCAATTTAGAACTTGGGTTAACCATCGAAAAAATATATGTGAGTGGTCTGTGATCGGTTTTTACTAGGAAGTGTTTGCCATAGATATATGGTCGAAAATGTACTATTGCCCAGTGAATCGCTGCTAACTCTTGTTCTGTTGTGCTCTTATTACTTTCACCCTTTGTGAATGATCTAGATGCGTATGCAACTGGAAGTTGGAGTTCATTATGGCTTTGAGTTAAAACTGATCCGCATGCTTGCTTACTTGCATCTGTTATTAGGCAAAATTCTTTGCTAAAGTCAGGATATTGTAGCAAGGTTGGATTCATTAACGCTTGCTTCAAATAATCGAATGCGTTCTGGCATTCTTCTGTCCATTCAAAAGGAACATTCTTTTTACATAAACTCGTTATGTGCCGTGAATAGTCGGCGAAGTTTTTTTATAAAACATCGATAGTAATTGCAGAATGAAACAAATCTTCTAGCGCATAGGTTACTTCATGCATGAAGAACGAACATTTTTCTGGGTGTAATTTCAAGTTGTTATTAAATTTTTAACCATATGTTTTTCGGAGCAACCAATTACAACCAAGTCGTCCATGTATAGGAAAGCCTGCGAAGGTTCTAAGCCAGAGAATGCTATAGTCATCATTCTTTGGATTGAATTGGGCGCTATTTTTAAGACGTATGGCAGTCGCGAGGAGCGATATAAGCCATTGCTCGTTGAAAATTACGTTATATTTCTAGAATTTTCATCAAGTTTTATTTGATGAAAACCAGACATTAAGTCTAGACATGAGACATATTTTGCTCTTCCTAATTGATCGAGTATAGCGTCTATTCTAGGGAGAAAATTTATCGGACAGTAGTTTTTTATTTATTTGACGATAGTCAATTACTAATCGCCATCTTTTATTATAAGAATCCGGTAGAGCTTTTTTCGGAACAAGTAGCAGTGGGCTGTTGTATTCTGATACAGATGGTTCTACTATTTTGTCTAAAATTAGTTTTTGTAGTTGGGACTTTATTTCTTCTATGTGGTTATGAGGATTTCTGTAGTTTTTTATATAAACTGGTTCATTGTCTTTCAATCTTAATTTTTGTTTATAAAAATTATTTTTTGTAATTGATTCGGTTTTGAGTCCGAATACATCACTGTATTGTAGTGTGTTTTTGAAAAGTGGGGGAAAATTTTTTTTTAGCTTGGACAATACATTTTCCGTTCTTTCTGTGTTATCGGATTTAATGACGTTGTAATTTTCTTATGATTCATATTCTATTTCATCTAGGTTCACCATTTGATTATTTGCTGTTGTATTTAGTAGTCGTACAATAGCCATGTTTGCTTTTGCTAGCATATTTGCTATAAAACTACCAGGTTGAATTTCTTGATTAGGTATTAATATATCAATATCTGACGGGCTTATTGAAATTCTACGTATTACTTCAGATCATGCTGGTAGAAGAGTTGTGTTATTTCCAGCATTGTATGTAATTGGTACATAAATCGGATATTTTAAAGTATTGGGTCTAATTATAAACCAGTCTTCATTTGTTTTTGTACTTCTTAATAAAGTCAATGCCTAGTATACCATCATATGGTATTAGAAATTTAAAATTAACTACGTGAAAATTATGTGGTATTATGAATTTTCCTGTTTGAATTTCTGTATTGATCATTCATATGGAGTGTTCGACTCCTTGGCCTATGCCTTGAATATTTATCTGTTGATTATTATTATCAACGTTCGTGGATTTTATGACATTTTCTTTTAAAAGTGAAATGTCTGTTCCAGTGTCTATTAGGAATGTCAAGTTTTTGTTTGTTTCTACATATCTCAAAATTGCATATATATTTAGATTGAGATTGATCGAATAAACTAGTTTTGTGTATCTAAAGGTCCTTGTTGGTTTTCCGAAGAGCCTTGTGTTATTCGGACATTGTTGTTATTTTTATTTGTGTTGTTATAAATTATACCTCGATTGGAATTGTTATTACCGTGTTTACCGCTTCCTCGGTTACCTCGGTTATTCTTTCTGTTCGTGTTGTAATTGTTATAATCGTTAAAATATCCATTAATAGTTCTGCCTCTATTTGAGTTGCCATTACGGTTGCTTCTATTATGACGACAGAACAATACTGCGTCACTCTTCCCAATTCCGTCGGTACAGCTACCATCGAATTTTGAGATAGCGTCGTTCATTGAGTTGAAAGTACAAGCTTGCATTGTAAGCTTTACTTTCTCTATGGAACAATTTATGGTCATAGCCTTGATAGCAATTTATGTGCTATATTTATTGGCTAGACCGAGTGGAAGTCCATCACTAATATATGCACTTTCAAGAGCAGTTTTGCAGTTTTATTCTTCTGTTGAAGGTTCATCAGCTATGCTGTTATCACTTCAACTGATTAACCCTTTACGTTCGTATAATACTTGTCAAGTTTTCAGCTTTATCATCAAAGTCAGCTATAAGCTTTGATGCTGTATTTGGGAAATCAATACTGGTTTGCGCCCTTGTATTTTCTATTTTTATACCCTTCGACCATTGAAAATGGTCAAAAAAGGGTATACTAACTTTGTGCAATGTATGTAGCAGGTATAAGGAGGCGTGGCAGACCCTACAAAATATATATATTCTTACTCAGGATAACTAGCCGAGTCGATTGAGACATGTCCGTCTGTCTGTCCGTCTTTCCGTCTGTATATCTGTTTGTTTGAGACAACAGATCTCAGCTATTAAAAGAGCTTGAGACACCAAATTTGATATAAATGTTCCTGTATATCCGGGGCAGAACAAGTTTATGTCAAATGTTTGACGCCACGCCCATCACCCCGCAAATCGGCAATTTACGATTATTAAGCAAAGTAATGAACATATAAACTTACAATTATTTAGCTAGGTATTCAACTTAGAAAGTTCTGCTTTGGTATGTATAATGCTAAATGCCATATGAATGTATTCTCCAAAATACAATCTGATCGGACCGATAACACAGAAGCTATTCAAGTCAACGTTTTTAGTACAAAATATACGAGCAGCCGCTTGCAAGCTGCTTTGAGTAGTTGAACCAGACGTCGACGTCACTCTTAACGTGCGTCGCTGTATGAGTGCGAGCGAGAAAGCTATATGCAGTAGAAGTATTTGCGCAAAATTTCTGTTTGAAATTATGAGTGTGGTTACACGTTTGTAACGGATTTAGAAAATTGGGAGAAGAGAATCTTACTGTCGAGCGCTCGACTGTAGCCATACCCACTTGTTTTATTTAATTTCGTTAAAACTATTCATTTTTGCATTATTTAACATTTATTAATATTTATCTAATCAATTTTATATTAAGTGTTAAATTTTGCCTTTTAATATGTTTTGCATGCTGTACTTATGCGTGCATACAATACATGCATGCGAAGTTCAGACATGCATGCATAAATGCGTGTGAGGCAATACACAAAACGTGAGGCAGATCAGTGCATTTTTAACGGACGTCTAAATTAAAGAAGAAGCAGTTGACGGTGGTGTGTGTGTGTAACGAATCTTACCACGCGCCAAAAATACATATATCTCTCTCTCGTTCTAACTTATGCTATCGACTCTTGTCTATTCTGCTTGCTTTGTCCCTTCACTATTTTTTATGGTTTACTTTAAATACGAGGGTCGTTTGATAAGTCCGTGACTTTTTGAATAAAATATATTTTTTTCGTCAAAGAAGCGTTTTATTTCTCAACATAATCTCCTTTTAGCTCTATACATTTAGTCCAGCGTTTTTCCAATTTTTTTATTCCTTCCAAATAATAGGTTTTCTCAAGGCCCTCAAAATAGTCGTTTGTTTCTGTGATGACCTCTTCATTTGACCCGAATCTCTTACCGCCGAGCCATTTCTTCATGTTTGGAAACAAAAATAGTCACAGGGGGCTAAATCTGGAGAATATGCTGGATGGGGTAGCAGTTCGTAGCCCAATTTATGAAATTTTGCCATGCTGACTACACACGTGTGCACCCGTGCATTGTCCTGATGGAACAGCACTTTTTTTTTCGCCAAATGCGGTCGTTTCTGCTTCAAATCAATATCGAATCTGTCCAAAAGCTCTGAATAATATTCGCCGGTGATCGTTTTACCCTTTTCAAGGTAATCGATGTGAATGATACCTTGTGCATCCCAAAAAACTGTGGCCATGACCTTGTTGGCCGACAGACCCACCTTGGCCTTCTTTGGTGCACGTTCACCCGGAGAAACCCACTGTCTTGATTGTTCTTTGGTCTCTGGTGTGGTGTGGTGGATCCATGTTTCGTCTACGGTAACGAAACGGCGCAAAATTCGTTTGGATTGCGGTTGAACATCGCCAAACACTCCTTTGAAATGGTCACACGGTTGCGCTTATGGTCGTGTGTGAGCAATCGCGGCACCCATCGCGCGGAAAGCTTTTTCATGTCCAAATATTCATGTAAAATGTGATGTACCCGTTCAGTTGAGATGCCTACAGCCTCAGCTACCTCACGCACTTTCATTCTCCGATCATCCAATATCATTCCATGGATTTTGTCGACGATTTCTGGCATGACGACCTCTTTTGGGCGACCTGAACGTTCGGCATCACTTGTACTGGTACGACCACAACGGAACTCAGTAAACCATTTCTTAACCATTGAAATTGATGGTGCAGAGTCCCCATAATATTTATCAAGTCTTTCCTTGGTTTCGGTGATGGATTTTTTACGCAAAAAATAATGCTTAATTAGCACACGAAATTCACTTTTTCCATTTTCGTTAAAATTCACGAGATCGTCTGCTTTCAATGCCTATAAAACGCAAACCAAAAAACGCAGCTTTCTCAAAATTTTACAGTCAGCTGTTAATCGATAACTGCTGACAGGAGCAGTGTTGTATTTAGAGCAGGTGCGCGGCAAATACAAAAAGTCACGGACTTATCAAACGACCCTCGTACTTTTTTTATGGTTTACTTTAAATATATATGTACACTAAAAATCCATGGCCTCTTACAGTCACCGCGTGACTGTAGCCTTTCCGACTTGTTTTTGTTGAACTTCATTTATTATTTGTATATTTTTTTGATAAGTCTTCCATACATTTGGAGTTCCAGAAATAATTCTGTCTGACAACGGTTCCCAATTCAAATCAGGAGAATTTAAATCATTTCTAACACTTTTTGGCATTACACAAATTTGCACTGCAATATATTCTCCGCAGGTGAATGCCAGCGAGCGTCTCAATCGCTCAGTACTAGCAGCAATTCGAGCATATATAGGAAAAGATCATGCCCAATGGGATATGAATTTGAATGAAATAAGTGGTTCATTTAGATCTACTATTCATCGCAGTACAGGATACTCTCCCTATTATCTCTGTTTCGGTCAAAACATGATAAGTAATGGTAAAGACTAAGACTTTTTTCATAAACAAAACCCATTGGCCGGAAGAATAGATTTAAAACAAAGGATATAATAAAGTGGGGGAGCCCCCAAAAAAAAAAAAAAAAAAAAAAAAAAAAAAAAAAAAAAAAAAAAAAAAAAAAACAAACAAAAAAAAAAAATCCAAAAAAAACCCGATAATTTTATAAATAAAAAAATTTAAAAAAAAAAAAAAAAAAAAAAAAATATTAAAAAAAAATTAAACCTTATTTTAAAAAAAAAAAAAAAAAAAAAAAAAAAAAAAAAAAAAAAAAAAAAAAAAAAAAAAAAAAAAAAAAAAAAAAAAAAAAAAATAAAAAAAAAAAAAAAAAAAAAAAAAAAAAAAATTAAATTTTAAATTTTTTAATAAAAAAATAAAAATTTAAAAAAATTAAAAAAAAAAAAAAGTGTCAAAGTTGAGTCATCAGGCCGTTGAAACTTCCTCTGCACACTTTCTGTTAAGAATTAACAGAGGGCAAAAAAAAAAATGTTTAAGCGAAACGGCGCTCTCAATTCCTCTCGCAGACGAATGGTCGCAAAAGAGAATCAAGAATATCACACCATTAAACAGTTAGCTAATGCAGTTAGAGTTGCTTCGAGAATTTTCGACAGCGCCACCTTTCGTCTATAAATATAGGCTGAACGCGCATTTCTGCACAATAATTGGCAACGAAGCTAAGCATCACGCAGCGAAAATATATTTATTGAAAATAAAATACGAGTGGCAAAATAAAATGTAAGTCCACATATTCTTGGTAAATTACCTATATTCACGCCGGCAAAATAATAATATATGTATGCCAAGCGCATCGCACAATCGGAATCATATATATGTCGAAGAGTCATCAGGATGCCCTTCTTCCTCTTCACTACTCTCATTGTTGTCTGCGCAACGTTTTCTAGCGCGTGAGCGAGGCATGTCTGTTATGCGTAATGCTCGAAAACTGACTGTACCAATCTCTTTTTCACAAAATCAGAATTATGCGTAGTTCTTAACTCTACATGCAATACCAACACATTTTGGAGACTTATTCTAGTCCGCATACACCAATACTAATGCACACTGCATTTTTCTGTATGCTTCCCGTTTTCGTACAGACATCTACTTCCCCTCGCTCCTTCCCGCGACCAGACTACGTTCGGCAGAAACTCTAACAGTTTTCTGCCGCGCAGACATCATGGCGCGTGCCAAACAGAAACAACGCAATTGCTGGAAATGTCGTTAAATTTAAATGATCTGCGACACGGCCTTCCTGACCTATCACACGTCCTCGTGTGCTAACAATCCCTTAATATCGATCGTCGTTTTTAATTTATTATAACCCCTTTTTTTTTTCTTTTCGAACAAAAATTAAACAGAATCTTTCAAAGGCTTATTCTCTTTTTTTTTCAAAATATAAAGTTATTCTTCATTCTTTATTACTTTAAACCAAACTAATACAAATATTTAAAACATTTCATTTATTAAATTTAAGCCATGAGATCTGGATTACCATCAACTTTCAATCAATCAATCATAATTTTTTTTTTTTTTCTTCACACATAAATCGTTAAAGTTCTTGATTTTCATTACATTTTTCTACTAGCGCACAGTTTTTCAAACCGGCCAGTCTATCTTTTATTAGCCTAGCTCACAGCTTACAACTCGACAATCCGGCCAACATACGTGGCACCCAGTTGACGCAGTCTATAAGCCGGCCAACTAACTTACACCACCAACCGTTACCAAATTTAAACTCAACTGCAACAAAATGGCGAACCACATAACTCGGGCACCCATGAGGTAGAGAAAGTCGCATTTGGAATAGGTCCGGAGGTTTACAAATTCTTAGTCATTCTCAAGATCACAGCCCTCACTGGCTTGATCACTGGCGTCTTCTGCGCTTTCATCTTCAAACACTGTGGTAATCCTCTTCTCAGGCATACATCGCAAAGCTTCATGACAATATTTATAAGTTCGGTTATTATTTAATGCTTTGAGTTTATATCGATCTCCTGGTAATACTTCGGCCACTACAAATGGACCTTTAAACTTAGGATCTAGTTTGGTCTGATGACGCTCTTCATTTTTAAGCAAAACATGGTCTCCTACCTTGTGTCTTACAATAGAAGCTTTATTTTTATCGAATCTAGCTTTATCAATTTTGGCATTCTTTTCCATATTACGTTTTGCCATTTCTCTAACTGAGCCAACATCGACAATATTTTCTTCATTTACAACAGGTGTAAGACCAAATGGCCTTGCTTCTTTACCAATAAGTATCTCTAATGGACTGACTTTAGTAACTCTATTGGGTGTGCTATTAAGAGCCAGCTGAATTTCATCTAAAGAATCCTGCCAAGATCCTGGCCCAGTTTCAACTGCGGTCAGCATGGACTTTAGAGTACTCATGACTCGCTCCACTTGGCCATTAGCACGACTAGCACCTGTGGCAATTAAATGTAAATCCATTTTCTGTGCTAAGCAGAAATCACGGAATGCTGAACTAGCAAAACTACGACCTTGATCAGCGATAAGTCGGGAGGGGACACCGAATAACGATATAACAGACCTCACTGCCTTAATGCAACTATCAGTGTCTAACTTCATAGTATGAGAGAGATAGACAAATTTGGTAAATGCGTCTATCAACACAATTATATACTCCTTCTGTTCGCTTTTTCCGCTAAGTTTTCCTGTAATATCCACATGAACCGTATGCCACGGGATGTCGATTTTAGGAATGGGATGGAGTTCTGATTGTATTTTGCCAGACGGAGGTTTTGACAATCTACAAGTGATACAGTTGTCCACAAATTGGCGAACATATTTAGACATTTTATCGAACCAATAGTACTCGTACATTTTCTCAAGAGTTTTCTCCCACCCGAGATGCATAATTGACTCGTGTACGTTGTTGACAGCGGACCACCTAAACTGCTTTGGGATTATGGGCAGACATCGAGTCTTTCCATTTCTTTGAACTTTTCGGTATAATGTTCCAGACCGTATTTCGTAAGTTTTGGCCAAATCCTCGGACAATTCATCATTACGCAATTTAGAGATAATAGAAGAAGTTTCTTCGTCTCTTTGCTGTTCAGCCAACAACCAGTTGTCGGATATTTCTGTCAGATTGATATGTCTTTCGACTACGCCTATGGAATTCTTGACAATTTTTGGAACCGGATTCCGAGACAGAAAGTCAACATGAGCCATACGCTCACCTGGTCTATACTGAATATCAAATTCAAAAGATTGCATGTACGACCACCACCTATGAACTCTAGGGGTCAGTTCTACCTTTGTACGAGAGGCTTTAAGCGAATTGCAGTCAGTAAACACAACAAAATGACGGCCATGCAAATAATGGCGAAAGTGTTTTATAGAATTGTAGACAGCAAGTGTCTCCAGTTCATATGAATGGTAACGTGATTCCGCTGAAGATGTCATCTTGCTAAAATATTCGATAACTCGAGGCTTCTGTTCAATTCGGTGCAGCAAAATAGCGCCATAGCCAACAGAACTCGCGTCTGTGTGGAGCTCGATAGAAAATTGTGGGTCGAATATAGTAAGGACAGGTTCATTAGTTAAAATCGATATTACTTTTTGCCGTATTTGCTCATGCTCCAATTCCCACAAAAATGACTTGCTCTTTGAAGTAAGGCCGTAAAGAGGTTTCATCAGCTGTGAAAACTTGGGTACAAATTGTCGAAAATATGAGACTAGCCCAATAAATTGTCTCAACTGAGTGACGGACTGTGGTGGTGGCAAACTCAAAAGGGCTCGAATTTTCCTGGGATTTGGTCGAATCTCACCTGCCTTTACCTCGAAACCCAAATATTCAACACAAGACTTAAGAAAGGAACATTTTGTAATATTAAAAGAAAACCCAGCATGCGTAAGTGTTTGCAATACTATTCGCAATCTTTCAAAGGCTTCTTCTTTTGTACGTGCGATTATCATTACGTCATCCATATAAACAATGGCATATGAATGGGTAAGATCACCTAAGGCACGATTAATAGCTCTTTGGAATACGGAAGGTGCATTTTTAAGTCCGAATGGCATAGTCAAGTATTCGTACTGGCCTTCTGGGGTGACAAATGCCGTTCGCTCGACTGAATTCGGGTGAATTGGGATCTGGTGAAATCCGCTTGCCATGTCTATACAGCTGAAAAACCTAGCACCACTCAGCCTAGCTATTTGATCAGAAATTAGCGGCAAAGGGTACTTGTCAGAAACGGTATTTGCGTTTAGCTCTCTATAATCCACGCAGAGGCGGTCAGTACCATTTTTTTTTCTGACAAGTAACATTGGGCTCGCAAAGGGGGAGGAACTGGGTCTAATAATGTTTGATTCCAACAGCTGTTGAATTAAATGCCGAACTTTTTCCTTTTCCTCTACACTCAACCTATACGGGCGCCTTTGAACCGTCTTATTTTGATCGATCAAGCGAATTTCTAATTGTCCCGTAGTCACACGGCTTTGTGGAATTCCATTTATGAATGACCCTGAATATTCCTGTATTATTGACAACAATTGGTCTCTATCAGGTCCATGCAGATCGGTGTCAACACTAGCCAAGTCAGGATTCTTTTCGGAAACTTCAACAGGCAATATAGATTTTTCGTTAAACATAGTAAGAGATCTTGATGTTATTGTCACACCGACTCCCTGACTCAAAATATCTCGACCAATCAGAGCGTCATACTTAATATAATTGTCTAACACTACGTGAAACAATATTTCATATGAACGTTCACATATCAAAACATTGGCCAATATCTGCAAAGTGCTACAAATAGTATTACTACCAAGACCCCTTAAAATAACTACGTTGCCCATTCTGGATCCAGATAGTCTCTGCGAAGTAGCCTCCTTGATGAGTGAACACTCGGCTCCAGAATCAAAACAAAATTGGAACGACTCACCAGATTGCGAAAACGTTCCTACAGGTTCAAAAACGGTACAGATGTTGACATCTTTTACAATGTTGTTTTTGGTAGACGACGAACGCTCCTGACGATCAGGACATACTGTAGAGATGTGTCCAGCTTTTCCGCAGTTGAAACAAGTCAAAGTAGACCGGTCTTTCCCTGTTGGTTGCTTGCCGGGTTGCTGAACGTGCACTGCCATTGTTTTTGATCGACAATCCGCCTTTTTGTGACCGTGCTTTCCGCAGTTGTGACACTTGAAGTAGGGCTTAGCTCGTTTTCCTGGCGGCTCTGATGTACCATCGTTTGAAAGGTGGCTCGGTCTAGCGTCAAATGAATAGGCCTTCAGTTCTTGGTGCAGCTCGTTCCGAGTGTTGATGTCGGAAGTGAAAACTAAACGCCGCAAACGCCTGTCAATTCCAGCTGCATGCGCCAGTGTAATGGATACTGCGATTTGCTCCACACTCAGCGTCTTCCATTTGGCCATAAGCGAAGTAACCATTCGGCTTCCATATAACGAAAGGCACTCGCCTTCCGCAGGGCGTCCATTTAGCAGATTCATAACTGCTGCCGCTAATGTTTCTTGTCCCGCAAAATGTTGCAGGAACAATTCTCTGAACTGTGTCCATGATATACCAGGAAAGCAAGTCTGTGACAGCCAATGAGACGCACTTCCTTCCAGTGATTTGCTGAGGGTCATCACAAGAGCGCTGCCTTCCAGTTCGTTTTCAGACAAGATGTAGTCCACCATTGAACACCAGGATTGCGCGTCTGATCCCGCACGTTCAGGATTAAACCTGGGCAATACCACAGCAAACGATTCTTTTGGCTCTCTTTTTGAGTGTTGCACTTGTTTTAAAAGTTCAGAAAAATGTCGATTTTGCGACTCCAAAATTGCCAGCAAACTATTTTCATTGTTCAAAGTAGGTATAGGCGATCCCACTTCTGATGTCGAAGAGTCATCAGGATGCCCTTCTTCCTCTTCACTACTCTCATTGTTGTCTGCGCAACGTTTTCTAGCGCGTGAGCGAGGCATGTCTGTTATGCGTAATGCTCGAAAACTGACTGTACCAATCTCTTTTTCACAAAATCAGAATTATGCGTAGTTCTTAACTCTACATGCAATACCAACACATTTTGGAGACTTATTCTAGTCCGCATACACCAATACTAATGCACACTGCATTTTTCTGTATGCTTCCCGTTTTCGTACAGACATCTACTTCCCCTCGCTCCTTCCCGCGACCAGACTACGTTCGGCAGAAACTCTAACAGTTTTCTGCCGCGCAGACATCATGGCGCGTGCCAAACAGAAACAACGCAATTGCTGGAAATGTCGTTAAATTTAAATGATCTAACTTGATGCCCGATAAGCGTGGGTCTGCAACGTGGTGGACGCAAACACATTTTCCGGAGTATCGCTACATTTGCTCAAGTATGGGTGCGCTGCAACTCTTCACACAGTGAAACCACGTTGAATTCTTTCCTTGCATCACGGCGCTAGACTTTTCGCAACGTGTGGCTGCACCTAACCTTTTTATGTATGGTGTTGAAGTGCTCAGCGCAGACTTCGATCGACGTGCAACGCACGCCCAGGTGACAGGGCATTGCCATAAATCAAGAATCTTTCGTCTACATGAAATATCTCTAAATATTACAGTTTGACAATAGTATTACTTAATTTGTATTTCCTATAACTAGCTTAAACATTGTAAAAATGTGCGCATGAGGAATTATCACACTCATCTATAATTTTCCATAAACATCACACATGAATCTACCATAATCATTTAAATATTTTTGGCAACAGCGACAGTTCAACAGCTCCTGCATCGAAGGGCCCTACGACAGCATGAAGCGGATTTTGTGAGTGAGTAAAATATTGAACCACCCAGTATGTATAAACAATAATGATTATGGATAGTCAATTACGTCCACGTACTGTCATGTGGTAGAGAGTATAGTTTACAACTGTATGTATAAGAATGATGGTCTGAATTAGTTCCCCGTGCGCATAGAAATTTACTTAATATCTTAAAATTCTAAATACTTGGTAAACCCAAGTCATGTCTTATCTTGAAATCCAAATTAAAATTTGTAATAAATGAAGTTTGTAAGCATCATGTATAACAAAACTCCCGTTTAACCGTCTCTTTATGGTTCGTCGCAGGAACAATAGGTATGCGATAGTTCAGCAGCCACAGTAAATAATATGTAGATTATACAAGGAGTGACCCAAACCAGGTAACACGTGTAACATCTTGTGCATCCCAATAACCCTATTTCGAAATCAGTCGTCCATAACCATATTAACCAAACCGACTTACATAGAACCTCTTTTTATTTTATCAGCTAGTTAGAGAAGTAAAAGTGCACTTAACTTTTGTTTTTATGAGGCCGTAGGACCAGATTAGGAATGAACCCCGCCCCATCCGGCGAGCAGAAAGCCCGGAGCAAGAAGTGCACGAAGCCTAATCAGTCATACACAAGTTGAATTTCCTTCCGACTAGAAGCCCGAGTATTACGTAGTAATACTCGGCCTAAGACGTTTCAATGCGCATACTACATATGTTCATATATAAGTTTTAGTGCTTCAATAAAGCAGTCGACTAATATTGACGCATATTTTTTTATTGTATCTGCCTGTATAGGCCTATTCAATTTTTATATTTTTAATCAATGTGCATATTTCATGCCATTCCATTCTTTTATTGATATGAACTTTTTCTCTAAGATAATGCTAACTCAACTCTATCATGTTTTTCTCTAATTTCTTTTAGTGTAGCCATACTTTAATTTGATTTTAAAATTTTGTCAATTAATATATTTATACCCTTCGACCATTGAAAATGGTCAATAAAGGGTGTACTAACTTTGTGCAATGTATTTAACAGGAATAAGGAGGCGTGGAAGACCCCATAAAGTATATAAATTCTTGCTCAGGATCACTAGCCGAGTCGATTGAGACGTGTCCGTCTGTCTGTCCGTCTGTCCGTCTGTATGTCTGTTTGTTTGAGACAACAGACCTCAGCTATTTAAAGAGCTAGAGACACCAAATTTGATATAAATGTTCCTGTATATCCGGGGCAGAACAAGTTTATTTCAAATGTTTGACGCCACGCCCACTGCCCCCGCAAATCGGTAATTTACGATTATTAAGCAAAGTAATGAACATATAAACTTACAATTATTTAGCTAGGTATTCAACTTAGAAAGTTCTGCTTTGGTATGTATAATGCTAAATGCCATATGAATGTATTCTCCAAAATACAATCTGATCGGACCGATAACACAGAAGCTATTCAAGTCAACGTTTTTAGTACAAAATATAAGAGCAGCCGCTTGCAAGCTGCTTTGAGTAGTTGAACCCGACATCGACGTCACTCTTAACGTGCGGCGCTGTGTGAGTGCGAGCGAGAAAGTTATATGCAGTAGAAGTATTTGTGCAAAATTTCTGTTTGAAATTATGAGTGTGGATACACGTTTGTAACAGATTTAGAAAATTGGGAGAAAGGTATCTTACTGTCGAGCGCTCGACTGTAGCCATACCCACTTGTCTTACTCAGGATCACTAGCCGAGTCGATTACGATTTACGATTATTAAGCAAAAACTTATAAAGTTCTGCTTTAGTATGTCTAAAGCTATGTGCCATATGAATTTATTCTCTAAATTACAATCCTATCGGATCAATAACACAGGAGTTATTCAAGTCAACGTTTTCAGTACAAATGTACGAGCAGCAGCCTGCGCGCTGCTTTAAGCAATTGACGTCGACGTCGACTTTGCGTCAAGCCGCCTTAAGCGCGTCGTTGTGTGAGTGCGAGCGAGTAACCTATATGTAGTGTGGTAACACGTTTGTAACAGATTTTGAAAATTGGGAGAAGTGTATCTTACTGTCGAGCGCTCGACTATAGCCTTACCAACTTATTGCTTTTAGAGTAGATAAGATGTCAAGACCTATTAGTTCGTCGAAATATTCATGAAATTTGAGGAGTAAAAATATAAATGTGTATTTTAAATTGACTTCGGAAAATGCAGGGTATTCGACCTTTTCGGTGACCTGAATTTCCCTTTATTGAATTTAATATAATAAAATACGATTAAGTATTGTATATTATAAGCCAGTCCATCAACCAAATAGTGAAACACTTTTATTGTTGTTTGATACTTCAATAATAATTTTATTTAACCAACCGTTTGAATCAACCGCACTGTCTCGTTGTCTGCAAGCGAATAGATCGATTACTCTATAACATGTGAATGCATGTGAATGGTAAACCATGCCATGTGAATGACAAATAACGACATGGTCACAACTATTCACAACTATGCATAAGTGTGACTTTTGTATTTTCAACACGCCACCTCAAAAATCACACTGATACAAACTGATTAAAAATTAATGAAATGAAAAATTCCTTTCAGACGAGTGCATGCGTTTTCTAATAAAAATTTAACAAGATTCACTTAAATAAACATAGTAATAGTTAGTCTAGTAATTGTTTTGGTTCCCGTCTGTATGAGGGAACAGATCTCAGCTATTAAAAAGCTAGAGACACCAAATTTGGTATGGAGGTTCCCATATATAATAGGCAGACAAAGTTTGTTTCAAATGGTTGATGCCACGCCCACCGCCCCCGCAAATCGGTAATTTACGTTTATTAAGCAAAGTATTGAACATATAAATTTACGATTATTTAGCGAAGTATTCAACTAAGAAAGTTCTGCTTTGGTATGTGTAATGCTAAATGCCTTATGAATATATTCTACAAAATACAATCCGATTGGACAAATAACACAGAAGTTATTCAAGTTAACGTTTTCAATGCAAATGTATGAGCACCAACATGCGCTCTAGTACGAGTAGTTGACGTCGACGTCGACGTTGCGTCTTGTCGCTTTACTCTTTACGCGCGTCGCTGTGTAAGTGCGAGCGAGTGAGCTATATGTAGTAGAAGTATTTGTGCAAAATTTCTGTTTGAAATTATGAGTGTGGTTACACGTTTGTAACGGAATTTTAAAATTGGGAGAAGGGTATCCTACTGTCGGGCATTGGACTGTAGCCCTACCCACTTGTTTTAACTGTTGTTAATCTTATAAAAACAATTTGCGCACATTATATCAACAATTATTATTACCAATATATGTATCGATTCATTATTATTTGCCTCCACTTTATAAATTACATTTGCTGTGGAGTCCACTGACTTAACATCTACTATTGCCATTTTGGGCATATATGTTAGTTTGTATTTAAAATTTTTTGTTGTATCTTCTAACAATTTTTCGATTGCATTACTTTGCATCTTGTGAAATAGTTAAATTTTTCTGTATATTCTGTGTTTTCTTTTTATACCCGCTACTCATAGAGTATAAGCATATTATAACTTTGTTCAAACAGAAATGTATGTAACAGGCAGACGGAGACATTTTCGACCCCATAAAGTATATATATTAACGAGTTCACGACCGAGGGTTAATAAAAAAATAAAAACAGTTGTTTTTAAGTTTATTAATTAACACTTTTATTTTTCTTCCAAAGGAAGAACTAGAGCCATCAGATTATCTTCGGTTGATAATAGACTTTAGCGAGCTATCGCGGTTGATAGCGTACTCGGTGGTGCTCGGGATTAAGCTGAACAAAACTGAAAGTTTACTGAACTCTCCTGAACTGAACTGAACTGCTGCTTGGAAGCGCGCCTGGGTTTATATAGGCAGAGTGGGTGTTAAGAGAGCAAACTCTTTAAGAGAGTTTGGCTAATTTGATTCTAATGTTCTCTTTGAGAGAGTTTGGCTGATTTGATTTTGATGTTCTCTCATTGAGAGAGGGAGAGGTTCCCTATAAATAGGGGTAATTGGAGAATCCTGAGACAAGTGCCTGAGCGGAAGCTCTGGTGATAAAGTTTTGTTATTTCAGTTGGCTCGCTCTAAACATTGGTTGGAGACCCGGGTAATGAAGCATTATTATTTCAGTTGGCTCGCTATAAACATTGGGGCTAGCCAAGTGATCGAATTGGGGGACAATTATTTGGGTGATCGGGTTCTATTATTTCAGTTGGCTCGCTGTAAACATTGGGGCTAGCCAAGTGATCGAATTGGGGGACAATTATTTGGGTGATCGGGTTTCTAGATTTATGATCTGTGGGAACCAAAGTTAATCGAAGGGCTCTCGTTCTTTGATTACATATTGTACTTATACATTAATGTGTGTATGTGCGTTTTACAATAATGGTGCTTATACATTAATGTGTGTATGTGCGTTTTAGGAGTTTAAAGTGTGGGTGTAGAATGGATATGTCACTTCCCCATCCTTAAGAAAAAGGCCTGTCCTCAGGCAATAACTTTAGGGTACAATACAGGGTTACTTACTGAAGGTACATTATTTTCTGTTTCAGGACTTATGATAGTTTCATTTTCTGGATTTTGATTCTTGAATTTTACAATTAATTTTTGTGGTATAGTCTTATATTTATAAATGAAGTATAATGCTGCGATTATAATTATTATTACCAATGTTGTGATTGTTATTATTTGGAAGACATTATTAGTTTGAGTGTGTTGTTCAATTATTTCTTTTGCCTGAATGTATTCAAGTGGTTCAAGTTTTGTTACATTATTGTTTACATAGATAGTTTGAGTGTAGTCTAACATTGTGTTGATAATCAAAATTTCTTCTAACTGAATGGAACAATTAAATGCTTTTATCATGTTATTACCTTCTATTATAATTTCTCTATTAATACAATTTTGATTTAACATAGTTTTGGGAAGGTTCCAAGTTGTGATTATATTAGGTTCAACATATTTTATTTCAAAATCAGAGCGTGTTTTACTGTATCTACATTGTGTTGAGACTTGATTAAGTATACCTGTTATGCATTTATTTATGATCAAGCTTTGAGAACTTGCTATAAAAGTTTGATTGTTATGCGAAAAATATTTGTCATGTATTGTTTCAGTTAGTATGTTATTGTTTTCGTCGGGGTATGGTATTATTTCGAAAATAGGTGTTTTAATTATTTCTCTCGGAATGTGGGATATTATCAAAATTTCGTTAGTGTCAGATTTAAGCCAAGCAGAAGTTTTGATATTAAGAATTTTTTCAGAATTTACGTGAGTAAGGGAATCATGTTTTAAAAGTTTTGGATTAAAGATACCTAAGCGTGTCAGTTGCATACCAAGTTCTATGTCTTCTATGTATTCGGTAAATTGTTGTAAGTTGAAAATTAGTAAGGCTAACATTTGGTCTCCTTCAAAATTATTGTTTAATTGATTGGTTACTTTTATTCCTACATTAATGGTTGAGTTCGCTTATTCGTATATTGTTTATGGAAATGTTACCTATTTGTTGTTGTAATTCTTCATTATCTTCTTGATCTAATGTGCCGAATAAGTCTTTGTAAATAGTTCCCATAAAATTTGCAAGACCGCGTTTGTTACGCTTTGCAATTCTAATGCCATTCATTTCTCTATTGAGTTGTTCTGTTAAGTACTGAATTTGTGGTAAATTTTCAAAAATTTGTGTTTGTTTGATAAGTTCTTCATAAATGATTTCGGTTTTAGTTAAATTAATTGATAAGTAATGATATTCATAGTTTATGGGTAAATCAATTGATCCGGTTTGAAAGATTAGGTAACCGTTTTTGGCCTGAATAGGGGTTACTTCTAGGTTTTGCGTGCTAATTGTTGATAGTAGGCATAACATGATTATCATGATCGGGAATGAGCCTAGAATTATCATTATTATATTTACTTTTATTAATTTTCTTTTTCTTTTTAAACTTAGATTTATAATGTATTATCTTTCTACCTCTATTTGTTTCTTCATAGTGTTTATCATCTATCTGTCTTAAGTTTCCTGTCTTTCTAAATGGGTTAGTTGTTTTTGATCTAACCAGAGGAGAGTCTCCGAAATTAGTGTCTATATTGTAGTCTTGTCTACTTTCGTTGAGTTTGTCAATTTTGTCTATTTTATTTTGCTGCGTGTTATAGGCAGGGGTACCTGCATAAATGAAGATGTCTGCTGGTGTTCGACCAGTTGTGTTGTGTTTTGTTTTATGATTGTATACGTAAAGTATTTTTTCGAACTTAGTGAATTGGTTTTCTGGTTCATTCTCGCTTGTTATTATTCTTAGTTTTTCGTTGACAGTTTTATGAAATCTCTCAATATCAGAAATTCCATTTTTACTCGTTGTTATGTTTAAAGTTACTCCTTCTGAATCTAACCAGAGCTTGAGTGCGGTGCACATGAAGGCGGAGTCTTTGTCGGCTTTTATTTCTATGGGTTTACCCATGTCATTGAATATACGTAAAATAGCTCTTTTAGCTTCAAGCCAATCTCTACTATTTACTTCTATCAGGGAGGCGAATTTAGAATAAATATCAATACATGATAGGAATTGTTTATTGTTTATTAAATAAAAATCCATGACATACTTGTCTCTGGGGTTGAAGGTTTCTGGGGTTGTTTCCAGGGCTAATTTTGTATTTCTATGTTCGGTTTTCGCAATGTTACAGATTTCACATTCATTTATGATATTTTGGATAAGTTTTTGATAATCGGGGTAATAATAAAGTTCTTTGAACTGAAGAGTGAGTTTTTCTATGCCTGGGTGTAATAATTCTTTATGTGTTTTGAGGATAATTTCTTTAAATTGAGCATATGTTTGGATATCTATTAGTTTACCACTGGTTCTCATAGTTTTAGTGAAATTGTCGGGACTTATGATTTGAATATAAGCATTTTGAAAGATTTTAAAGTCGGCTTCATTAGGGAAGTAAATAACACTTTTCTTAGTGCAGAAGTATTCTTTAATAAGGGTTTTGGCAAGGGTGTCATTTCTTTGTAACTAATTTTTATTCTAGTTTTATGAAAGTATCTTATTATTTGGACATCGTCAAAATTATCTTTTAAGAATTCTAATTGTCTGTTGTAATAATTGAGGGGTCTTTCGGTTAAGGAAATGTGGCTTTGATTGTCTTCTTGTGCGCTATGCACAGTAGCTGCTGTAGTAATGGAAACTGGGTTATCTTCTCCTAGGAAGTTTTCTTGAATTTGAACTCTGGATAAGGCATCAGCGACATGATTTTCCTTACCAGGTAGGTATTGGATATTATAATCATATTCATTTAGCTTTATCTTCCATCTTTGTAATTTCATATTGGGTTCTTTTACGTTACTTAGCCATACAAGTGGCCTATGATCGCTTAATATTTCAAACTTTCTACCGAATAGGTAAGACCTGAAATATTTTGTTGCCCATACTATAGCTAATAGTTCTTTTTCTATTGCTGAGTAATTGAGTTCGTGTTCGTTAAGAGTTCTGCTTGCATAGCAAATGGGTTTATGCTCTTGAGATAATACAGCACCTATAGCTATATTACTCGCATCTGTTGTTAATGAAAATTTCTTTTCGAAGTTAGGGTATATTAGTATTGGATCAGACGTGATAAGTACTTTTAGTTTTTCGAAAGCGGACATGTAATCGGTATCTTCTGTATTGATTATTGCTCCTTTTTTTAATTTGAGTGTCATTGGTTTTGCTATTTTTGCAAAATTGGGGATGAACTTACGGTAAAATCCGCAGAGTCCAAGAAAAGACTTTATTCCTTTTGTGGTTTTAGGAATGGGAAAATTAACAATTGCGTTTATTTTGTTGGGGTTCGGTTTTATACCGTCTGTTGTGATAATGTGACCAAGAAACTCAGTTTCTTTCTTTAGGAATTCACATTTGTCAAGTTGCAATTTTAAGTTAGCTGATCGTAGCTTTTCGAATACTCTTTTCAATGATATTATGTGTTCCTCTAATGAAGTGGAATAAATGATAATATCATCTAAGTAAACTAGACAATCCTTGTAGATTAAATCTTCTAGGCGGTTGTTCATGCAACGTTGAAAAGTTGCTGGTGCATTTTTCAGACCAAAGGGCATACGAAGATATTCGTAAAGTCCGTGTTTTGTTGACAATGCTGTTTTGGATATTGATTGCGGGTCCATTTGAATTTGATGGAAACCTTTAGCTAAATCAATAGTTGAGAAATATTGACAGCGTCCAAGCTTGTCAAATATTTCGTCCATTACAGGAATAGGGAATTTGTCGTCAATGGTTATTTCATTGAGACTGCGATAGTCTATGACTAATCGAAATTTTGGTTTGCCAGAAGCATCGTTTTTCTTTGGGACAATCCAAATTGGAGAACAATAAGGGGATTTAGATTTCCTAATTATATTTTGTTCTATCATTTCGTTAATTTGTTTGTTGACCTCTTGATCAAACGCTTGGGGGTATTTATAAGGTTTTTTATAAATAGGGTCTTCGTGCTTTGTAAGAATAGAATGTTTAATCGTACTTGTGAAGGTCAAATTTTCACCTTCTCTGTACTGAATATCATTGTACTCTAACAAGACATGCAAAAGTTGTTCCCTTTCTTCTGTATTCAGATTTTCCAATCTGAATACATTGGATTCTCTTAGCTCGTCGTCTAAGGCGAAGTTAGAGGGTATTTCTAGAAGGACTTCTTCTATGTTTAGAGGTTCTTCCTCTATTTTAGATAAACTGGGGCACTCATTGGTAGCTTGGGACCTATCTTTTTTGAAAGAGGTTTTCTTTCTTTTTTGTGTTTTAGGAGGGGTTTCCTCTTGGTCAGATAGTCTGGGGCATTCATTGGTAGCTTGGGACCTATCTTGTTGTTCGTGGGAATTCCACATTTTAATTTCTAGGAGGGTTTTCTCCTTTGGGGTAAGTAGAGGTGTTTCATCTGTGTTAGATAACTTAGGGCACTCGTTGGTAGCCTTGGACTCATCTGTTTGGGTGTGGTCGTACCACATTTTAAATGGATATCCATTTATATTGACCGTTTGAGTTGAGTAGTTAATTTGAGCATTAGTTGACTCTAAATAATTTCTACCTAACAGTAAGTCATAATTTTCTGAGAAATTGTGAATAAAAAAGGTTTGTTTAGTAGGACATAGCTTGCTTGAATGCAATGAAACGCTTTGGTTTAATACGAGGGTCGTTTGATAAGTCCGTGACTTTTTGAATAAAATATATTTTTTTCGTCAAAGAAGCGTTTTATTTCTCAACATAATCTCCTTTTAGCTCTATACATTTAGTCCAGCGTTTTTCCAATTTTTTTATTCCTTCCAAATAATAGGTTTTCTCAAGGCCCTCAAAATAGTCGTTTGTTTCTGTGATGACCTCTTCATTTGACCCGAATCTCTTACGGCCGAGCCATTTCTTCATGTTTGGAAACAAAAAATAGTCACAGGGGGCTAAATCTGGAGAATATGCTGGATGGGGTAGCAGTTCGTAGCCCAATTTATGAAATTTTGCCATGCTGACTACACACGTGTGCACCCGTGCATTGTCCTGATGGAACAGCACTTTTTTTTCGCCAAATGCGGTCGTTTCTGCTTCAAATCAATATCGAATCTGTCCATAAGCTCTGAATAATATTCGCCGGTGATCGTTTTACCCTTTTCAAGGTAATCGATGTGAATGATACCTTGTGCATCCCAAAAAACTGTGGCCATGACCTTGTTGGCCGACAGACCCACCTTGGCCTTCTTTGGTGCACGTTCACCCGGAGAAACCCACTGTCTTGATTGTTCTTTGGTCTCTGGTGTGGTGTGGTGGATCCATGTTTCGTCTACGGTAACGAAACGGCGCAAAAATTCGTTTGGATTGCGGTTGAACATCGCCAAACACTCCTTTGAAATGGTCACACGGTTGCGCTTATGGTCGTGTGTGAGCAATCGCGGCACCCATCGCGCGGAAAGCTTTTTCATGTCCAAATATTCATGTAAAATGTGATGTACCCGTTCAGTTGAGATGCCTACAGCCTCAGCTACCTCACGCACTTTCATTCTCCGATCATCCAATATCATTCCATGGATTTTGTCGACGATTTCTGGCATGACGACCTCTTTTGGGCGACCTGAACGTTCGGCATCACTTGTACTGGTACGACCACAACGGAACTCAGTAAACCATTTCTTAACCATTGAAATTGATGGTGCAGAGTCCCCATAATATTTATCAAGTCTTTCCTTGGTTTCGGTGATGGATTTTTTACGCAAAAAATAATGCTTAATTAGCACACGAAATTCACTTTTTTCCATTTTCGTTAAAATTCACGAGATCGTCTGCTTTCAATGCCTATAAAACGCAAACCAAAAAACGCAGCTTTCTCAAAATTTTACAGTCAGCTGTTAATCGATAACTGCTGACAGGAGCAGTGTTGTATTTAGAGCAAGTGCGCGGCAAATACAAAAAGTCACGGACTTATCAAACGGCTCGTACTATAGGCCATTTATAGTGTGGACTTTTCTTTAGAAGGCTTGGTTGGAAAATTGAAAAAATTTTGTTTCATAATATTGATAGATGAACCAGTGTCTACTAGGCATCTAAGGGTAATATTAGTCATTTTAATTTTTAAGAATGGGTTTCCTCTTCTTCTGAATCGCTTTCCGATTCCGAGGCTGGTTGAAGAAAATTTTTGCCTGTGTCCATTTTGTATTGGCCACTAGCATTTTCTCTTTGCCTTTTAACTGGAGGGTTTGGTGCATTGCTACCTTGTTGTTGGTAATTAAGGGAATTTTGGGCTCTACCCGAATTTAGTTTTTGTTTAAATTCATTGAAAACTTGTGGATTTGATTCCACTGGTTTGGAACTAGTGCTTGGAGAAGATTTATTTGTGACATGCATTGCATTGTTCACGAAATTTTGATTTTGTCCTTTACTCTTTGAGTTTTGGGAAGGATTTAATTTAGAATTATTTTGGGGTTTTGTTCGGTCGTTGTAAGTTAATTCGTATACGTCTTCTTCTTGCGATACTTGTTTAAGTTTGGATACTGTTGATATATCAGATCTAGCAAGAGTCATAAATAGCCTATCAGGTAACTTTCTCTTGATTACTTTTTTAATTGTAGTGTTTAACGCATTTGTGTAATATATGGTGTTATTGATATCGTTTTCTAACATGAGTTTGTTTGATATTATAAATGACTTAGTTTCTAAATCTTCGACGAACTTACGGATAGTTCCGGGGAAAGGTGTGTTGTAAAGACGTCGTAACAACTCCTCACATGGTGTTTGGGTTTTGTACTCGTCAATAAGGGCACTCCTTAGGTCTGGCCATCTTCTGGCTCCTGAAAGTTGGGATACGCGTTGGGCATCTCCTGTGAGTTGCATCTCGATGGCACTGAAGAACACATGCTTCTGTCTGGTGTCACTTGTTGGGTATAATTGTAGTATGAACTCGATCCTTTTGATGAAGGCACTGAGCTCTTGCGTGTTTCCGTTGAATACAGGTATTTGTCTTACTTGACCTTATGCCTGTTTAAGGTGGGGCTCCGACAATAGTTGAACTTGTTCGGTTGCCATTATATTGTTATTTTGTTTTAGCAGGGTTTGTTTTGTTTTTACACTTTTATAGTTTTTGGTTGTTTTTACACTTTTATTGTTTTTGGTTGTTTTTACACTTTTATTGTTTTTGGTTGTTTTTACACTTTTATTGTTTTTCGTAGTCAAGTTTACTTTAGCGCCGATTCGCGTGGTTCAATCACAAAAAGATACGCTTGGTCGTACAAGGATCTTTTATCACTAGATTGATATCGGTAAACGAGTCGCACAACTTTTCCGTTTTATCCTACCGGCTGCGCCATTAACGAGTTCACGACCGAGGGTTAACAAAAAAAATAAAAACACAGTTGTTTTTAAGTTTATTAATTAACACTTTTATTTTTCTTCCAAAGGAAGAACTGGAGCCATCAGATTATCTTCGGTTGATAATAGACTTTAGCGAGCTATCGCGGTTGATAGCGTACTCGGTGCACGGGATTAAGCTGAACTAAACTGAAAGTTTACTGAACTCTCCTGAACTGAACTGAACTGCTGCTTGGAAGCGCGCCTGGGTTTATATAGGCAGAGTGGGTGTTAAGAGAGCAAACTCTTTAAGAGAGTTTGGCTAATTTGATTCTAATGTTCTCTTTGAGAGAGTTTGGCTGATTTGATTTTGATGTTCTCTCATTGAGAGAGGGAGAGGTTCCCGATAAATAGGGGTAATTGGAGAATCCTGAGACAAGTGCCTGAGCGGAAGCTCTGGTGATAAAGTTTTGTTATTTCAGTTGGCTCGCTCTAAACATTGGGTGGAGACCCGGGTAATGAAGCTTTATTATTTCAGTTGGCTCGCTATAAACATTGGGGCTAGCCAAGTGATCGAATTGGGGGACAATTATTTGGGTGATCGGGTTCTATTATTTCAGTTGGCTCGCTGTAAACATTGGGGCTAGCCAAGTGATCGAATTGGGGGACAATTATTTGGGTGATCGGGTTTCTAGATTTATGATCTGTGGGAACCAAACTTAATCGAAGGGCTCTCGATCTTTGATTACATATTGTACTTATACATTAATGTGTGTATGTGCGTTTTACAATAATGGTGCTTATACATTAATGTGTGTATGTGCGTTTTACAATAATGTGCGTGTGTGTGTGGGATTGGGGAGTTTAAAGTGTGGGTGTAGAATGGATATGTCACTATATATATTTTTAATCAGTATCAACAGCCGAGTCGATATAGCCATGTCCGTATGTCCGTCTGTCTGTCTGTCCGTCCGTGTGAACACCTGGATCTCAGCTATTATAAGAGCTAGAGGTACCACATTTTGTGACATTATGTGTAAGCTGCACGCTTATCAAGTTTATTTAAGATTTTTGACACGCTTCCACCCGCCCCTATACATTGAAAAAAATTGACTACAGCTGCAATATTAGCTCTACAGTAACAATATACGTTATACGTTATAATATACGTTATAAGTACCATCTTGCGGACGTTCCGTAAAAATTTCATTAAGATTGGACAATAAATATGGCAGGTATTAAAGAAAAAGTAGTGCCATTTGACCACGTGTTTTGTCTGTTTTATTATGTTAGATATGCAAGATATAAAGGTTCAATTCCGGCGGCAAGAATTTTTTTTCAATTATATGTACCAACATTATTTGCACTGATCATGATTGGAATTTTACAGTTGATGCTAAAAAGGTGCAGTAGCTGAGTGGATGTGGTCATTGACTGTGAAGCGAAAGGGTACGGGTTCGAAACCTACTCGCGCTCTGGTTCGATTCTAGTGGGTTTTTTGAAATTTTCTTTTACGACAAGCTGAATGGTCTCATAAGGCAACTTTGCCGGTTTAAATAATAATGTGCTAGTGGCGGAGTGGTTATAGTTGCAAACTGCATGTTACAAGCTTTTTGAGATCGACGGTTCGAATCCCCTCAGAGGCATACATTTTTTTTTGTTTTTTCTTATGTTTATATTTTTATTTTTTTTTAGGCCATGGATTTTAAAAAAATACATGGTCTATTAGGTTTGTCGGAATGTGCGTAACAGGCATAAGGAGACGTCTGCAACCCCATAAACTATATATATTCTTACTCAGGATCACTAGCCGAGTCGATCTAGCCATGTCTGTCTGTCCGTCTGTCTGTCCGTATGAGACAACGGTTCTCAGCTATTAAGAAAGCTAGAGACTCCAAATTTGGCAGAAAGATTCATGTATATTCTAGGCAGTAAACGTCATTTTCAAATTTTGGTTACCACGCCCACCGCCCCCGTAAATAAAAAAAATAGTTTTTTTATGCGATTATTAAGCAAAGTATTGAAGTCATAACTTTCAGCTTTGGCATACATCTAGATAAATACGTTGTGAACTTATCCTATAAATTGCAACCCGATCGGATAATAAACATAGAAGTTAAGCAAGTTAACGTGTTCTATTGATTTGTGATGCCTTGCCTGCAAGCTGCTGCCAGCCATGTGCGTTTTCGATCTTTATGGTTATGGTTATGTGTGTGTATGAGATCAAAATAGTAACTTAGCCGAACAGTTAGTAGTTGCGGCGATAGTCAAATGTGTTGAGCAGCCGACCATGAAGCAAAAAGACGTGGAGAGGTTCAATCCTTGAGAAAGGCAGGCGGCGGCTTTATAATTTTTTTTTTCACTTCTAATTAGAAGTTTTTTTTTTTCATCATAAAATTAAGTTTCATATGTACCATATATATGTGATAATTTCAACAAATTATCTCATTCAATCCAGTAGAAGTGTTATTGTTGTACAAGATGACACATTTGAGCTAATGGTCCAAGTATGCAATTTTAGCGTGCGCGGAGTGCAGCGACGATGGTCTAGTACATTTTTGAATTATTTAACATTTATTAATATTTATCTAATCAATTTTATATTAAGTGTTAAATTTTGCCTTTTAATATGTTTTGCATGCTGTACTTATGCGTGCATACAATACATGCATGCGAAGCTCACACATGCATACATATAATATGTATGTATATGCGTGTGGGGCAATACATAAAACGTGAGGCAGGTCAGTGCATTTTTAACGGACGTCTAAATTAAAGAAGAAGCAGTTGACGCTGGTGTGTGTGTGCGCAATGAATCTTACCTCGCGCCAAAAATTCACATATCTCTCTCTCGTTCTAACTTATCCCATCGACTCTTGTCTATTCTTCTTGCTTTGTCCCTTCACTACTTTTTTTATGGTTTACTTTAAATATATATTTATTTTTTATTTATTTTTATTTAACGTCAACTAAGACAGTCGACTAGAAATTAAAATTAGTTTTTATTTTTAAATTATGATATAATTAAAATTAAAAAATAACGGAAATGATAAAAATTAAAAATTCTGATATTAAAATTAAATTTCATAAAAAGTTTAAAATTATCAAGAATATATATATGTTTTTAAATGTAAAGTTTAAGTTTAAATTTAAATTTAAATTTAAGCTGGGAAGCCAGATTTCCCGATCCAGCATTTGCTGCAAAGGATTGGGGAAAACCCAGTAAAACCCAATCACATCGGTAATTTAGTATTAATTGTTAGGATGTATATTAATTGTTGTTAGGTGGTTTAATATAGATAATTTAATAGATGAAAGGGAGGATTCCGTGTTGATTACTCTAAAAAGCTTATTATAATCAGCACAGAGAACTCTAAAAGAATCATGCAAGCTATAGTTATTATTACAGAAACCCAAAGAAAGTGGTACAAAATTCCGTGTGACCCTAGAAGGAACACAGAAGTTTAGTTGGTTAAGCAGGAAAGGAGAGTCAATGTCGTATTTTATTAGTTTTATTATAACCATAACACCTAGCATAATACGACGGTTAGTTAAGGAGGGTAGGTTAATTAGCAGGAGTCGGCTTGAGTAAGGTGGTAAATCTATGTTAGAAACCCAGTTAAAGCGACGCAAAGCAAAGAGCAAAAATTGTTTTTGGACAGACTCAATTCTGTCTTGATGGACCTGGTATTGAGGAGACCATACACAGGATCCATATTCCAAAATCGGGCGAACAAGAGATGTGAATAACAATTTTGTCGTATAAGGGTCTTCGAATTCTTTAGCCCATCTTTTAATGAAGCCAAGAGCCCGATACGCCTTATTGACAATGTGTGTTATATGGCAATCAAATTTCAACTTATGATCAAAAAGAATTCCAAGATCTATTACTTCAACAATTCTGTGAAGTGGAAATTGATCAAGGGTATAGTTGACAACGTGAAAATTACTTCTATAAAAAGACATCACCTTACACTTCGAACAGTTTAAATATAGCAAATTACAGCTACACCAAGTAAAAAATGAGTCAATATCGACTTGAAGTGAATTAGCGGTCAGTTCATTGTTTGTTAAGCAAAGTTTCACATCATCAGCACACATTAGAATATTAGAAAAGTGTAGAACAGATGGAAGATCATTTATAAATAGGTTAAAGAGTAAAGGGCCCAGATGACTGCCCTGAGGAACACCAGAGGATACAGAAATAGGCTTAGATAGCAAACATTTGAATAACACCCTTTGGGACCTACCAGTTAAGTAATTGGAGATCCAAAGGAGCAATGGGTGGGAAAAACCAATAAGATTAAGCTTATGAAGAAGAAGTAAGTGATTTACTGAATCAAATGCTTTGCTGAAATCTGTGTAGACCACATCAGTTTGCATTTTTTCTGAAAACCTTTATTAATTAGTGAGGTGAACTCCAGAAGATTCGTGGAAGTCGATCTAGATTTTACAAAGCCATGTTGATGTGGCGAAATAAGTGACTTGCACTTATGTGTTAACTCTACGGTAATAATTTTTTCCAACAATTTTGGAATAGAAGATAATTTGGAAATACACCTATAATTCTTTACTTCCGACTTAGACCCATTTTTATGAAGAGGGATAGAAAAAGATATTTTCCAGATTGAAGGAAACGCAGAAGTTGCTAAAGACAAGTTAAATAACTTGAAAATGGGTCTATATAAGCTATTGGCACAATATCTAAGTACGCATCCTGGTACTCCGTCAGGACCGGGAGAGAAGATTGGATTAATAGAGCAGAGATTAGTCCGTAATGATTCCTCATCGATCATATCACAAGAAACGGAATTTGATCTTTGAGTTAAATACGGATATGGAAGATTATTGTCGTAGTTAGTAGAGGAATAGGTAGATTGAAAAAAGTCCGCAAACAGATCAGCAGCTTCTTGATCACTGGTTGCTTTCTTGTTTTCATATAAAAAATAAGGTGGGAAACTATTAGATTTTCATTTAATATTAACAAAGTTATAGAATTGTTTAGGGTTACGTGCAAATTCAAGTCGACAACGATTTAAATATTTTTTATAAGATAAACTCTTGCAAGTAATAAAATTTGTCTTTGCAACTATGTATCGGGTATAATCAGAGGGATTACCCGAAGAAGTAAATTTTTTATAAAGCCGAGATTTAACATTTTTTAACCTTAGTAGTTCACGTGTATACCACGGACTAAAAAGCCATGGCCTCTTACAGTCACCGCGTGACTGTAGCCTTTCCTACTTGTTTTGAAAAGTACAAGTTGGTTTTTCGTGTTTTACTATGTTAGCTATTCAATGGTCTTTGACAATATTCCTTGTTAATGTATTACGAACATAGTTGTTATGTAAATAGAATTTGCCTTCAATTATTTCATTAATAATTTGGCCATTATTGTCGGGATAAGGTGCAATTAGGAAAGTTGGTTGTTCAATTGTATTCATAGGAATGTGGGACATTAGGAATATGTATTTCACTAGTAGCTACGTTATAACAAGCGGAAGTTTTTATATCAATTAGATTTTTAAAGTTAATGTTGCCAATATTGTAGTGTTTTAGTAGTTTGGGATTAAATATTCCTAGTCGTGTTAGTTGTGAACCCATTTCAATATCCTCGATATATTCGGTTAAATGTCTAATGTTAAATATCAATAGATTAATTTTTTGTTATTTTTTCAAAGAATTGGACTGGTTGTTAATTATTTCTATGCCAGTATTGAGACTGTCGATAACGTGGTTTAGAGTGCTGACCTGTACTGTAATATGTTGTCTGTCGTCTTTGTCTAGTGTGCCAAAAAGATATTTTAATGTGGAACCTACAAAGTTAACCAGTCCTCGTTTGTTTCGTTTTGAAGTGCCTATGCCATTCATTTCTCTTTCCATTTTTTCGATTAAATATTTAATTTGGGTAACGTTTTTAAATTCTTGACATTGTTTAATTAAACTATTAAATGTTTTTTCAGCTTCTGTAATATTAATTGTGAGACAGTGATACATAAAGGTGATGGGGATTTGTATTGTTCCAGATTCGAACAAGATACATCCTTGATTGTTTTCTATTGGATTGATTTCGAGTGTTCCTGCTGTAGTGTGTGCGTTTTTTTGTTTCTGTTGTGTGTTTTTCGCAAAACAAGTTATTATGGTAATTATAAGTCCGATGGTTGGGAGGTGTCGGTTTGCTGCAAGTATTTACTGTCATTACGAGGGTCGTTTGATAAGTCCGTGACTTTTTGAATAAAATATATTTTTTTCGTCAAAGAAGCGTTTTATTTCTCAACATAATCTCCTTTTAGCTCTATACATTTAGTCCAGCGTTTTTCCAATTTTTTTATTCCTTCCAAATAATAGGTTTTCTCAAGGCCCTCAAAATAGTCGTTTGTTTCTGTGATGACCTCTTCATTTGACCCGAATCTCTTACCGCCGAGCCATTTCTTCATGTTTGGAAACAAAAAATAGTCACAGGGGGCTAAATCTGGAGAATATGCTGGATGGGGTAGCAGTTCGTAGCCCAATTTATGAAATTTTGCCATGCTGACTACACACGTGTGCACCCGTGCATTGTCCTGATGGAACAGCACTTTTTTTCGCCAAATGCGGTCGTTTCTGCTTCAAATCAATATCGAATCTGTCCAAAAGCTCTGAATAATATTCGCCGGTGATCGTTTTACCCTTTTCAAGGTAATCGATGTGAATGATACCTTGTGCATCCCAAAAAACTGTGGCCATGACCTTGTTGGCCGACAGACCCACCTTGGCCTTCTTTGGTGCACGTTCACCCGGAGAAACCCACTGTCTTGATTGTTCTTTGGTCTCTGGTGTGGTGTGGTGGATCCATGTTTCGTCTACGGTAACGAAACGGCGCAAAAATTCGTTTGGATTGCGGTTGAACATCGCCAAACACTCCTTTAAAATGGTCACACGGTTGCGCTTATGGTCGTGTGTGAGCAATCGCGGCACCCATCGCGCGGAAAGCTTTTTCATGTCCAAATATTCATGTAAAATGTGATGCACCCGTTCAGTTGAGATGCCTACAGCCTCAGCTACCTCACGCACTTTCATTCTCCGATCATCCAATATCATTCCATGGATTTTGTCGACGATTTCTGGCATGACGACCTCTTTTGGGCGACCTGAACGTTCGGCATCACTTGTACTGGTACGACCACAACGGAACTCAGTAAACCATTTCTTAACCATTGAAATTGATGGTGCAGAGTCCCCATAATATTTATCAAGTCTTTCCTTGGTTTCGGTGATGGATTTTTTACGCAAAAAATAATGCTTAATTAGCACACGAAATTCACTTTTTTCCATTTTCGTTAAAATTCACGAGATCGTCTGCTTTCAAACGCAAACCAAAAAACGCAGCTGTTAATCGATAACTGCTGACAGGAGCACTGTTGTATTTAGAGCAGGTGCGCGGCAAATACAAAAAGTCACGGACTTATCAAACGACCCTCGTAACTTTCTTTTTCTTTTTAAAATTACTTTTATAATTAATACCGTTTTGACCTCTGTTATTTTCGTTATAATGTTTTTCGTCCAATTGTTCTATTCTGCCTGTTTTTCAAAAGGGATACTTTGATTTTCGCGCGTTAAGGGTTGTAAAGATGATTTCTCGGGCTAGGGTACAACTCTCAGTCTAGCCAGGGTCTTTACAGCAAAATTTATAAATGACTAGGACTACCAAGACGTTTAGAACGAGAGAGAAGAGATCACTGGCAGATCAGAAAGAACTGAGACTGGTGTCGGGCACAATGAACATGCCCCTTTCACGCGTACACGCGGTGCACGTATTCCACGTGGATTTGCGAACTGCGCAGAAGGGTATTTTCACCGTGCCTGACACTTTGGCCACGTGTTTTCGCTGGGAACCTGGTCGGCTGCAGGCCGTGGGGGAACGCTCGTGACTGCGGGTACTGTCGCCTGCACTCTCACAAAATCGCTCAGTGGTGTATTGCACCACGCCACACTTGTGAAAGCACGCTCTTGTACTCCGTGTCAACTATCGTTCACTCACGACACGACCTGCGGCTGGCCGTTCGTCGTACGGAACGCCCGTGACCGCAGGTACTTTCGCTTGTGTTCCCACAGGTCGCTCGATGGTGTATTGCACCACACCGCAGCCCGGGTGTCGGGTGGTCGTTTCCGCCGTTACGGGACGCCCGTGACCGCAAATACTCTGGCCTGTGCTCCCACAAGTCGCATCGGTGGTGTATTGCACCACACCGCAACTCGTTTCCGAACACAAGTTCGCGTATTCGCTTGTCAACTAGCGATCACTCACAGCACACAGACTCATACGGGCACACACGCGAAATTTCCTGCAAGCACGTCGACGAAGGGAAAGTGACCGAAATATTGACCGCGAGTTTCGTTTAAAAATGCCTACGCATTTGTTTATTCAATTTTTATCATTTTTCTTCACACATTTCGTTTCCTTATTCTATTACATTTGTTTTCACTAAACTGTCCCTGCCTCACTGTGTCCCTGCCTACTTCGCACCATACGTCGCTTCTCTTGGCTTTGCTTTTCTTTTACTTCGTTGCACTGCTTACCTCGCCTTTGCTTCTGGGGAGTCCTTGTCCATTGTCCTTGAAGTTTTGTGAATGTTCCTGCTCAGGTCCTTTTCACTTTGTAAATACTTTGTCACTTTTCGCTTTCTATTTTTATTTCCAGGAGCAGCCTTGTCCGGCCTCGTTCAAGCGCCTTGCATTTCTGTCCCGTGGCCTAATTTTGCAGCCTTGATTTCGACGCTTTTCGTCCGCTGCTGCCGGCGCTGCCCGCGGTCGCTGCCTGGGCTGCGCTGCCCGCGGTCGCTGCCTATACTCGGCCGATCATGCTTCGGCTCGTGTCGCTCTGCTTGCGAACTTGTCGTCTTGCCTAGCCTGGCGCCCTGCATGCCTAGATCGGCACGCGACTTGTAGCTTTGCCTAGTTCGGCTCGCGACTTGTCGCCTACATCGATCCGTTCGTGCGTCTCTGCTGCGTCGGCTTCGTGCTGCCTGCATGCTCTGCTCGCAGTTTGCTACCCATTATACGCAAAACTATGGGGTATTATAAATTTAAAGGTATTTTATTTCAAGTATTTTGTCTTAAAACTAAATAACTACTGTGATGCGCTTATGCGTCGTCACACCCCCCCTTACTTTACCGGGGTTGAGGTAATAAAAACAGAATAGAAAAATAAAATAAAAAGTCCAGTATTCAGGTGGTATGCGGCCTCCGCCGTTACGGCTCACTGGCCCCGCTCGGTGACGGTCACCGCTCCTCGGCCGTTGATGCGTGCTCTGAAACGTACGTCGTCTCCATCCGCCAACACCGATGCTGGCTTGCCGCTCCAGGTGCCCTTGCACCCGCTCTACCACTCGGCGGGGCAAGCGGTGGTCAAAGGTGGGCACTCGCCATTCTCGCGGCGCGAGAACCCACTGCTCCGGGTGCTTCCGCCCGGTAATGGGCAACCTTTCGGCCCGAACCATTGCTAACAGGGCCTCTCCGACTTCCGCCCGGTGATCAATGACGGGACGCGCGGGGGGCCACACCGAATCCTCCTCCGACTCCTCCTCAGAGGACGATGGGAACGGTCCGGCCCGCACCTTCACGTACACGCTCTCCCCTTTCAGTATGCCCTTTAGAGGAGGCGGTGTGAGGATACGCCAAATACGTGCTGGTGGGAAGACCGGCCCGTCTCCCATCGCACAAGCCCGGCTTGTAGTGGGTCCTTCTTCCTCGGGCGGCCCGCCCGACTCCGTCTTGGTGATAGGCGGCGCGGGTGATATGCCTATGCTGCTTGACTCGCTTATTGGGCTGTAACGGCCCAACTCCTCGGGGTAAGATTCCGAACTTGGGGTTTCGGGGACACCGGCGAGGCAGTGACCCGCAACCCCTTGGGCTGCGAGCAAATCATTAAAGTCTGGAAACCACTCCTCTGTTTCCATGACGTTGTTTTGGTCGTCGGTGGGTTGCTCCTCGGTACCAGGCGCCATTAACTCCGGGAACCACACGTCGGATTCGGTGGAGTCGGTGCTGATGGTCCCAGGCTGCGGTACCAGTGGTGGCATGCCTTCTATGTCCCACACTTCAAACATGATGTCCAATATGCTCTCATCTGCCGGCCGCTGCTCAGGTGAGAACCAGTCGCGTTCCGGTTCGAGGCTATAAATTACGAAAGAGTTACTTCGGGAGCGTTCACCTGATAGATCCTAATGGGTGCCAAGTTAAAAGGTCCCTACCTAGCGTGGTGCGTCTAAAGCCTACGTCTATGTCTTAATATCTAAACCTGCCTATCCGCTTATTTTAAGTCCCCCTTGCCACCCACTTACCTGGTGACCTTCGCTGGTGGGTTCTCCTTCGAAGTACGCCTTCAGGTCATTCAATCCGGCGTTGCGTCGTTGCTTCGTCTTGACATCCTGCAGCCGTAAAATTGTAGGCGAAGTATACGTCAATACCCTGTAGGGCCCGTCGTAACGAGGTGCGAGTTTGGCGGCAAATCCGTCGACTGCTTTCCACAAGTGATGTTGTCGCCGCAAGACGAGATCGCCGATGGACGGCTTCCATTCACGGCGGCGCAGGTTATAGTGCCGTCCTTGGATCGCACTCGCTTGCTGCGCATTCTCGGCAACGGTCTTGTGTATTTCCTGTAGGTGTCGTTCCTTGTCCTGCGGTGTTCTGGATTGCGTTCGGATGATTGGAGTCACTTCCTCATAGAGTGCTCCAAGCAACCGCGGCTCGCGACCCTGCACTAAATACGCCGGACTAAATCCAGTGGTGTCCGAGGCACTGGTATTTATCGCGAGGCTAATTTTGGGCAGGTGCTCGTCCCACGTCCTCTGTTCCTCGCCTAAATATTGCGCCACCATGGTTTTAATGGTGTGGTTCGCCCTCTCGGTAGGATTTTGCTGTGGTGTGTACGGTGCGGTGTGTTGTAAATCCATGCCCAGTTGCTTGCAGAATGTCCCGAAGATCCGACTCGTGAACTGCGTCCCATTGTCGCAGACGAAAGTTTGGGGTACTCCGAACCTGGCCAAAATCCGTTCTCGGAACGAGCGCATCAGGTGGATCGCCGTCGTCTTCCGTAATGGAACCAGTTCCACCCACTTCGAGAAAGCGTCGAATAATACCAACAACATGGTATTCCCGTGGGTAGAGCGCGGGAGTGGTCCCACGAAGTCCGCGCACAGAACGTCGAAAGGTGCCTGTACCTGCCGGGTGTGCATCCGCCCTGGAGGTTTGAGTTGGCTCACCTTGAATTTCTGGCAGGTCTCGCATTTCTGGACGTATCGGGCTACGTCTCGAAAGAGTCCTGGCCAGTAGTAGCGCTGACGGACCCGGTTCAGGGTTTTTCGTACTCCCTGATGTCCGGCGGCGGGTTGGTCTGTGACACTCACTAAGCACTCGCTGGCGTAATGGCCTGGGTACGCAAAGCTTCCACGGCGTGTAGTCCTCCTCGTCAGGCCGAAATCCTCGCCGTCGGTATAACTGGTCATGTTCCTTGATGAATTCCGGATATTTCTCGGGTTCCTTCTCCAGAAGGTCCAGCATTCGGGTGATCCACGGACAAGGCGAGTCCTCCTGCGTAGCTTGCTGTAACGTTTCCAATGGGCGTCTGGACAACGAGTCCGCCACCACGTTCTGATCTTCCCGGCGGTAATGCACGTTAAAGCGGAACTGTTGAAGCTCTAACGCCCAGCGCGCAATCCTTCCGGTGGGATTCTCGATGGTGTTCAGCCACTTGAGTGCCAGGTGGTCCGTGATGACATCGAACTCGTATCCCTCGAGGTAACACCGCAACTTCCGAATTGCCCACACGATGGCCAAGCACTCCTTCTCTGTCGACTCGCGTAGGCAATGACTCGTTCGGTTCCTTATATCTGCTGAGTTAGTACCGCGCCTAGTCCGACGTAGCTTGCGTCCGTTTGGAGCGTGAAACGCTCGCTGAAGTCCGGGCAGGCCAGTACTGGTGCTTCCGTGAGGCTTGTCTTCAACTCCTCGAACGCACGCTGCTGATCCTCGTCCCACGTCCATCGGCGACCCTTTTTCAGCAATGCTGACATAGGTTGCACCAAGGTGGCGAAATTTGGTACAAATCGCCGGTACCAGGAGGCGATTCCAAGACATCTCCTCAGTTCCTTGACGGTCGTGGGCGGTTGCAGCTCCTTGATCGCGGCAATCTTGTTGGGATCAGTGTGAATCCCACCTTCACTGACCTGATGTCCCAAGTAAACGATGCTTTTCTGGAAAAAGCTGCACTTGGCCTAGTCTCCGGAACACCTCTCGAAGGTTGTCCAGATGTTCCTTGAACGATCGCCCTACTACGATGATATCGTCGAGGTATGCGAACGCATGCGGCTCCATGTCCGGTCCAACGCGCGTTGAAATGTGGCCGGGCCTGAATGCAACCCAAACGGCATCACCTTCCAGTGGAAAAGGCCTCGGCCGGGCACCGTGAATGCGGTGTACTCTCGGCTGCTCCGGGCCATGGGTATATGCCAATAACCACTCTTCAAGTCCAACTTGGAGATGAACTTTGCATTCTTGAGCTTCTCCAAGATATGGTTAATCTGTGGCAGCGGGTATGCGTCCGGAATGGATTTCGCGTTGAGCTGGCGATAATCCACGCACATCCGCATCTCTCCGGTCTTCTTCCCTACGAGTACAATCGGTGCACTGTATGGGCTCCTGGATGGCTCGATACTACCATCTCGCAGAAGCGTATTAACTTGCTCGTTGATGATCATCTGCATGGCCGGATTCTTCGGGTAGTACCTCTGCTTGATAGGGTACGCATCCCTCATGGTGATGGTGTGCTCCGCAATGTGCGACACCCCCATCAGCCCATCAAATTTGGCCAGCTCAGACTGTAGGAAGGCCTCCACCTGTTCCTTGTCTGACGCTGCTCCAGTTTCCTGCGCCGCAACGCCTCGCAATGCAGCGTGGCTAGGCGTGGGCTGTCTCCTACGGCGCCTACGCTTGCCTCGAGCTGCTAGGGTAACTCGGCTCTCGTTATCGCCTAGTTCCCTCGTGCCTTCCTCTGTTCCCGGGTTGTTCGCCACGTTTTGAACACCCGGCTGTTTCTCTATGCTCTGTTCGTCTCGTACTCTGCTTTGATTTCCTTCACGTTGTTCCTGCAATTTCTCCTGCGTCTTTTTTCGTTTCCTTTGTTGATTCTCCCTGCTATGGTCGCTGCTCTGTCCATCTGTGTTCCTGGGTTGTCGGAACGGATTCAGCCGCCGCGCGGTGGGACAAACTGGTGGTACATAGTACGCCTTCATAAAATCAGAATTATTAATACCGCGAACAATAGAGAAAATAAATAAAAATAACAATAACTAAACATAACACGACCGGACAGATACCAGCTAACATCCTTCTTTACGCAGGCATACCTACTTATGATACCCAGATGATTAAAGAAAATAAAATAAAAAAACTTAACGATAAACGACAGGATTTCGAATTGACACAAAATTTAGACAAGCACCCTGTGACGACGCATAAGCGCATCACAGTAGTTATTTAGTTTTAAGACAAAATACTTGAAATAAAATACCTTTAAGTTTATAATACCCCATAGTTTTGCGTATAATGGGTAGCAAACTTTGGACAGTTAGACTTAAGCAAGCAAAGACAAAGACATAGACAAAGACATAGGCAAGGCGTAGGCAAGGCATAGGCAAAGACATAGGCAAGACGTAGGCAAGGCATAGGCGAGACATATGCAGGGGCATAGGCAAGTCTAAGTACGCAGGGTGCAAACTGCACGCAAACGCCCGTTGGTCGGCGTCCATGCACACAAGCAAACGACGTCTCGACGAATTTTGCGACGCATGTGTAACGGCGTCTGGACAAATTTCGAGCCGGATTCTTCGGGTAGTACCTCTGCTTAATAGGGTACGCATCCCTCATGGTGATGGTGTGCTCCGCAATGTGCGACACCCCATCAGCCCATCAAATTTTGCCAGCTCAGACTATAGGAAGGCCTCCACCTGTTCCTTGTCTGACGCTGCTCCAGTTTCCTGCGCCGCGGCGCCTCGCAATGCAGCGTGGCTAGGCGTGGGCTGTCTCCTACGGCACCTACGCTTGCCTCGAGCTGCTAGGGTAACTCGGCTCTCGTTATCGCCTGGTTCCCTCGTGCCTTCCTCTGTTCTCGGGTTGATCGCCACGTTTTGAACACCCGGCTGCTTCTCTATGCTCTGTTCGTTTCGTACTCTGCTTTGATTTCCTTCACGTTGTTCCTGCAATTTCTCCTGCGTCTTTTGTCGTTTCCTTTGTTGATTCTCCCTGCTATGGTCGCTGCTCTGTCCATCTGTGTTCCTGGGTTGTCGGAACGGATTCAGCCGCCGCGCGGTGGGACAAACTGGTGGTAAGACCGCGGCCTTACTATTTGCTTGCGCCACTGCTTCCTCCGTTGCCCGGCGGGTTGTTCCGGCCGTCTGGGTTGTCTCCTCCGGTGTACTTCGGAGGCGCAATCGTGCTTGCCCGCACTCGAGGGTCGCCTCGATGCCGCACAAGAAGTCCATGCCGAGGATTACGTCATCCAAGATGACCGGCAGCACCAGCATCGGTATGATCGTCTCCTTCTGTCCGAGCTGGACACGCACTCGTAGGGCTCGTGTCACTTCCCTCGACGATCCGTCAGCCAGCTTAATGCAGACCAGCGCCGCCCGCTCGTTGTCGGCCGTTCTCAGCCGGGTGGCCATACGCTCACTTATGAAGCTGCGTGTGGCTCCCGTGTCGATCGTGGCATCCGTCGTCAGATCCTCAATTTTGACGAACGCGATGACACGACCACTGCCGCACCGCATCGGTGCTACTTCTGGGGACCTTGAGGCTGCGCCTCCGACTGGTTCCCCATCGGTTGAAGACGCGAAGCATTTCCCGCCGGGTCCCGCCGGCAGCAGTCCATAGTGCGCACGTCACGCCGTCCACAGTCCCAGCAGAAAAGGACCCTGTCGTTGCGGCAGTTTGTCTGCACGTGTCCAGGCTGCGCGCAGTTGTAGCACAGGCGCTGCTGGTGAGTTCCGGCGCCGCCGAAGCTCCGTTGACCAAAGGAGTGTTTCCGCCATCGCTCATGGCCGGAATTGGTGCTGATCTCGATTGCTGATCGCTCCTCCGTTGCTCTGGATACCTGGGTCCTCGCTGCCGTTGTAACTCCTTGGTAGTCTCGAAGGTCGTGATCAACTGGTTCAGCTGGGCCAGAGTCTCGAACTCATGGCGCCGTGTGAACAGTTGGTACTAGGGCAACAGGTTGTCGTAGATCCTCTCTAGCTCTTGCTCCCGAGTGTATCTGGCGCGTTGCATCATTGTCCGTAACTCCAGGGTGTAATCGCGAAACGGCTCGCCTTGTCGTTGTACGCGGCTTCGTATCTCGTCCTCCAGTCGTTGGAAATACCGCGGCGGTAAGAAGAAATTCATGAATTCTTGTTTGAATTCTTCCCACGTGGCTCGGTAGAGGCGGTTCACTCGGAACCAGTCCTCGGCCTGTCCCGACAGCGTGTTCGCGATCGCCTGCGGCAGCTGTTGTACGCTGATTTGGTTCATTTCAGCCTTGTCTTCCAGATGCTCAATGAAGCGCCATGGATCCGCTGCCGTCCCATTAAACGACACGCCTCAGCGGTGCACACGGTCTGCCAGTTCGTATGACTCCATCCTCCTGTAGCTGGCTCCAGTCATACCGCTCGTGGCCGGGGCTCTTGCCGCGATGTTGGGAACGGGCAGCGTGGTTACGGCCGCTGAATCGGCAGCGCGGCGCGTATCCACTCCGGGCATCGGGGACACCTCCTCTGTGTTCGGGTCCTTGGGCACTGGTGACGGGCCACGGGACCGAACCTCCTTGACGTCAGGGGTAGGCGCGGTGCCTAGGCTAGTTTCCAGATCTAACATACGCTGCAGTTGCTCCTTCGACAAGTCGCCCTGGTTTATGACTGCTACCAGGCGACTGCGCATCTCCTCCACTGTACCGCTGTTGTCCAATCCTAGTTCCTTTAAAATTGCCTGCAGCTCACTCTTGCGACGAAAAGCGATCCACTGTGTTCCCATGTCGTTGTTTTATATTTATTTTTATTTTGCACTTTGCTCGAGAAGTTTATTTAAATAAATGAAGAAGTCCTTTTAATTTATTTTAAGGACTCTTCCTTTGCTTCACTTTAGTTCGCGCTCGATGTTACTCGTTCGAGTGTCCGCACTCAACTGCCTCCCTCGGTATTCGGCACCGAGTCTTATACTTCCTGGTCGGTGGTGTCACCAGTCAGGTTGCGCCGGCGCAAGGGAAAAAGGTTAAGCAGTGAGGAAAAAAAATAAAACTAAAGTTGGCGCAAACACCCGCGTGCGCAGTAGTTAAAACGTGTACTGTTTGTACCACAGACTTTAAGAAATGATCTATGTTCCCTATGCTTGCTTCGTCGTAACAGTTTTCTAGAAAACACGTGTACAGCCTGTCCTACAGACTTTAAAATATCAATGTTCCCTATGCTTGCCATGATACCCTTATTCAAAACATGCTCTGCCCCTTGCCTAGTACTGCGGTTCTCTGTGTTTGTCTAACCTAACCTGCCAATTTACTTCTGTGGGTCTTTAATCCACTTTAAGATGTTAAAATTTCTCATTTCTAAGTGTCTAGTCTTAGTAGTCCCTGCTCGGGCGCCATCTTTAAAGATGATTTCTCGGGCTAGGGTACAACTCTCAGTCTAGCCAGGGTCTTTACAGCAAAATTTATAAATGACTAGGACTACCAAGACGTTTAGAACGAGAGAGAAGAGATCACTGGCAGATCAGAAAGAACTGAGACTGGTGTCGGGCACAATGAACATGCCCCTTTCACGCGTACACGCGGTGCACGAATTCCACGTGGATTTGCGAACTGCGCAAAAGGGTATTTTCACCGTGCCTGACACTTTGGCCGCGTGTTTTCGCTGCGCACCTGGTCGGCTGCAGGCCGTGGGGGAACGCTCGTGACTGCGGGTACTGTCGCCTGCACTCTCACAAAATCGCACAGTGGTGTATTGCACCACGCCACACTTGTGAAAGCACGCTCTTGTACTCCGTGTCAACTATCGTTCACTCACGACACGACCTGCGGCTGGCCGTTCGTCGTACGGAACGCCCGTAACCGCAGGTACTTTCGCTTGGGTTCCCACAGGTCGCTCGATGGTGTATTGCACCACACCGCAGCCCGTTAGAACACGCTTTTGTACCCACTTGTCAGCTAACGTTCGCTCACGCGCACGACTTGGTCGTTTCCGCCGTTACGGGACGCCCGTGACCGCAAATACTCTGGCCTGTGCTCCCACAAGTCGCATCGGTGGTGTATTGCACCACACCGCAACTCGTTTCCGAACACAAGTTCGCGTATTCGCTTGTCAACTAGCGATCACTCACAGCACACAGACTCATACGGGCACACACGCGAAATTTCCTGCAAGCACGTCGACGAAGGGAAAGTGACCGAAATATTGACCGCGAGTTTCGTTTAAAAATGCCTACGCATTTGTTTATTCAATTTTTATAATTTTTCTTCACACATTTCGTTTCCTTATTATATTACATTTGTTTTCACAAAACTGTCCCTGCCTCACTGTGTCCCTGCCTACTTCGCACCATACGTCGCTTCTCTTGGCTTTGCTTTTCTTTTACTTCGTTGCACTGCTTACCTCGCCTTTGCTTCTGGGGAGTCCTTGTCCATTGTCCTTGAAGTTTTGTGAATGTTCCTGCTCAGGTCCTTTTCACTTTGTAAATACTTTGTCACTTTTCGCTTTCTATTTTTATTTCCAGGAGCAGCCTTGTCCGGCCTCGTTCAAGCGCCTTGCATTTCTGTCCCGTGGCCTAATTTTGCAGCCTTGATTTCGACGCTTTTCGTCCGCTGCTGCCGGCGCTGCCCGCGGTCGCTGCCTATACTCGGCCGATCATGCTTCGGCTCGTGTCGCTCTGCTTGCGAACTTGTCGTCTTGCCTAGCCTGGCGCCCTGCATGCCTAGATCGGCACGCGACTTGTAGCTTTGCCTAGTTCGGCTCGCGACTTGTCGCCTGCATCGATCTGTTCGTGCGTCTCTGCTGCGTCGGCTTCGTGCTGCCTGCATGCTCTGCTCGCTTCGCGCTGCTCGTCTGCCTTTGCTCGCTTCGGTCTGCTTCTGGAATTTTCGGGCGCCGTTACACACGCGCTGCTCGAAATTTGTCCAGACGCCGTTACACATGCGTCGCAAAATTCGTCGAGACGTCGTTTGCTTGTGTGCATGGACGCCGACCAACGGGCGTTTGCATGCAGATTGCACCCCGCGTACTTGGACTTGCCTATGCCCCTGCATATGTCTCGCCTATGCCTTGCCTACGTCTTGCCTATGTCTTTGCCTATGCCTTGCCTACGCCTTGCCTATGTCTTTGTCTATGCCTTTGTCTTTGCTTGCTTAAGTCTAACTGTCCACATTTTGCTACCCATTATACGCAAAACTATGGGGTATTATAAACTTAAAGGTATTTTACTCAAAGTATTTTGTCTTAAAACTAAATAACGACTGTGATGCGCTTATGCGTCGTCACAACATTCATACTAACTTTCGTTAATCTATTGGCGGCGCTGCCCGCGGTCGCTGCCTATACTCGGCCGATCATGCTTCGGCTCGTGTCGCTCTGCTTGCGAACTTGTCGTCTTGCCTAGCCTGGCGCCCTGCATGCCTAGATCGGCACGCGACTTGTAGCTTTGCCTAGTTCGGCTCGCGACTTGTCGCCTGCATCGATCCGTTCGTGCGTCTCTGCTGCGTCGGCTTCGTGCTGCCTGCATGCTCTGCTCGCAGTTTGCTACCCATTATACGCAAAACTATGGGGTATTATAAATTTAAAGGTATTTTATTTCAAGTATTTTGTCTTAAAACTAAATAACTACTGTGATGCGCTTATGCGTCGTCACAACATTCATACATTAATAATCAGAATTATTAATACCGGTCGGTCGTTACTCCTTATTGAAAAAAAGCAGCAAGTCTGAAGCAAGCAATTATAGAGGTTTCTCTAAATTGTCAGCCATACCTAAAATTTTCGAGAATGTTATAACTCCTCACTTTCAACATTTCTGTAGATCCGTCGTATCGCCTTCTCAGGACGGATTTATGAAACGCATGCAGTCTCAGCTCGTTTATCAGACGTATCGAATACCTGTTGAACTTATACCCTGCACCTAACACCCAGAATAATTTAAACATATTATTTTATTATTCCGTTAACAAATCCCATGCAGATCCAAAACACTAACGTAAACAATAAACCCTCTCTTAAACAAACTTCTCCGACCAGACAACAAGAAGAAACTTACTTCATGACCGTCAAAAACATTTCAAGTCACTACTGACGCTAGCAATTTCGCCATAGGAGCCGTGTTATCGCAAGACAATAAACCAGTAAGCTTTGCAAGCAGAACATTAAATGATCATGAACAAAATTATAGCATTATTGAAAAAGAACTACTAGCAATCGTTTGGGCAACCAAATATTTCCGCCCATATCTATATGAAGTCCCCTTTGAGATTTTGAGCGACAACAAACCTCTCGTTCGGCTAAATAACATTAGAGAACCTAATATGAAACTACAACGTTGGCGAATTAGACTTAGTGAATATAATTTCAAAATCAAATATTTAAAAGTTAAACTAAATCACGTAGCAGACGCTTTATCTCGTGTCAAAATTGAAGAAAACATGGTAGGCGAAGAATCAAATATTTCAACAGCAGCAACAATACATAGTTCATCAGAAAACAACGAAACTTACATTGAAATTACAGAAAAACCAATAAACTATTTTGCAAGACAAATTGAATTAATTAAAGACACCATAGACCAAGTAGAGACAACGAAATACTTTTCCAAAACAAAACTGACTATCAATACACTGACATGACCCTGACAAAGGAAACAGATATCCTCATTAAATACTTTTTAAATAATACCAGTGTTATTTATATGGAAAACGATAAAGACTTTTTAGTTTTTCAAAAAGCATATAAAGAAACCAGTACGTGAAAATTCTGAAAAGTATCATAAAGTTAAAAGACATAAAATCTTATCCTGAATTTAAAGAATTCATTATTACTCAACATTTTAAATTGTTACACCCAGTTATTGAAAAAATGATACGATTATTTAAAGAAACACACTATTTTCCCGATTCTACTAAACTAACTCAAAACATTATTAATGATTGTGAAATATGTAACCTTGCAAAGTCTAGTCAAAACTAGTTTTTGAAATAACTCCAGAAATAAACAACCCACGAGAAATTTATGTTATTGATTTTTATGCAATTGACAGCGAACAGTATTTATCTTCTATAGACGTATATTCAAAATTTGCATCACCGATTAAAACAAACAGCTAGGGTACAACTCTCAGTCTAACCATCAGTAAAGATGATTTCTCGGGCTAGGGCACAACTCTCAGGAGACAATCCAGACGGCCGGAACAACCCGCCGGGCAACGGAGGAAGCAGTGGCGCAAGCAAATAGTAAGGCCGCGGTCTTACCACCAGTTTGTCCCACCGCGCGGCGGCTGAATCCGCTCCGACAACCCAGGAACACAGATGGACAGAGCAGCGACCATAGCAGGGAGAATCAACAAAGGAAACGACAAAAGACGCAGGAGAAATTGCAGGAACAACGTGAAGGAAATCAAAGCAGAGTACGAAACGAACAGAGCATAGAGAAGCAGCCGGGTGTTCAAAACGTGGCGAACAACCCGGGAACAGAGGAAGGCCGAGTTACCCTAGCAGCTCGAGGCAAGCGTAGGCGCCGTAGGAGACAGCCCACGCCTAGCCACGCTGCATTGCGAGGCGCCGCGGCGCAGGAAACTGGAGCAGCGTCAGACAAGGAACAGGTGGAGGCCTTCCTACAGTCTGAACTGGCCAAATTTGATGGGCTGATGGGGGTGTCGCACATTGCGGAGCACACCATCACCATGAGGGATGCGTACCCTATTAAGCAGAGGTACTACCCGAAGAATCCGGCCATGCAGAAGATCATCAACGAGCAAGTTAATGAGCTTCTGCGAGATGGTAGTATCGAGCCATCCAGGAGCCCATACAGTGCACCGATTGTACTCGTAGGGAAGAAGACCGGAGAGATGCGGATGTGCGTGGATTATCGCCAGCTCAACGCGAAATCCATTCCGGACGCATACCCGCTGCCACGGATCAACCATATCTTGGAGAAGCTCAAGGATGCAAAGTTCATCTCCACGTTGGACTTGAAGAGTGGTTATTGGCAGATACCCATGGCCCGGAGCAGCCGAGAGTACACCGCATTCACGGTGCCCGGCCGAGGCCTTTTCCACTGGAAGGTGATGCCGTTTGGGTTGCATTCAGCCCCGGCCACATTTCAACGCGCGTTGGACCGGACATGGAGCCGCATGCGTTCGCATACCTCGACGATATCATCGTAGTAGGGCGATCGTTCAAGGAACATCTGGACAACCTTCGAGAGGTGTTCCGGAGACTAGGCCAAGTGCAGCTTTTTCCAGAAAAGCATCGTTTACTTGGGACACCAGGTCAGTGAAGGTGAGATTCACACTGATCCCAACAAGATTGCTGCGATCAAGGAGCTGCAACCGCCCACAACCGTCAAGGAACTGAGGAGATGTCTTGGAATCGCCTCCTGGTACCGGCGATTTGTACCAAATTTCGCCACCTTGGTGCAACCTATGTCAGCATTGCTGAAAAAGGGTCGCCGATGGACGTGGGACGAGGATCAGCAGCGAGCGTTCGAGGCGTTGAAGACAAGCCTCACGGAAGCACCGGTACTGGCCTGCCCGGACTTCAGCGAGCGGTTCACGCTCCAAACGGACGCAAGCGACGTCGGACTAGGCGCGGTACTAACTAAGCAGATATAAGGAACCGAACGAGTCATTGCCTACGCGAGTCGACGCCTCTCAGGAGCGGAGAGCCGGTACTCTACTACAGAGAAGGAGTGCTTAGCCATCGTGTGGGCAATTCGGAAGTTGCGGTGTTACCTCGAGGGATATGAGTTCGATGTCATCACGGACCACCTGGCACTCAAGTGGCTGAACACTATCGAGAATCCCACTGGAAGGATTGCGCGCTGGGCGTTAGAGCTTCAACAGTTCCGCTTTAACGTGCATTACCGTCGGGGAGATTAGAACGTGGTGGCGGACGCGTTGTCCAGACGTCCGTTGGAAAGTTACAGCAAGCCACGCAAGAGAACTCGTCGTGTCCGTGGATCACCCGAATGCTGGACCTTCTGGAGAAGGAACCCGAGAAATACCCGGAATTCATCCAGGAACATGGCCAGTTATACCGACGAGGAGGATTTCGACCTGACGAGGAGGACTACACGCCGTGGAAGCTTTGCGTACCCAGGCCATTACACCAGCGAGTGCTTAGTGAGTGTCACGACCAACCCGCCGCCGGACATCAGGGAGTACGAAAAACCCTGAACCGGGTCCGTCAGCGCTACTACTGGCCAGGACTCTTTCGAGACGTAGCCCGATACGTCCAGAAATGCGAGACCTGCCAGAAATTCAAGGTGAGCCAACTCAAACCTCCAGGGCGGATGCACACCCGGCAGGTACAGGCACCTTTCGACGTTCTGTGCGCGGACTTCGTGGGACCACTCCCGCGCTCTACCCACGGGAATACCATATTGTTGGTATTCTTCGACGCTTTCTCAAAGTGGGTGGAACTGGTTCAATTACGGAAGGCAACGGCGATCCATCTGATGCGCTCGTTCCGAGAACGGATTTTGGCCAGGTTCGGAGTACCCCAAACTTTCGTCTGCGACAATGGGACGCAGTTCACGAGTCGGATCTTCGGGACATTCTGCAAGCAACTGGGCATGGATTTACAACACACCGCACCGTACACACCACAGCAAAATCCTACCGAGAGGGCGAACCGCACCATTAAAACCATGGTGGCGCAATATTTAGGCGAGGAACAGAGGACGTGGGACGAGCACCTGCCCAAAATTAGCCTCGCGATAAATACCAGTGCCTCGGACACCACTGGATATAGTCCGACGTATTTAGTGCAGGGTCGCGAGCCGCGGTTGCCTGGAGCACTCTACGAGGAAGTGACTCCAATCATCCGAACGCAATCCAGAACACCGCAGGACAAGGAACGACACCTACAGGAAATACACAAGACCGTTGCCGAGAATGCGCAGCAAGCGAGTGCGATCCAAGGACGGCACTATAACCTGCGCCGCCGTGAATGGAAGCCGTCCATCGGCGATCTCGTCTTGCGGCGACAACATCACTTGTGGAAAGCAGTCGACGGATTTGCCGCCAAACTCGCACCTCGTTACGACGGGCCCTACAGGGTATTGACGTATACTTCGCCTACAATTTTACGGCTGCAGGATGTCAAGACGAAGCAACGACGCAACGCCGGATTGAATGACCTGAAGGCGTACTTCGAAGGAGAACCCACCAGCGAAGGTCACCAGGTAAGTGGGTGGCAAGGGGGGACTTAAAATAAGCGGATAGGCAGGTTTAGATATTAAGACATAGACGTAGGCTTTAGACGCACCACGCTAGGTAGGGACCTTTTAACTTGGCACCCATTAGGATCTATCAGGTGAACGCTCCCGAAGTAACTCTTTCGTAATTTATAGCCTCGAACCGGACCGCGACTGGTTCCAACCTGAGCAGCGGCCGGCAGATGAGGGGTTTCTCGACATCATGTTCGAGGGGTGGGACATGGAAGGCATGCCACCACTGGTACCGCAGCCTGCGAACATCAGCACCGACTCCACCGAAACCTAGGTGTGGTTCCCAGATTTAATGGCGCCTGGTACCGAGGAGCGACCCACCGACGACCAAAACAACGTCATGCAGACAGAGGAGTGGTTTCCGGGCTTTAATGATTTGATCGCAGCCCAAGGGTTTGCGGGTCACTGGCTCGCCGGTATGGCCGAAACCCCAAGTTCGGAAATTTACCCCGAGGAGTTGGGCCGTTACAGCCCAATAAGCGAGTCAAGCAGCATAGGCATATCACCCGCGCCGCCCATTACCAAGACAGAGTCGGGCGGGCCGCCCGAAGAAGAGGGACCCACTACAAGCCGGGCTTGTGCGATGGCGTCTCCCAGCATGTATTTGGCGTATTCTCACACCGCCTCCCCTAAAGGGCATACTGAAAGGGGAGAGCGTGTACGTGAAGGTGCGGGCCGGACCGTTCCCATCGTCCTCTGAGGAGGAGTCGGAGGAGGATTCGGTGTGGCCACCCGCGCGTCCCGTCATTGATCACCGGGTGGAAGTCGGAGAGGCCCTGTTAGCAATGGTTCCGGCCGAAAGGTTGCCCATTACCGGGCGGAAGCACCCGGAGCAGTGGGTTCTCGCGCCGCGACAATGGCGAGTGCCCACCTTTGACCACCGCTTGCCCCGCCGAGTGGTAGAGCGGGTGCAAGGGCACCTGGAGCGGCACCCCCGCAAGCCAGCATCGGTGTTGGCGGACGGAGACGGCGTACGTTTCAGGGCATGCATCAACGGCCGAGGAGGGGTGATCGTCACCGAGCGGGGCCAGTGAGCCGTAATGGCGCAGGCCGCGTATCACCTGAAGACAGGACTTTTTATTTTTTTATTTTTCTTTCCTTTTTATTTACCTCAACCCCGATGAAGAGGGGTGTGATGACGCATAAACGCGTCACATTAGTTATTTAATTTTAAGACAAAATACTTTGAATAAAATATCTTTAAGTTTATAATACCCCATAGTTTTGCGTATAATGGGTAGCAAACTGTGGACAGTTAGACTTAAGCAAGCAAAGGCATAGGCAAGGCATAGGCAACGATATAGGCGAGACGTAGGCAAGGCATAGGCGAGACATAGGCAGGGGCATAGGCAAGTCCAAGTACGCGGGGTGCAAACTGCAGGCAAACGCCCGTTGGTTGGCGTCCATGCACACAAGCAAACGACGTCTCGACGAATTTTGCGACGCATGTGTAACGGCGTCTGGACAAATTTCGAGCAGCGCGTGTATAACGGCGCCCTAAAATTCCAGAAGCAGACCGAGGCGAACAAAGGCAGACGAGCAGCGCGAAGCGAGCAGAGCATGTAGGCAGCACGAAGCCGACGCAGCAGAGACGCACGAACGGATCGATGCAGGCGACAAGTCGCGAGCCGAACTAGGCAAAGCTACAAGTCGCGTGCCGATCTAGGCATGCAGGGCGCCAGGCTAGGCAAAACGACAAGTTCGCAAGCAGAGCGACACAAGCCGAAGCATGATTGGCCGAGCATAGGCAGCGACCGCGGGTAGCGACCGCGGGCAGCGCCGCCCAGTCAGCGACCGCGGGCAGCGCCGGGCAGCAGCGGACGAAAAGCGTCGAAATCGAGGCTGCAAAATTAGGCCACGACACAGAAATGCAAGGCGATTGAACGAGGCCGGACAAGGCTGGAAAAAAAGCGACAAGTGACAAAAATTTTAAAAGGAAAGCGAAAAGGACCTGAGCAGGAAACCTTACAAAACGTTAAGACAGGGACAATGGACAAGGACCCCATGGAAGCAAAGGCGAGGTAAGCAGTGCAACGAAACAAAAGGAAGCAAAGCCAAGAGAAGCGACGTATGGTGCGAAGTAGGCAGGGACACAGCGAGGCAGGGACAGTTAAGTAAAAAAAATGTAATAGCATAAGGAAAACGAATTTGTGAAGATAAATTATAAAAAAGTAACAAACAAATGCGTAGGCATTTTTAAACGAAACTCGCGGTCAATATTTCGGTCACTTTCCCTTCGTAGACGTGCTTGCAAGAAATTTCGCGTGTGTGCCCGTATGAGTCTGTGTGCTGTGAGTGATCGCTAGTTGACAAGCGAATACGTGACCCTGTGGTCGGAAACGAATTGCGGTGTGGTGCAATACACCACCGATGCGACTTGTGGGAGCACAGGCCAGGGTATTTTCGGTCACGGGCGTCCCGTAACGGCGGAAACGACCCAGTCGTGCGCGTAAGCGAACGTTAGCTGACAAGTGGGTACAAGAGCGTGTTCTAACGGGCTGCGGTGTGGTGCAATACACCACCGAGCGACCTGTGGGAACACAAGCGAAAGTACCTGCGGTCACAGGCGTTCCGTACGACGAACGGCCAGCCGCAGGTCGTGTCGTGAGTGAACGATAGTTGACGCGGAGTACAAGAGCGTGCTTTCACAAGAGTGGCGTGGTGCAATACACCACTGAGCGATTTTGTGAGAGTGCAGAGACAGTACCCGTAGTCACGAGCATTCCCCCACGGCCTGCAGCCGACCAGGTGCGCAGCGCGAACACGCGGCCAAAGTGTCAGGCACGGTTTTTTTTTTTTTTTTTATACATAATCGGAGGAAACTATTAAAAATCTTCGAAAGATACCACCTAGATGGCATGCACGATTCATAGCCCTACTGGTAATACAGATAGGGTTACGCCTACGTACTAAAAGAAAAACCCCCGTACGCTCACCAGTCCTTAAAGTGCTCACCGGAACTGCCAGCTAAGGTAATACTTCGGTGAGCAGGATGTGATGCTAGGTCGCACTCCCACATAGAATGCGTAGCATAAAGCGTGACGCCCCTTTACGAGTATTAGTTAACATATTCTTAACTCATTAACTCTTTAGTCGCCTTTTACGACAAGCCGAGCTCGCTGAGGTAGAATTCTAGTCCCGCCACCACACAGGGATTAATCTCCTTATTTATTAACTACTTATCTACTTACTAATCTAGCTGATCTGTTCAGCTCCTCGTCGGCTCGAACCCTCTTCATCATATTAATGATGATACCATGCCCCAGCTCCCATGCAGCTTTGTCCGCCAACATGGCAACGAGCAAGGCTCTTGGGCTGAGCGGCACACCAGACAGAGACCCAAGCTGATCTCTCTCCAGTGAAAAACGGGAACAATGCATAAGGACATGTTCCGCTGTTTCAGCAGCGTCAGTGCAGTAAAGGCACTGGGCTGAGTCTACATGGCGAAACCGAAATAGGTAGGCCCGGAAACAGCCATGGTCAGTGAGGAACTGGGTCAGGTGGTAGTCCACTACCTTGTGTTGACACTCTGCCCATTCCGCTAACACTGGGATCAGCTGGTAGGTCCAACGCCCCAGGTGCGACGCTTGCCATCTAACTTGCCACTCTCCCTTCAACCACTCTTGGGACTCAACCCGAGGAACGCCATCTCGGATTAAGCCCAGTGCCTTGTTCTCCAGATCTATAGGCGGCATGCCTTCCAGAGCCAGTGATGCGTCTTCGGATATGGTCCTGAATCCTCTAATGAGCCTGAGGGCCATAGTCCGCATCACCGATCGCGCGCCTTTCATATAAGACCCTTTATGTGTGGCTTTGCTCCAGATAGGAGCAGCATAAAGTAAAGTGGCTTTTGCCACAGCCACTAGCAGCTTGCGGGCCGGCATCCTGGGACCACCTACGTTGGGCATGAGCCTAGCCAGTGAAGCAGATGTGATCCCAGCCTTCCTGCTAGCATATATAGCGTGATCCTTAAAGGAAAGCCTGTTGTCTATAAGGACACCCAGGTACTTTAGTGATCTCGCTGAAGTCACCTGAAAACCATTAACTGTGACCTGTAGAGTCTCCACAGATTTTCTGCTACTCAACAGGACAGCCTCAGTTTTATGAGCCGCAATTTGCAGGCCGACATTTCCCAACCAACCGATGGTTGAGCTAATTGTTGCATTGCACTTTGCCTGTAGCTCTGACAGCGTCTTGGCGACCGCTGTTATTGCCACATCATCTGCAAAGCAGTGCAATTCAGCTCCTATTGGTTTGCTGATGCCCAAGATCCCATTTTACATAATGTTTCACAGGATCGGACCAAGTACCGATCCTTGGGGAACACCTGACGAAACTCGGTAGCTTCGCGGGCCAGCTTCCGTGTCGAACCAAAGGACACGGTCCCTGAAATAACTATCTACTGTGATCCTCAGATACTCTGGGATACCCATGTTGTGCATAGCCCCCAAAATCGTGGGCCATCTTGCAGTGTTGTTTAAGGCGTTTTTGACTCCCACCGGACCAAAACCCCATAACCCCCCCCCCCCCCCCCCCCCCCTTACCTTCTACTTCATTTTAAATCTAAATAAACCAACAGCCGAGAGGGCATCCAAGGTACTTTTCCCCTTCCGGAATCCGTACTGCTGTCTACTCAGGCCATTGGGGCTCTCTTTTTTTTTTTCTTTGAAAGAAAAAAGAAAACCCTCAAAAAAATCCCCCACCCAAACCACCAAAAACAAGGGAGGGAAGGTAAAACCACCCCCCCATCCCTCCCCCTATTAAAAAAAATATAATTTTTTTTTTTTTTTAAAAAAAAACAAAAAAAACAAACTAAAAAAAAAAAAAAAAAAAAAAAAAATTAAAGACCGCGCCACGGCAAAAACCAAACCCCAAAAAACCAAACCCCCAAAAAAAAAAAGCAAAACTATATAAATACAACCCCACCTACCTACCTTCCTAACAAATACACAAAAAAAGGAAAAAGGAAAGGTAGATGTATAAGAATGTTCCACTCGTCAAAGCAAGGACCAAACCCACCAAAAAAACAAAAAAACAAAACGGGTTTCCATCAACCCCCTCTCCTTCTTACTTTAATTAAAAAAAAAAATTATTAAAGACAGGTCCCCCGGCCCCTCCGCTACGCTCCAACATAAAACAAAAAAACCAAAAAACCCCCCCCCCCCCTAAACCTCCACGCCTCTAACCCTGTCGGACACCGAACCGGGAAGACGAAAACGGAGAGCTCTAGGAAACTTCTCCGAGACAATAAAATCTACTCTGGTTTTAAGCACGACAGAAGACAGTCGCAATTTATTCCAACACTTTGTTAAGTTATACGTACTCTATCATGTTAAACCTTATGTTATCAAGTGTGACCTTGTCGATATACTATCGTAAGTTAATTAAGTTATCGGAAACCCTATCGATGGGATAGTGTTGTATAACTTAAGATTGAGAGAGCGTCACTATCGCATCGATAGGAGAGTGTTGTGGAACACGAGGGAGCGTCACTATCGTTTAAGAAAGCGAAGGAGCGCACGGTGAAATTGAAAAGAGCGAATAATAAAATAATTGAAACCTACGAAATTATCTCCACAACTTAAATCTAATATTGACAACTCAATTTATTCAAACACTTAAATCTAATATTGACGACTTAAAGGATTTATTCACCTTCATCAGAGACTCCCCCCCTTTGGTCCGACTGATAACTGGCGCAGCCGGTAGGATGCACTACCACACTTTAATCGTTTATTTGTAAGTAAGAAAATGCTTTGTGAGAAATGAAACCAAGTATACTTAAATGTCGGCTAAAGAAAAGTGATTATAAAGAAATCCGTACAAATTAAAGTTTGTGATACGCCAAATGTAACTTAACCATACACATCAATCTACACGTCGTAGTGACATGAAATCAAACGATGATAATCATGTCACCGGTACGCATACGCCTTGGCAGCAGCATCAGAATACCCATGTGCAAACAGCACTGTACAATGTAGCTACAGCAGCGCGAAATCAAACGATGATCGTCGCGAAGCTGTGCTATATACAAACGTACGCCAAAAGCCTTTTATACACACATACACACTCGAACGAATAATATCAAATATGATACCATGTACTCATGCATCGCGTTGCCGCGTCAGTGGGGAATCAAACGCTGATCACCACACTGACGACGGGTACATATACGCGCAAAGTGCTTTATCATATTCGCTTGCAAACGGCACTGTACAATGTAGCCACAGCAGCGCGAAATCAAACGATGATCGTCGCGAAGCTGTGCTATATACAAATGTACGCCAAAAGCCTTTTATACACACATACACACTCGAACGAATAATATCAAATATGATACCATGTACTCATGCATCGCGTTGCCGCGTCAGTGGGGAATCAAACGCTGATCACCACACTGACGACGGGTACATATACGCGCAAAGTGCTTTATCATATTCGCTTGCAAACGGCACTGTACAATGTAGCCACAGCAGCGCGAAATCAAACGATGATCGTCGCGAAGCTGTGCTATATACAAATGCACGCCAAAAGCCTTTTATACACATATACACACTCGAACGAATAATATCAAATATGATACCATGTACTCATGCACCACTTTCCCGCGTCAGTGGGGAATCAAACGCTGATCATCACATTGACGACGGGTACATATGCACGCAAAGTGGTTTACCATATCTCAAAACAAACAAAGCCTCATTCGGCGTATCACGACAACAACAAAACCACATGTGTGATTGCAGACCCATGTCCAGGGAGTCGAGGTGGAGAGTGAATGCTTGAGTATCGTCAAGATTCCTCGCCTTTTCGCCCCTGCGAAGTGCCGCTACATTTATGAAAACACACTCCAAATTGTAAAACAAAAAAAAAAAAGGGGTCGACATACAATTATACTTTGTTCTTTTCGTAATATAATTTTACACATAAACAAATATTAATACTCATAACATTGCAGAGCATAGAAAAAAAAAGGAACGTATACACAAACGTACACACAAATCAGTAAATACATACAAAATTCAAATTACTTACTCTTACATAAGTGGAAATATATCATTACAAAAAAAATTTATATATATATATATATATTAAAATAAGCACACCATCTAAATTTAAACACTCTATATACACATACACCCACATTTAAATAAGAACACAAATTATATCTAAAATACACTATATACACATACACCTACATTTAAATAAGAACACAAATTATATCTAAAATACACTATATACACATACACCTACACTTAAATAAGAACACAAATTACATCTAAAATACACTATATACACACACATACTTAAGTAAGCACATGATTTACATCTGAATACATTATATATACACACATACTTAAATAAGTACACTATACTTGAGATACATTATAGGCATACTCCCGTATTCCCCTGAGGTAGGAAACTTGTTCATTGTTTTCCGGTCATATACGATAAATCAAGAAACTTAAAATTTAATGTCAAAAAAAACTGGTCTATAATCTTAGGAAGACTACGCGTTCCGTTGTCGGGGCTTCACCAACCACTAATAAGGTTCTGTACCCTACTAGACGTTCTGACCCTCTTCCTCCGATTTCAGAAGAACCCAAGTCAATTCCCCACCAAAAACCCACAATGGACTCAGGTAACGATTCTAGCCACCCCACTCCACCTCCCCTAACACCCACTGTTAGTGGATTTAACTCGGTAATCTCAACGACTTTCAAGCCTAAAGACATTATGGCTTTCGTTGAGCATTTGCCAACTTTTGACGGCACTCCCCGCCAGCTAGACAGATTTATTACTAGTGTAGAAGAAATTTTAATGCTAATAAGGGGGGCGGATCAAACGCCATACGGCCTACTTACCTTGAGGACCATTAGAAACAAAATAATCGATAGAGCCGACGAAGCTCTAGAGCTCGCAAATACTCCCTTGGTTTGGGACGAGATAAAAGACAATCTCATCCGGCTCTATTCGAGCAAGAAAAGCGAGGCCAACTTGTTAAGCGAGCTTTCCACATTTTCTGACAACCTGACTTTGGGCCAATTGTTCTTTGGAATATCAAAGGTGAGAAGCCAACTCTTCTCCATACTCAAGAACAGCGGGCACAACAACGCCGTTATAGACGCCAAGAAAGTTGTCTATAACGAAGTGTGTTTCAACGCTTTTATGACAGGTTTGAGAGAACCTCTCAAGACGTTCGTCAGGCTTAAGTCCCCTTCTACTCTCGAACAAGCATACGAGCAATGCCAAATAGAGCAGACCTTGTATAAGTTACAAAACAATCGGTCCAATAGAGCAGAACAAAGATCCAATGAATCGGACAGTAGGAATCAACGAAATAATAACGACAATAACAACCGTAATGGACGAAATGACCGAAACGACCGTAGAGGACCATATTCTAATTCTAACAGATCATCTAACTCGTACAACCGTACACCTCAATCCGGTAATAACGATAACCCAAGCCCAGGTCAAGCTCAAAGCCTTAACGCCGTTTATTAGAAACAAACGTGGTTTGGTTAACGGACTAGGCAGTCTTGTTAAGGTTGTGACTGGTAACATGGATGCCAGTGACGACAAAGAGATCCATGATGAATTAAACCATATAAAGAAAAATTCTAGAATTATTAATGATAATCTCTTAAACCAAGAATTGTTTAATAATGAAATTCTTACACGGTTTGAGAACATTACGAATCACATAAACAATGAACAAATTTTGATAAGTACATTTCTCGAAAACTCTCAAAATAAGATTTATAAACAATTAAACATGCATGATTCCCTTCTGGAAGAAATGCAGTACTTGAACAGGATTAATTATAACGTAGAACTATTTATCAATCACTTGAATGACATAACGGAAAGTATGTTATTAGCGAAATTAAATATAATTCCCAAGTTCATCCTAAATGAACAAGAAATAGACAAAATAAAAAACATTTTGGAAAACCAAAATATTACAATAAAGAATGAACAAAATATTTACAACTACCTACAAATTAACACGCTAAGCTATGAACAAAAATTAATTTTTAATATCAAAATACCAATATTTAAACAGCCTGGCTATGCCCTCGCAAGACTAGTTCCGTTGCCCATAAATAACACTTATTTTGTAATTACCCCAAACTACTTAGCCTATAACACTAATAATAAGAAATATCATATGACACGGAAATGCCCTAAGCTGGATGACACATTCTTGTGTGACGAAGACTTTTTTATCGACACTCCGCAAAATAACACATGCCTGACGAATCTTTTAAACGGAGAAAACAGTTCCTGCAATGTGCGAGAAACCGGCCCTATAACCGATGTCTTCGAAGCAGAGAGAGGTTACATCTTCGTGTTCAATGTAAATAACATGAAAATATCGCTAACTAATGGCTCTGAACTTTCCATAACGGGGTCAGCCATCATCAGATATACAAATGAAACGATACAAATTAACGGTATCGATTACGACAACACGGCTGAAACATTCCCCGAACAACTGGATTTTGCCCTACCCCCTATGCGCGAAATAACCAGAAATACCACCATTATGGTACTAAGCCTGGAGAAACTTCATCTCGAAGCCGCTCAAACAAGGAGTAAAATCCTGGCCGTCCATCATAATACCATACGACACACCTGGACACTCTATACTCTGCTCGGACTGGTAACATGCTTGGCAGTATTCTTATGGCTGCACCGACGAACGAAGCACATCGTCCACGTCCATGAAGATCATCGGTTGCCAATCTACGCGCCGACCATACCTTCGCTATGGCCATCGCTTCGAACTGGGGAGGGAGGAGTTACCACCCCACCCCCTAAACCTCCACGCCTCTAACCCTGTCGGACACCGAACCGGGAAGACGAAAACGGAGAGCTCTAGGAAACTTCTCCGAGACAATAAAATCTACTCTGGTTTTAAGCACGACAGAAGACAGTCGCAATTTATTCCAACACTTTGTTAAGTTATACGTACTCTATCATGTTAAACCTTATGTTATCAAGTGTGACCTTGTCGATATACTATCGTAAGTTAATTAAGTTATCGGAAACCCTATCGATGGGATAGTGTTGTATAACTTAAGATTGAGAGAGCGTCACTATCGCATCGATAGGAGAGTGTTGTGGAACACGAGGGAGCGTCACTATCGTTTAAGAAAGCGAAGGAGCGCACGGTGAAATTGAAAAGAGCGAATAATAAAATAATTGAAACCTACGAAATTATCTCCACAACTTAAATCTAATATTGACAACTCAATTTATTCAAACACTTAAATCTAATATTGACGACTTAAAGGATTTATTCACCTTCTGCTGACGAAGGTGACATCGATGTACGACGTACCCCTGTCGTTGTTGAATGTCGGCTTACGGCCATCATTCAGCAATACCAGGTCAAGCAGAAACATGGCATCGGTCACAGCTCGCCCTCTGGAGTTGGAGACACGGCTGCCCTTCCGTCCCCCAAACATTCGGTCGCCCAGGCATTGAAGTCCCCCGCAATGATCGTTGGCCTGCGCCCTCTCGCGTGGCTCACTAGAATATCGATCATTTCTTCAAATTGATCCAGGCTGTCGCTAGGTGGCGCATAACAGCTGTAAATATGCACACCTTTGATCAGCGCGTAGGGAATGCCACGCATTGCATCGGTCGGCCGATCCTGTATATAAACTGGGCTGCAAAGCTTGATAGCCGCCCTGCCCGACTCATCAAGGATCATGTCCGAGTTAGTGCTACCATAAATATATGGTTCACTGAGGAGCATGATGTCAACATTGCGCTCCACAGCTGTCTGAGCAAGAAGACTCTGAGCAGCAGCGCAGTGATTGACATTGAGCTGAATAATGTTTATTTGATTAAACATTATATTGGCTCTTAGCTCTTTTTAGGCTCGCCTTAAAGATCGGGCACGCGAAACCGCCCGTCGTGTGGTTCCTATCCCCCTCGCTGCTGCATATCATGCATTTCGGTGGAGCATTGCATCCCTTTGCCTTATGCCCGCGTTCGCCGCAGCGCAAGCAGCAGTCAGACCGATCGGTCGCCTTGCAACTGGACGCTCGAAAAAGCATCTCGTCGGTCGAAGATCCTGAATGATGCGGCAACGTGACCAGCCTACGGTCACCGTGCCCGCTTTCAAAACAGCGATCGCATCATTTATGCTGAGCATCACCGTCGCTATCTGGGTTCCATCCCGCATTTTACGCAGACCGCGCACTGCATCTGGATTAACCACGATGTCCTGGAACTGGGAAGCAAGACAGCCGAGGAGTTCCTCTGCTGTCGTAGCCTCGTCCATTCCGCTGATGGAGAGAAAATACCCTTCTGCGCAGTTCGCAAGTCCACGTGGAATACGTGCGCACGTGTACGCGTGAAAGGGGCATGCTCGTTGTGCCCGACACCAGTCTCAGTTCTTTCTGATCTGCCAGTGACCTCTTCTCTCTCGTTCTAAACGTCTTAGTAGTATTAGTCATTTATAAATTTTGCTGTAAAGACCCTGGCTAGACTGACAGTTGTACCCTAGCCCGAGAAATCATCTTTACACCACAAGTAAAACAGAAATAGCTGACATAGAACACCTTCATAAAACCATAAACGAAATAATCAGAATTATTAATACCGAGAACAATAGAGATAATAAAGAAACACGAATGGAGACAATTTTATATAATATATATATAACCACAAGACTAAACATAACACGACCGGACAGATACCAGCTAACATCCTTCTTTACGCAGGCATACCTACTTATGATACCCAGATGATTAAAGAAAATAAAATAAAAAAACTTAACGATAAACGACAGGATTTCGAATTGACACAAAATTTAGACAAGCACCCTGTGACGACGCATAAGCGCATCACAGTAGTTATTTAGTTTTAAGACAAAATACTTGAAATAAAATACCTTTAAGTTTATAATACCCCATAGTTTTGCGTATAATGGGTAGCAAACTGTGGACAGTTAGACTTAAGCAAGCAAAGACAAAGACATAGACAAAGACATAGGCAAGGCGTAGGCAAGGCATAGCCAAAGACATAGGCAAGACGTAGGCAAGGCATAGGCGAGACATAGGCAGGGGCATAGGCAAGTCCAAGTACGCGGGGTGCAAACTGCACGCAAACGCCCGTTGGTCGGCGTCCATGCACACAAGCAAACGACGTCTCGACGAATTTTGCGACGCATGTGTAACGGCGTCTGGACAAATTTCGAGCAGCGCGTGTGTAACGGCGCCCGAAAATTCCAGAAGCAGACCGAAGCGAGCAAAGGCAGACGAGCAGCGCGAAGCGAGCAGAGCATGCAGGCAGCACGAAGCCGACGCAGCAGAGTCACACGAACGGATCGATGCAGGCGACAAGTCGCGAGCCGAACTAGGCAAAGCTACAAGTCGCGTGCCGATCTAGGCATGCAGGGCGCCAGGCTAGGCAAGACGACAAGTTCGCAAGCAGAGCGACACGAGCCGAAGCATGATCGGCCGAGTATAGGCAGCGACCGCGGGCAGCGCCGCCCAGGCAGCGACCGCGGGCAGCGCCGGCAGCAGCGGACGAAAAGCGTCGAAATCAAGGCTGCAAAATTAGGCCACGGGACAGAAATGCAAGGCGCTTGAACGAGGCCGGACAAGGCTGCTCCTGGAAATAAAAATAGAAAGCGAAAAGTGACAAAGTATTTACAAAGTGAAAAGGACCTGAGAAGGAACATTCACAAAACTTCAAGGACAATGGACAAGGACTCCCCAGAAGCAAAGGCGAGGTAAGCAGTGCAACGAAGTAAAAGAAAAGCAAAGCCAAGAGAAGCGACGTATGGTGCGAAGTAGGCAGGGACACAGTGAGGCAGGGACAGTTTAGTGAAAACAAATGTAATAGAATAAGGAAACGAAATGTGTGAAGAAAAATGATAAAAATTGAATAAACAAATGCGTAGGCATTTTTAAACGAAACTCGCGGTCAATATTTCGGTCACTTTCCCTTCGTCGACGTGCTTGCAGGAAATTTCGCGTGTGTGCCCGTAATAGTCTGTGTTCTGTGAGTGATCGCTAGTTGACAAGCGAATACGCGAACTTGTGTTCGGAAACGAGTTGCGGTGTGGTGCAATACACCACCGATGCGACTTGTGGGAGCACAGGCCAGAGTATTTGCGGTCACGGGCGTCCCGTAACGGCGGAAACGACCCAGTCGTGCGCGTGAGCGAACGTTAGCTGACAAGTGGGTACAAGAGCGTGCTCTAACGGGCTGCGGTGTGGTGCAATACACCATCGAGCGACCTGTGGGAACACAAGCGAAAGTACCTGCGGTCACGGGCGTTCCGTACGACGAACGGCCAGCCGCAGGTCGTGTCGTGAGTGAACGATAGTTGACACGGAGTACAAGAGCGTGCTTTCACAAGTGTGGCGTGGTGCAATACACCACTGAGCGATTTTGTGAGAGTGCAGGCGACAGTACCCGCAGTCACGAGCGTTCCCCCACGGCCTGCAGCCGACCAGGTGCGCAGCGAAAACACGCGGCCAAAGTGTCAGGCACGGTGAAAATACCCTTCTGCGCAGTTCGCAAGTCCACGTGGAATACGTGTACCGCGTGTACGCGTGAAAGGGGCATGTTCATTGTACCCGACACCGGTCTCAGTTCTTTCTGATCTGCCAGTGATCTCTTCTCTCTCGTTCTAAACGTCTTGGTAGTCCTAATCATTTATAAATTTTGCTGTAAAGACCCTGGCTAGACTGAGAGTTGTACCCTAGCCCGAGAAATCATCTTTACAGATGGCGCCCGAGCAGGGACTACTAAGACTAGACACTTAGAAATGAGAAATTTTAACATCTTAAAGTGGATTAAAGACCCACAGAAGTAAATTGGCAGGTTAGGTTAGACAAACACAGAGAACCGCAGTACTAGGCAAGGGGCAGAGCATGTTTTGAATAAGGGTATCATGGCAAGCATAGGGAACATTGATATTTTAAAGTCTGTAGGACAGGCTGTACACGTGTTTTCTAGAAAACTGTTACGACGAAGCAAGCATAGGGAACATAGATCATTTCCTAAAGTCTGTGGTACAAACAGTACACGTTTTATCTACTGCGCACGCGGGTGTTTGCGCCAACTTTAGTTTTATTTTTTTTCCTCACTGCTTAACCTTTTTCCCTTGCGCCGGCGCAACCTGACTGGTGACACCACCGACCAGGAAGTATAAGACTCGGTGCCGAATACCGAGGGAGGCAGTTGAGTGCGGACACTCGAACGAGTAACATCGAGCGCGAACTAAAGTGAAGCAAAGGAAGAGTCCTTAAAATAAATTAAAAGGACTTCTTCATTTATTTAAATAAACTTCTCGAGCAAAGTGCAAAATAAAAATAAATATAAAACAACGACATGGGAACACAGTGGATCGCTTTTCGTCGCAAGAGTGAGCTGCAGGCAATTTTAAAGGAACTAGGATTGGACAACAGCGGTACAGTGGAGGAGATGCGCAGTCGCCTGGTAGCAGTCATAAACAAGGGCGACTTGTCGAAGGAGCAACTGCAGCGTATGCTAGATCTTTATTATCTCTATTTTTTATTTATGTTTTTATGAAGGCATTCTATGTCAGCTATTCCTGTTTTACTTGTGGTAATATCTATTTTTTAAAGAAGTGCGCATAAAGGCGGAGTCTTTGTCTGCTTTAATTTTCTGTAGTTTTCCCATGTTGTTAAAAATTCTAGTAAGGGCTCGTTTTGCCTCTAACCAATCCCTGCTGTTTGTTTTAATAGGTGATGCAAATTTTGAATATATGTCTATACAAGATAAATACTGTTCGTTGTCAATTGCATTAGAGTCTTCGTATAGACCTTCTTCTTGGGCGACTTGTCTTAATTTTGGAACGGTAGAAATGTCATACCTCGCTAAGGTCATGAACATCCTATCAGGAAGTGAGCGTCGAATTGTATTTTTTGTAGTAGTTGCCATTGCTTGAGTATAAACTACTGTATTATTTCGGTCATCTTCTAATGCTAACTTATTTATAATAAAAGTTGACTTATCTTCTAATTGCTCACAGAATAGACGAAAGTTACCTTTAAAGGGTGTGCAATACAACCTTCTTAGTAGTTCCTCCAGGGGCGTCTGGGTCTTAAATTCCGTGATTAGGGCGTCTTTTAAAGTTGTCCATTCATTGTACATTCCAAGTTGCGAAATTTTTTCCGCATCTCCGACGATTTGAAGTTCGATGGCTCCAAATATGATTGCCATCTGTCGAATGTTGTTTGAAGGGTATAAGTTCAACAGGTATTCGATACGTCTGATAAACGAGCTAAGACTGCATGGGTCTCCAGAGAATTGCGGCACTTGGCGTATTTGTCAAAGTAGTTGAGACAGACATTCCGGTGCTAACGCCATCTGAGTTTTATTTATAAAACGTTGTTTAGTTTATGTTATTGTTCACAGACTGCTACGGTATGTCGAGACTTATGCTTTAAGCGAACTGCACTAGTTTAAACTTTTTTATCGTTTTATAAATTGTAGCTGTCGCACTTTTTGGTTTATTAATTTTATTACACCTTAGTGGCGGTCTCACTTAACGAAGCGGGCCACAAAGTTAGGTCTTTGAATTAACTCCGATCACACAGGTTCTTGTGCGGATACCGATTTTAGTCAGTTTAACGAACCGAATCACTTTGTTGCGGCCAATTCGCGGGTACAATCAAAAAAGGTTCCTTGGTCGTACAAGTTTCCTCTTTTCACTAGATTATCAAATGATATCGAGTTTTACTGGAATTTTTGCGGTATCCTACCGGCAGTGCCAATGAACTTTTTAAGTGATAGATTTAATAAAAAAATAGTAATTTCCTTTTAAATCTTTTATTTCATATGAGGTCAGTTATGAACTAATAAACAAATGTATTCTTTCGGCCCAGCAAACCTTTGTACAGAGGGTCAACCTAAACCTTTTAAGTTCTACTTAGCTTTATATTTTTGTTTATCGGATCTTTAAGCTTGTTACCGTTAAGCGGTTGGTGTCTTGGGAAAATGTTATTTATTAAGCTTTTGAAGAGTGAAGCTTTTCAAAAGATCGGGTTTAGCTTTTTTTATATGAAGAATGAATATGTCACTATATATACTTTATGGGGTTGGAGATGTCTCCTTCTGCCTGTTACATACAATTTCGGTTTGAACAAAGTTATAATACCCTTCTACTCTATGAGTAGCGGGTATAAAAACTAACATGCTCCTTAACTCTTTCATATCAAAATGTTAGAGGTCAATGTACTTAACTTTCAACTTTATATATAAACAGTCTTTCAGTAGTAGACGACCACTGTCATTCACACTTACAAGCCGACCTAAATTGTTTTCATTCGTGGTGTTGTGCCAATTTTTTAAACTTGAACAGCTCTAAATGCAAGCTGATGACATTCTCTCGAGCCAATCCAATGTATACTTCTTATTCTCTTTGTGGTTGTGTCTTGGAAAGAATCACACTAGTTGGTGATTTGGGGGACCTTTTGGACCGAAAACTAAAGTTTTCCAATCATATTTCTAATATGGTCAATAATACCATAGGTGTTCTAAGTTTTATTAAGAGATGGTCTAAGGAATTTGACGATCCTTATCTTAGAAAGACCCTCTACATCTCACTTGTTCGTCTTATTCTTGAATACGGTTCATACGTATGGTGTTCCCAGTACACAATTCATAAAGAACGCATCGAATCCGTACAAAAGAACTTTTTACTGTTTGCGTAACGTGGCCTTAACTGGGATGAAAATCTAAGACTGCCTTTCTATAACAATAGGCTCTTATTATTAAATTTGCCTTCCCTAACTAATCGCAGAAGTATGCTAGTATTATTATTAGGTATTATTTCTTAACAACCTTATGCAAGGTGACATTGACACTGAAGCCCTTGTAAGGCATCTTAATCTTCACTTCTCTGTCCCTTGCAGAAGTACTCGTAACTATCTTCCATTATCTCTTCTTTATTGTAGATCTAACTATGCACTGCGACGGTGCCTCTCGCTCGGTTAGGCGGGGGGTGGACTTCGTCTGGGTTCCGCGCGCAACTAGCAGCGGCTAATACATTCATTGTATTCAACGTTCAATAAATAAAATAAACGTCCCATAAATAATTTGCTTAATTATTGTAAATTACCAATATGTTGTGTGTGTTGGTTTGGTGGGGGAGGGGGGAGCGTGGCACCAAACATTTGACATAAACTTGATCTGCCTATTATATATTGGAACTTCCATACCAAATTTGTTGTCTCAAGCTCTTTTAATTGCTGAGATCTGTTATCTCATACAGACGGACAGACAGACGGACATGGCTCAATCGACTCGGCTAGTGATCCTGAGCAAGAATATATATACTTTATGGGGTCTGCCAAGCCTCCTTATGACTGTTACATACATTTGCACAAAGTTAGTATTCCCTCTTTTGACCATTTTCAATGGTCGAAGGGCATAAAAAAACATACATACATACATAAATACATACATACATACATACATACATACATACATACATACATACATACATACATACATACATACATACATACATACATACATACATACATACATACATACATACATACATACATACAACCCTGCTGCACCCACAACGCATTTGCCGCTACACCAAAAATACTCGGCGTTGCCGAGCTGCAACATGTAACTGTTATGTAAATTATACAGTTGATCCTCACGAGGAAGCCAGTAGTGTCGTTGTGATGATTGTTGCTTACTTTGCTCACTAGTTACAAGATAAGTTATAAGATATTTCAATGACGGCTTGTGCCGGAGTTATAGTGACATGCGTCTTACATTTCGTGCGCTTTATTCAGAACTAAAAAACTCAGAAATACAAAGAGATGTATTGAGGCTCCAAGCTAAAGTCGGCAAGCCGACTCAGAATAAACGATAACGCAGCCACTTGCAATATATTGAAGTTTCAGGTTACCGTCCCGACCGAACGGCCGGGGCGCTGAACTCATACGTCAGCGGGATTTACTTGGAGCGACAATGTGCAGTTGTTTATGTTTCTTACGCTACGTTTATATGTTAACTCACGGGGTCATGGCCGATGATGTTGAGCAAAGGAGACCCGGCGATGCCTGGTGCCTTCTCTATGATCCCACGCTCGTTCACGTATCTCGTCCCGTTGATGGTGGCGGAAGATCGGAAGGTGACGAGGTGGGTTCCATTTGTGATGATTTCTGGACCGTCGTCTGTGCTGATCTTAGCGGCACTTTCATTCATTATGATGACGCCGTCTTCCACAAATGTGATCGGATTGAGATGGCTCGGTTGTGTTCGGCATGAGGCGGCGCTACCAGCGTGCTGTGCTCGGGCGCATGAGTCTTGTGCGGTAAATTTACACACGGAGGCGTAGGTTGTCGCTACGCACTCAGTGACTGCTAGTACATCATCGTTGCATTCGGCTACGGTAAAAATCTATTTCTTGCTAACAGTGTTTGATACAAATGCGGAGTATATACTATGTCATTCTATTTCGCTTTAATTATATCATTTACTGCGTCAGTTAGTTTGTTGATTTGTTCTTGCGTTTCCGAGTTGATAACTATTTGCTTATTGCTTGCATCGATTAGTTGCGATTCGGACCACCTCACCTTCTCAAAGTCAGACGCATCTGGTGTGCCTGCTATGACCTTCAGTGCTGAGCCTAGGAAGTCTCAGCTTCTAGCCATTCTATGGTGTATTTGAACAACGGACAATAAACTCCTAATGTGATCTATATTTTCATCTAATAACTTCCGCATATGTGATTGTGGAAATAATACAATTAATTTTTCAGTCTCGTCTGCAATAACACCAAATTCCGTCAAATTACTGGAGTGCCTTAAATAGTCCCTTTGTTCCCATACCAATACCTTTCCGTATATTATTGGAATATAATTGGAATGTGAATAGTCGATAATCCGACTTTGTACCATCCCTAACATTAACAAAATTGCAACTTGCATCCTGTAATTGAGAAACATGTTTGTGCGGTTAATCATGTGCGGTTAATGCTACTTGGTTTTTCCTTTAACTATTTCAGGTTATCCTTATGGACCACCCTCCCACTAATAAGAACAGACGTTCCTAGGTCTGCTTGTATCTTTTCCTCCGTACAAAGTGGTGTCAGTTTGTTGCCTAACCTCTTGTTATTCTTGACGAACACCTTTTCGCCTACTTCGAATATTCGGTTCTGCCTGTTTGCATTACACCTATCAAGCACAGCTTGCTGTGCTTTTTGGATTTTTTCCTGTATATTTTGTCTAAATTCGGGGAATGCGGCGTGTATAACATCCAACGGTTTTTGGTTGGTGACCGAGTGAATTGATCTGTTATACTAGCTCTCGTAGCTCTCATAATAAGCTCCACTGTGTCCACTACTTGACCGTTGGAAACGCTGTGCAATGGTGGTGCATTAACAATGTCTAAATCGTAGCTATTTTTGAGCAGCGATACTATTGTTTCGGAATTAAATGCTGCCTCGTTATGGCAGAATATTGCCTTCATCTTTGGGAATAAATTGACCAATTGAATGATAGGTATCTTTAGTTCTACGATTGTCCGGGACGAAACCGGTTGTACTACAGGAAATTTCGAAAATTTTTTCTACGCAGGTAAGGAACAATTTTTTGTCGGTGGAGAAAATACCAACATGCAGCATTTCGCCAGCATATGATGGAATGGTTGAGACTCCAAGCTTTTGTTTCTGCGGATGCCTATCATATTTTGATTTGGTGCATACTTTGCAATTCGTGACCACTTCACTTACTAAGTTATTCATTTTAGGAAAAAAGTAGTCACGAAGGACTTGTTTAACATTTTCCTGTGCGGCTCTGTGCTCACGGCTATGTTCTTCTGGGATTGTCGGAGCAGCATATAATTATAATACAGTGCTTAACTTCGATGCTATAATAGCTAGATTAGATTGCTCTTATGCCGACAAAATATCACTACGGTTGTTAAGGCAAGGACTAGAAATGGTTAGACAAGGCGACTTGAGCCTAATGGACTATTATGACGAGATTGAGAAAAAGTTAACTTGTCACAAACAAAATAGTCATGACCCACGAAACCGAGCAAGCCACACTGCTCAACGAAGAAGTTAGATCAGACGCGCTACACGCGTTTATTTCGGGTAGTTTTTCCAGCACAGCCGAGGGACTTGCCATCAGCTTTGGCACTAGCCAGAGAAGCTGAAGCAAGCATAGAACGAAGCATATTTTCTGCTTCATATGCCAGGGCTATGGCAGAAAGAGATCAAGCAAGGGAAGAGAATAGAAGATACCCATAAAATTCAAAACAGGGAAAATACAATAAGCCCGAACGTGGACAACAACAAAATCCACATTACACTAAAAAACCACAGACCAACAATAGTATCAATTCCCAGGAGAAAAATAAAAGGGAGGAAACAAATCAAAAGCCAGAACCAATGGAGGTCGACTCCTCTTCCAAATTTAGGCAGCGTACTTATAACGGAAAACCCCAAGAGGAAGTAGAGCAAGCACAAAAAAGGTCAAATAATTCCGATAGAGCCACAGGCCAAAGACGCCAACGGTTCAATAACATTGTTCAGAATGCCTCTCAAGAGCAGGACCCCAGTTACGCAGACGTGGCAGAGGCCGCTGTAACACAAACTGAAGAAGATAGTGAGGCAGGCTTCGAAAGCGATTCTGTCAATTTTTTAGGGAACGCTCCCGGCTGCCATTCATCAAGCGGCAGTTGGGTGGGAGGACAATAAAAATACTTAGACACAGGGGCGGCAAAAAATTACGTCAAGCCTTTAAAGGAATTAAATGGCGTAGTTACTGCCGAAAACTCTTTCACCGTAAGCTCGATACACGGTTCGAGCGAAATAACGACGAAATGCCTTATGAAAGTATTTGGTCAGGTTTCCCAATTTTTTATGTTAGATACTCTCACTACATTTGATGCCATTATAGGCTTCGACTTGCTAGCGCGAGCAGGAGTAGCATTAGATTTATAAGAGAACAAGCTCAGCTATCAAGACAAATCTGAGCAGTTACAATACCACACTTGTGAAAGCGTAAATTTCACAGACATTAACGATATTGTAGTAGAGAGCATAATCAAAAAAAATTTATATTATGTTGAAGAGGATAAAGGCATTTTCGCCCTCTAACGAGGCGCTACCCTTTAACACCTCTGTCATTGCCACCATACGTACCATAGATAATGAGCCGGTATATTCAAAGCTATACCCGCATCCTATGGAACTTTCAGATTTTGTAAATAGCGAAATCAGGTAATTGCTAGATAATGGTATAATCAGGCCGTCCAGGTCTCTATACAACAGCCCATCCTGGGTTGTCGATAAGAAAGGATTCGACGCTAACGGCAACAAAAATAAGCGGTTAGTTATCGACTTTAGGAAGCTAAAGGAGCGAGTTACCATAACAGCGACAACCCTGTCGTTCATCTCGGACTCATCTCTACTCTGTGCACATCAACGATATATCGATATTGCTGTATCGATATAGCTGCATCGATACGCATCCCTAACATTTTGTATAACATTTTGCATTAAAGCTTCCTCTTTTGAATTGGACCACCGAACTGAACAGTCGATCGTGTCAGAGAAAGTCAATATTTAAATAATTAAATAAATTCATATACAAATTACAAATTCATATATACATTAAGCTTGCGCGCTACTTTGGCAGTTGACGTCGACGTCGACGTCACTCTTAACGTGCGTCGCTGTGTAAGTGTGAGCGAGAAAGCTATATGTAGTAGAAGTATTTGTGCAAAATTTCTGTTTAAAATTATGAGTGTGGTTACATAATCAACCTAAATTCAGTGTCAAAGGCGTACCTCTACTGCAGAAGGAAGACCCCCAGGATACCGAATAAGAGATTAATATTATTCTCTACTCCAGAAGGAAGACCCCCTTGATACCGAATAGGAGATTAATACAACTTATATTCTTTCGTTAGCATTGCTTACCCCGCTCCACGCATTTTACATTGCTGCCTACAAACGCAGTTAGAGTAAACGTTTAGCTTGCTTTACCTTTGATCGATTGGATCACTTTCGTTGTTTGCTCACACAACGCATAGGGTGCGTGTGTGTGAGTATTAGGCAAGCTAGATTTACATAGTCGGCGTCGCTGCGAGGGTAGCTCACAAAGTTGTGAGATTATTTTCTTTGTTAAGTTATTGATATTTTCTTTTAAAGAAACATGTTTGAGTCTGAAAAGACTAGTGAAAACCCACAAGTCAGCAAAACAGCTGCAAAATTATCGCTATGTTTGCAAAGATTCGAAAAGGTTAGCGCTGACATCTCCCGTATGCAAACAGCAATTAAATCAAAGACCATTTCGTCTGATAAAACAGAGTTAGCGTGCCGTTCAGAACTTTTAGACGGTTACATCGAAAAGGCAATAGATTTACAGGCTGAGTTGGATAATTTAAACCCTCACAATGATTCTAGAGGGCCGTTAGAAGATTTGTGTGTCATCACAAAGGCATTATATATAAATGCATCCAAGGCAACGTCAGAGCCAATAATTGAGCACAATTGCTCCACAGTTTCGAGCCAGCGATCCCAACTGCCGAAAATGCGTTTGCCCAGATTTAGTGGCAAATATTCGGAATACAACAATTTTATCTGCCTGTTTGAAAGTTTGGTCGACAATGACAATTCCTTGTCAAACGTCGAAAAGTTCAACCATTTAGTTTCGTGTTTGTCCGATGAAGCATTGGGGGTAGTTAAGCCGTATCAATTAACGAATTTTAACTATCCAAAGGCCCTCGCTAGTCTCAAGGCAGTATATGACAACAAATGTCTTATATTTTTTGATACTGTTTCGCAATTGTTTGACATACCTAGCATGACAAAACCATCTGCATCGAGTTTGAGATCGATCATAGACACGGTGTCTGCTATTTATGCTTCTTTCTCGTCGTTAGGTAACGGCAGAGACATTGCTAATGCAATGATAATTCACATGGTCATGGCAAAGGTAGACCATGGTACCAAATCTCGTTTTGAAGAGCAGCTTGATTATGATACGCTGCCATCTTGGGAAGGTTTGCTAGACAACTGAATAAAAGATATCAGTATTTGTCAACAGAGGAGTCAACTCGTGACAAAACAAAGTCGCGAATTGACGCCAAGAAGCCCCATCAGGGTAAGTCGTCCTTTGCTATTTCTGATAGAGGGCGTCCATCAACGTCTGTGTGTGTTTTTTGCAAGTCAGAAACGCACAATATCTCTTCGTGTCTATCGTTTTCTGCAATTACAGTTATGCAGTGTTTTGAATATGTCAAAGCACAAAAGTTGTGCCTAAATTGTTTGGTTGTTGGGCATACAGTCTCTAGGTGTAAGGCGCCAAAGTGTAGAGTTTGTTCAAGGCCTCACCATTCCTTGCTTCACAGGTATACTACTCCTGATCAAGGTGAGGTATCTACACATCAAGCAACTGTGGCAGATGTGCATTTGAGCCATATGTTAAATAATGCACAAATTGTTCGCCACTGCTGTCGTTAATGTTAAAGACAGATTTGGTCAGTTGCATTCTGCACGAGCCTTGCTTGACAGTGGTTCCCAAATCAATTTGATATCAAAGAGTATGGTCCAGATGTTACGGCTCAAGCGGGAGCCTACATCTTTAGCTATTTCGATGATTGGAGATTGATTGATTAGATAGCAAAAGCAAGATATGTGCTTCTATTCAGTCGCGCATAAATTCCCACAATGGCAGCTCCAAAATTTTATAGCCCAGGTGGACATTCTTTTGGGAGCAGAATTATTTTATGAATTGTTGTGCGTTGGGCAAATAAAATTGGGTTCTGAACTTTCAATAATGCAAAAAACGCTGTAGGATAGATAGTAGCAGGCCAATATACTGGACAAGTGCCTAGGCATCAGTTCAGTGGGTGTTTAGTATCCCAAACAAACTGTTCTCTCGACCCGTTAGTTAACCGTTTCTGGGAATTGGATCAATGTCCGTTCGAGTCGAAGGCTGGTCGCCAAACAGCTGAACAACAAGCTTGTGAACTGTTCTTCAAGAAAACTGTTCAGTTATTTTCTGGTCGTTTCCAAGTGGATCTCCCTTTCAAGACCGATCCAAAAGTTCTTGGCTTGTCCTTTCAAACTGCTGAAAGGCGTTTTTTTGCAACTTGAGTGTAAATTATCGAAGGATGCAGTTCTAAAAAGCATGTACCATGACTTCATGAAAGAATATTTGAATTTGGGACATATAACCATTCTGAAGTCAACTCCTCTAGGACAGCATTATTATATTCCTCATCAATGCGTTCTTAAGCCTGAAAGTTCCTCCACCAAGCTTCGTGTAGTTTTCGACGCTTCTAGTAAGACGATAACAGCTGTTTCTCTAAACGAAACACTGATGGTGTGGCCGACAATTCAGAGGGAGCTATATTCAACAATGATTAACTTCCGGTTGAATAAGTATGCCGTAACTGCTGACATTTCAAAAATGTACAGGCAGATCCATATTTCTGAAAAAGACAACAATTTCCAACTAATTTTGTGGAGAGAAAATACTTCAAAAATATTCAAGCATACCGACTTAATACAGTCACATATGGTACAGCTTCTGCACCCTTTCTGGCGATACGCTGCTTATTTGAGCTGGCCAACAGGTATGCCCAATCACATCCTATTGGATCAGATGTGATTAAAACGTGTTTTTATGTTGACGATATGTTGGCAGGTGCAGATAGTGTTAAAGAAGTTAACGCTATTTAGCTATGGGATGCGCTGGGCAGCTCAAGAGGATATATTTAAATATTATCTCGACGTGGACATCTTTGTTTCGGATAGGCCAACGAATCGCAACATATTGTCTGCAGCGTCTCGTTTATTTGACCCTCTTGGGCTGCTATGTGCAATTGTTACCAAGGCCAAAATGTTGTTGCAGGAATTGTGGAGACTTAAAATAGATTGGGATGAAGCCATTCCAATGAGCCTTCACACGACATGGAATAGGTTCACCTTGACGTTGCGCGATTTATAGAAAATTCGCATTCCTCGATACGTATGTCTTAATACGTATCAAAAGATTCAAATACTTTGCTTTCCTGATGCATCCAGTCATGCGTACGGTTGTTGCATCTACGTGCGAACGTGCAGCTACCGAGAGGTTGGCACTACATTGCTCACCGCAAAGTCTAGGGTAGCTCCACTAAACGTGAAGACAATACCCCGATTAGAATTATGCGTAGCGCTCTTGCTGGCCAAGCTTTGGCATCGAATTGCGACAACCTTATCAAAATGTAGTATAGAAAGTCTGAATTTCCGGTCGGATTCACAGCTTGTGCTGTATTGGTTACAACGATTCTGGCACGTTGGGCACATTTGTAGCAAATAGAATTGCAGAAATTCAGGAGTTCTCGAAAGGTATTGTGTGGCGTCACGTTCTAACAGATGCTAATCCCGCGGATTTAGTATCGAGAGGAACCGACATAGACGAGATTGTTAGCTCGTTATGGTTCGATGGGCCAAGTTTCTTAAAACTAGAGGAAGACCAATGGCCTCAGCTTCACCTGGTTGAAATAGCGTCGGAAATCAAATCTTCCGAAGACAGAAAAAGTGCTATTGTATGTACTTTGGCAGAAGCTGAGCCAAATTGTTTTATAGAACTCATAAATCGTCGCTCCAGCTTTCCTAAAGTAATTCGCATAATGGCTTATGTGCTTCGATTTTGTCACAAGGGGCTCAGGACAGATTCGCTCATGGTGTCGGCATCAAAAAGAAATATTTCGTTTCTAAAACTGATCGCCATAGTCCAACGCACCTCGTTCGAGAGCGAATTCAAATTACTGAAAAAATTAGCAGTTCTAGGACCAATGTTGCAGTCATTGAATCCATTTATTGAAAAATTTTAGAAAAATGGAATACAATTTGAGCTCATTAGAGTAGGAGGACGTTTGTTACACGGACCTCTCTCTTACGACGCTAAGTTTCCGTTTCTAATGACAAAGAGTTCAGAATTTACTCAACTTTTTGTCAGATATTTACACCGTAGGCACTACCACGCTGGTCCAAAAGTTCTAGTTGGGCTTTTGAGGCAGCAAATTTGGGTGTTTAATGCTCGAAGTTTATGCACTGCAGTTGTGCGAAATTGCATACACTGTTTTCGGTATAAACCAAAATTGTTGGGGCAAATAATGGGAAATTTGCCTGCTGATCGCCTTCGAGAAGGTCGGCGATTTAGAGTATGTGGAGTAGACTTCTGTGGGCCGTTCTATGTCAGCTATAGGATAAGGGGTAGACCACCTGTAAAAATGTATGTTGCCGTGTTTGTTTGTTTTGCCTCAAAAGCAGTCCATTTAGAACTTGTAACCGACTTGTCAACTGATGCTTTTTTGAATGTCTTTAAAAGATTGATTGGGAGACGCGGACTGCCGGAGACGATGGTCAGCGACAATGCGACGAACTTCGTGGGAGCGAGCAACGTGTTGAAGGAGCTGCAGACGGCGTTCAACAGCAGCAAGGAGGCTCTGACGGACTACGCAGCGGAGAGAGGGGTACAGTGGAAATTTATTCCCCCCCGCGCCACGCACTTCGGAGGACTTTTGGAAGCCGCGGGGAAGTCCGCCAAACACAGGCTTCTGAGAGGAGCGAGCAACGCCAACCTAACTCAGGGCGAGCTGAGCACGCACCTGGTGGATGTCGAGGCGCTGCTCAACTCCAGGCTGTTGCTCGTCGACAGCAGCGATACCAACGATGGAGAGGTGCTGACGCCAGGCCACCTGCTTATCGGACAGCCTTTGTTAGCGCTGCCGTCAGAGTGCGAGCCAAACGAGACCAGCAAGAAGCCAGGACCCGGATATTTGAAGCGGTGGCAACAATTGTCGGTGCTCAAACGGCACTTTTGGCCATCAGCCGTCAGAGACAGTAAGGGGAAACACATGGAACCCTAGCTTTGGCTGAGGTACGTGCCGTCCTTGCTTCTACTGTCGGAAGTGCGGCTATACTCTCCACGTGAGGGCGGCTGGAAGCAGGCCCCTAGCACGGTCATGTCTCTGCTAGGGGTGCTGACTAATTGTAGTCGGGCGAAGATTGTGATTCTATAAATCACCCCAATCCAAGGCGGAACAGCATACGCCAAGGGATGCATGGCCGGGGGGTAGCCCGGTCGTTAGTATGCGGACTCTGGATACCTGTCGCCCTCCAGTTTCATCTAGACTTCCCACGGCACGCGGGCTATGCCGTGGGCGACCTTCCCTTCCCGCCAACTCGTGGGTCCAAAAAGCATGGAATCAAATTTTATAAAAGATAAGTCGGATGCGACTTCAACATCATCAACCCAGGGCGAGGCCTTAACGGCCGACCCCAACAACAGCACTGCAGCCAGTGGGCTGCTGGCTTCCACCCCCAATACCACGGGTCTTGGCCCTGGTACTTTAGGGGACCCGGACAGGCCACGGACTCCCTCGGACGACGAGTTCGCAAGTGCTGACTGCTCGTCCAATAGCTGCTCAGGCCGGCAGCAGCTCGTCGAGGTGATGTCCTCTGACGCTGAAGCTGACGCTGACCTGATCAGCCTCGCTGACGACGCTTCCGTGGCCTCGCAGAGGTCAGGTCTCACGGAAGCAGGCTCTCAGATACAGAAGCTGCGACTGGACTCTGAGAACGCCTTCGTTAAACTGAAGACCCGTGAGAAGAGGCTTTTTAAAGCCGCACTCGCTAAGGGTTCGAGCAGAGCAGAAGCTCTAGTTATCGCCACCGCGCCCCCCGTTGAAACCAAGGCCAAACGGACGCGCGCTGACGATACCGTCCTCAAACCGCAAGGGTCCTCAAAGAAGCCCAAAAAGACTCATGTGGAGTCCACAAAGCCACCTCTCAGCCAGGTGTCGAGCAGCCTGAAATTGGGCTTCACTTCGGCTGACTCCAAAAACCCGCTTTCACCGGAGCAAGTGGCCACGGTGAAAGCTAGCATTGCCAAGGCTCTGCTTCTTCATCCCACATCGGGTGTCAGTCCGGGTTTCGACGGTTGCATACCTCGGAATGAATGGCTACTCCTGGCGTGCGAGGATAGCCGCACTGCCGATTGGGTCAGGGGAGCCGTTGGACACATCAAGTCCATCAGCTCCCTTAACATTAAACTACTGGAGGAGTCCGAGTTCCCCAAAGCTCACCAAATTAGAGGTTACTTCCCCAGTAGTGCTGGACTCACACCCGCCGATATCTTGCGATATCTTGGTATCCAAAACGAGGATTTGTTCTCGACCAAGCAGTGGCGGGTGGTCCAGCATACCCTCACTGGCACTACGACCCACCTCGCGATGTTGGTCGACGAGGAGTCGTATAAGGCTCTGACGGAGTGCAACGGGAAGGTGAAATTCGTCTTTGGACGAATCAAACTTCTCCTGAAGAACTCCGTCCCCAGAGCGTCTTCCTTACCCGGCCCGTCCCCCACCCCCACTCCAACCATTCCACCCCCTTCCAGCGTCCCTCTGGACCCTACCTATGCGACAGCAGTGGCTGCCGCTCCGGTACCGTACACCAGTGCTGCGGCCGCAGTGGCGCTGAAAGCCCCCATCCCCAAACCCCCGACCATTGTGGTCTCCGCCCCCAACCCCTCAACGGGCCGCACCAGGCCGGTGGCTGGCAGCGACTGGGATCGCTAGGCGACCTCTCCCTAGCAGCTCAGCCAGACTGCCGAAGGGCATCCGAGGCAACGACTCTCGGGGGGGCAAGGCATGTGGCCTTGTCTCTAAGGCGCTGAAGGAGGATGCGGAGCGCAATTAGAGTGCTCCAGGCGAACCTGCACCACGCCAGAGGAGCGTCAGCCACCCTGTGCAGGGTCGTCTGTAAAGATGAGATTGACCTGGCTCTCGTCCAAGAGCCATGGTTAATAGGTGGCCTCGTCCGTGGACTATCATGCGGATCATGTAAGTTACTATATGACCGTATGGGAGGTGCCCCTCGCACTGCTATACTGATCAATAACAGTGTGAGACACTTTCCTTTAACCAACTTCATTCACAGAGACCTGGTGGCAACGGCTATAGAGGTAGCCACTGCTGATGGCGTCCGGGAAGTGGTGATCGCCTCTGCTTACTTCCCGGGCGATGTGGATGACGTACCCCCCGCAGAGGTTCAGCGGCTTGTGGGATTCTGCCGCCATCACAACAAGCCGCGCGTGATTGGCTGTGATGCCAACGCCCATCACACAATCTGGGGGAGCAGCGACATCAACAAACGTGGTGAGTCTCTCCTTGACTATCTATTGTGTTGTCATTTAGACATAGCGAACGTCGGGTGTAAACCGACGTTTATTAATTCCATTAGGGAAGAGGTATTAGATCTCACCCTAATAAGCAGCTCAATTGCGAGTTCCCTCATAAACTAGCGGGTCACAGACGAAACCACTTTGTCGGACCATCAGCACATCAGGTTCGATCTCCCTGGCCAAGTCGAGATCCGCCAGAACTCCTTTTGTCCTAAAAAGACAAATTGGGAACTCTTCAAAGCCTCTGTGGCTTTGAAAGCAGACATGTTGATCAGCAATCCTAACTCTGTCAGTGAGATAGAGCTTGCTGCCAACCTGCTTCAAGATGTGCTTATTACGTCCTTCGAAGCCAGCTCAGTTCGGAAGACACTAACGGTCAACCGTAAAATTCCATGGTGGAACGAAGAGCTGGCTGCTCAAAAAAGGAAGGTTAGAAGCCTTTTCAACAAGGCCAGATCTAGCCGTATTAGTTGGGACGTCTATAGGGACGCTCTCACAAACTATAATAAGAACATTAGACGCTCCAAACGCGATACGTGGCGCAGCTACTGTGGTAGCTTAGAATCTCTGCCAGAGGCAGCGAGACTCCACAAAGTATTAGCCAAAGGCATAGGGCTTCTAAAAAGAGCAGATGGCTCTTTCACTCAAGATCGTAGGGAAGCACTTGAACTTTTACTACAAGTTCACTTCCCAGGTTCCGTGGCCAACCCAGATCTCTCCAGTCACGTTGACGCCACCTGGTCACCTGACTCACGTGGTATCAGCTTATCTGGTACCATCTACGATCCTGAAAAGGTCAAATGGGCTGTTGATTCCTTCGCCCCCTTTAAAGCCCCAGGGGGTGATAAAATCTTTCCAGCCCTTCTCCAAAATAGTCTGGATCATATCCTCGATCCACTGGTCGGCCTTCTTAGAGCCAGTCTCACTTGGGGATACATACAAAACTCTTGGAGGAGAGTCAATGTGGTATTCATCCCCAAACAGGGGAATCGTCCTCTTGACCAGCCTAAGTCCTACCGGCCGATCAGCCTTACCTCCTTTCTGCTCAAGACTGAGGAAAGGCTCCTAGACTTGCACATTCGGTGCTCTCTGCAGGGAAACAACCCTCTGCACCCCACGCAGTTCGCGTATATAGCCGGTAGATCGACAGAGGTCGCTCTCCACAAATTAGTGAGTAAGATCGAAAGGGCCTTCGTATCAAAGAACATTGCTCTGTGCTCTTTTCTTGACATAGAGGGTGCTTTCGATAATACCGGCTACGGGTCTATCTCTACTGCGCTTGAGCGCAGGAACATTGCCCGTCCCATAATCCGGTGGATTGACGCCATGCTCAAACACCGGATTATCTCCTCGACCCTGGACACGACGACCGCCCTTATTAGTGCGGTAAAAGGGTGTCCCCAGGGAGGGGTTTTATCCCCTTTGCTCTGGTCCCTAGTAGTTGACGAGCTACTAATCATACTCGCAGAACAGGGCGTGGAAGCGATTGGCTATGCCGACGACCTGGCACTCGTAGTGAACGGGAACTATGCCAACACCGTGACAGAGCTGATGCAATCAGCTCTGAACACGGTCAGTAGATGGTGCGTTGATATAGGTCTTAGCATCAATCCTCAAAAGGCAATCATTGTTCCCTTCACTAAGCGGTATTCTATTGACATTGGTCAATTACATATTGGCGGCTCTCCTGTGGAACTTTCCAACGAAGTCAAATACCTAGGGGTAACCCTTGATAAGCGACTAAACTGGAACTCCCACCTGCATAGCACTCCATCAAAGGCCACTCATGCCATGTGGGCATGTAGAAGGCTTTTCGGTAGAATATGGGGTCTCAAATCCTGCACCATTAGGTGGCTTTTTGAGATGATGGTAAGACCGATCGTAACCTACGCTGCTATTGTGTGGTGGCCAAAGGTTACGCAGGTCACTGCCATCAATAAATGCACGAAACTGCATAGGCTGCTCTGCCTTTCCTTGACGGGTGCACTCCGCACCTGTCCCACTGCAGCAATGGAATCGATTTTGAATCTGACTCCGCTGCATATCCGTATAAAAGAAGTTGCTGCTATGAGCCTTCTTAGAATCAAGCTCCAATCTGGGCTTCTAGCTACCGAATCTGGACATGCTAGCCTACTCAAAGATATTCCTGGCTTAGAGATCTGCACTAGATCAGATTCTATGACCAAGGAACTCTTCTTTGGTGCAAAATTTAGAACCCTCATCCCGGACCGCAGGGTTTGGGATGCTGGCAACCCCATCAGAGATATATATACATTGGTACACCGACGGGTCAAAGACTGAACAGGGGGTTTGAGCTGGAATACATGGTCCCAACTCCAGGACCTCGATCGCTATGGGCAACTGGCCCACAGTTTTCCAATCAGAGGTTCACGCCATTGAGTTCTGAACTAGAGGAGCGAAAATCAACATCTTCTCGGACAGCCAAGCGGCCATACTAGCCCTCTCCTCAAAGAGAGTAGGCTCACGTATGGTGGCCGACTGCTGGAAGTGTCTCCAGAGGCTGTCAATAAAGAATAAAGTTACCCTAATTTGGGTACCTGGGCACTCTGGCTTCCAGGGCAATGAGGTGGCGGACGAACTAGCGAGGGCTGGGTCATCAGCCACCTTGATCGGCCCCGAACCCTTCTGTGGCGTGGGGTAGTCTACTATCTCCTCCCTTGTGAAATCCTGGGCTGGAAGATTAACTGAACGCAACTGGTTCTTCCAACCAGGGATGCGGCAGGCTAAAGAGCTTACCAATCCCAAAGTTGATCGGAGGACCAAGCTACTCTCAAGGAGAGACCTCTATCTCCTTGAACTATCACCTCAATAAAATGCGTTTGTCCTCGGACGCGGAGTGCAGGCTCTGCAAAGAGGACGATGAAACTACCAAACACATTCTATGTGACTGTCCGGCCTTGGTATGGACAAGGAGGAAACATCTGCACGCGGAAATCGCAACTCCAGAGCAGATTGTCCGTTCCTCGACGAAAGATCTGTTATGCTTCATTAGGGAAGCAGAACAGCTTTTGTCATGACAGGGAGAGCATTCTGGGTACAAAAGAACTTATTGGTCGCAGTGCCTCGCGCCTTCTCCGCTGGGAGACTCCCTCTTATATAATAATAATAAAATAATAACTCCACTTGTATAACCTGTTCCCAGAGCAACTTATCATCTCTGTCTTTTATTTCATTGAAACTTTCGGGAATATCATTATATTTTGTGTGCGCATTTTAAATTAAATTACCTATGTTGTAGTCGCCATGATTATCGGCGATGAATATGTATATTAAAAGGCACAGCTTTAAATATTATAATCACTACTCGTATTTATTAGATCAAGTTCTTTTCCTTGTGCACGGGCGCAGCGTCAGGTTAAAAATGACATGTTCACTAACATCAGCTGTTAATGTTAAGCTGTGTCCGTATACATGTGAATGGCAATGTACAACACTAGAGCTAGACCGGCACACTACAGTTCGGCCGTCCTGACACTCAAATTGCGCTCAATTTTCCGACAGTATTAACTAATTTAAGGTATACAATATTTTCTAAGTAAAAAAAAATTCTTAAATACAAAATCTTATTCTAGATACTCAACATCAGTGTACAAAGGTTCCATTTTTTAATCTTATCAGTGTTTCTTCAGGATTCTCATCAATAATTAAATCCGCAGATTCTGACACCCATTTCTTAAGTTTACTAGCCTCGAGTATTCCATTATACGGCATTTGCGTAATTTGACAACCATCCACATCACGCACTACATATCGGTCAAGGGGCAATACTTTATCAATAACATATGGCCCACGATATTTCGGTTCTAATTTTTTGTTCATTCCTGGAGTTGTGCTGATATGTCTTAATGCAACGTACTCCCCTTTTTCAAAGGTTTCCGCAGGTGAATTATACTTCAGAAACTGAGTCATATTTTGCTCTTGTGATTTTAAAATATTCTTCGACGCTTGTTCCCTGACCTTTTCAAAGTCCCGATCAACCGCACTATTTCGTTCATCAAGATGTTCAGCAAGTTCATCAATTATATTGCCGCGTTGTGCTATTCCAAACAAAAGTACCGAAGGTGTATTTATACCCGCTACTCATAGAGTAGAAGGGTATTATAACTTTGTTCAAACCGAAAATGTATGTAACAGGCAGAAGGAGACATCGCCGACCCCATAAAGTATATATATTCTTAATCAGTATCAACAGCCGAGTCGATATAGCCATGTCCGTCTGTCCGTCTGTCCGTCTGTCTGTCCGTCCGTCCGTGTGAACACCTGGATCTCAGCTATTATAAGAGCTATAGCTACCAAATTTTGTGACAATATGTGTTATTACTGCACGCTTATCAAGTTTATTTTAGATTTTTGCCACGCCTCCACCCGCCCCTATAAATTGAAAAAAAAATGGACTACAGCTGCAATATTAGCTCTACAGTAACAGTTTTTTATATACGTTATAAATACCATCTTGCGGACGTTTCATGAAAATTTCAGTAAGATTGGACTATAAACATGGAAGATATTAAAGAAATAGTAGTGCCATGTGACCACGTGTTTTGTCTCTTTTATTATGTTAGATATGCAAAATATGCAGGTTCAACTCCGGTGGCACTTTTTTTTAATTATATGTACTAAAGTTATTTGCACTGATCATTATTGCAATTTTATAATAGGTGCAAAGAATGTGCAGTGGCTGAGTGGATGTGGTCGTTGACTGCGAAGCGAATGGATACGGGTTCGAATCCTACTCAGTCCGATTCTAGTGGATTTTCTGAAATTTGCTTTTTTTCAAGTACTTAACATATTTTAAGTTTAGTATTAAATGCATTTGATTAAAAAGAATTTTTTTGGAAGTGAGTTGGTATTCGTTTTTGTCCTGGACGACAAGCTGAATAGTCTGATAATGCAACTTTGCCGTTCCAAATAAAAATGTGCTAATGGCGGAGTGGTTAAAGTTGCAAACTGCATGTTACAAGCTTGTTGAGGTCCACGGTTCGAATCCCAACAGGATACATTTTTTTTTGTTTTTTCTTTTGTTCATATTTTTTTTTTTTTTTTTAGCATTATGCTACATCTTTTTTTAAATTCGATGATAACTATAAGGCGAGTTAGAAAAACAAATTTGAGACTGTCAGATGTGTTTTTTTTCGCAAAGTTGTAGCGGGTATACCACAGTCGGGCGCGTTCGACTGTAGCCTTTCCGACTTGTTTTAGTCGTAGTTTGAATTGTATTGTTTAAAATATATTCTATGTTTCTTATCGTTTCTGTCCAGTCTAAATGATTCACACTGTCACACAATTTCCCCATCATAGGCGTAACTACACGATTAATACGCTCTACTTGCCCCAGGATATGCTGAATATTTCTCTCTTTCAAGAAGTTTTCAAATTCTTCTGAAGTAAATGAGGTTCCACGGTCACTTATTAACCGACGGGGGCGACTGTAATGGTCAAAGTAATGCTGAAGGGCTTTACGAGACTCTTTAGAACTTGTTGAATTTGTCGGGTATAATTTAACAAATTTTGTGAACGCATCAATAATAACTAGCAAATGTTTCTTTTTCGACAAAAGGGAAGGCAGCGGGCCTAAATGGTCAATATGAATCGTATCAAAAGGCACAGGTAACTTCGGGATACTGTACATATTACGTTTATTCGTGCGCGCTGGGACTGAATATACCATACACTTCAAACAGTAACGTATGAAATTATGTACACGTGTCTTCATCAATGGGAACCAATAATGTTTCTTAATTTCCGAACAACACTTATCAACCCCTAAGTGACCGATTTTTTCATGCGTCCATCGAATCAGATTATTGATCATCTCTTTGGGCACATATAGTACATTCGTCTGTTACCCGAAGGCGATTTTTGATACACTACCTCACCACTCAGTTCATAATCATCATTATCCGCTGTTTCTAATTGCTCTCTAAGGTCACAGATTTCTTTGTCCCAGCTTTGTGCCACCCAAAGTTGGAAGTCTATATCTAAGTCACTAACCACACCCACATGCTGTATTCGACTAAGTGCATCTACATGGCTCATAAGTTTCCCAGGCCGATGTTGTATCGTGTAATTGAACTTCTCGAATGATAATGCCCAACGCTCAATTTTGTCTGATCCATTTTCATTGGCCAAGGTTCGTGCTAACGCATCACAATCATTTATAATCTTAAAGGGTCGGCGATCTAAGTAAGTACGGAAGCGCCGAAGGGCATAATAAACAGCAAGCGTCTCCAGTTCGTAACTATGTAACCTCTTCTCAGTGTCCGCAGTTGATTTCGAAAAGTACGCTAAAGGCTGGAATTTAGAATCATTTTGTTTCTGCATAAGTACAGCACCAAACCCGCGTGCACTTGCATCACAATGAAATTCAGGCTCTCGCTCTGGATCAAAAATGGCTAATACCGGAGCTTGTATTAGACTCTGGCGTAAAGTAGGGAAAGCCTCATGACACTCATCAGAGAAGTCAAACGGTTTATCACCCCTCAACAACTGACTTAATGGGAATGCTATGCATGATGTCAACATTGCGCTCCACAGCTGTCTGAGCAAGAAGACTCTGAGCAGCAGCGCAGCACTTTCCGATCGCGTAGGGAAGGATAGCACATAACCGCGGTGTGATTTACTCTTATTCCCACTTTTTCTGGCAAGACCAACTCCGTAATTTTAAAGATTCGCGCAGCGTAACTTTTTCGACGTCTGGTTAGGCGGGAAAAATACTCGCAACCTCCGAAAGTTAAGCTAGCTTAAGAGAATGCATATGAATTGTTTAGTGTAAGTTTCTCTTATATTTCTATGGTAAGCCGATCGGCAATTGCCGACGGCAAATTTGGGAGTGCGTGGCCAAGCTGTGGTCACCGCTCGAATTCAGTATTGAATATTTTGTGAAGCCAGCAGCAATTAAAATTGTAATTTGTGAACCGAACCACCGCGTCTTAATTTTTTGTTTTTTTTAATAATTATTTTTGTTCGCTAAAAACGCTTAGTGAATTTTTCAGTGATAATTTCTATTTGCTCGTTTCTGTCACGTATGTTTTGCAATGCCACAGTTTGGTGTCTAGGAAATTTAACACAAGTTCGTGTTGAAAACTAGCAAGTGTTGGGAAATCGCAATGAATTGCGTTAACTGCATCTGGGATGATGAGTGGTTTTAATATGTCAAACAGAGAATTTTTATTTACGAAGTTAATGATGTGGCGAATTTTCTTGCCGAAGAGTATCATTTTTCTCTGCAGTGGGAAGAGTGCTTCTTCCAGGACAATTTGGTTTTTAAAACAGTTCAATGGTTTGTCGGTTGTCTCAACCTTGTAGGTTAGTGAGGTCTCGCTATGAATTGTTGCAACGTCTGATGGGGGTTTGTTTTGTGTAGCATTAATGACTTGCCTGGACAAGGCATCAGCTACAAAGTTTTCATTACCAGGTTTATAGAACACTTTGGCGTTATGTCAATGAATGCTTTCCACCTTTTAATATTTGCATTCGTGTTACTGTCAGAGACCGCGAAGGTAAGAGGCTGATGGTCAGTGAATATATTTATTTCTTTTGTTCCATATAAATAATTTTGTAACGTCCCTAAAGCCCAGGCTATAGCTAATAACTCTCTTTCATTCGTAGCGTAATGAGTTTCACTATCTTTCAACGCTCTGGAAATCTTAGTTATCGGTCTACCTCCTTGAGATGCGATGCATGGATGCGTCAGTTGTCAGATCAAATGGCGTTTTGAAATTTGGGTACATGAGGATTACATCTTCTGATGCTAGAATATTCCTCAATGTCTCAAAGGCATTGCGCCGAGTTTCATTAAACTCAACTGGGATTTTTTTGGACATATGTTTGCTCACGGAGCCGTTTTCTCCTTTGAGAATGTTGGTCAACGGTCTTGCTATTACTGCAAAATCTTTGATGAAGTTTCTGTATTAATTGGCCAATCCAAGAAATGATCGCAAACTGAATAAGTTTTTGGGTTCGGGAAAATTCTTTATGGCTTTAACCTTTTCAGGGTCAGTTGTGGCCTCGTTTTTGGTAACTACAAAGCCTAGAAATTCGACGCTTTCTTTGAAAAATTGGGTCTTTTCCTGACTTGGTACTACACAAAAATTAATTAATTGGAATATCTTATTACATCGTCGATGTACAGATAACATAACACGCGTCGCAAAATTTTTCAAGACGCCGTTGCTTGTGTGCATGGGCGCCGAACAACGGGCGTTTACTTGCATCTTGTACCCTGCGTGCTTGGACTTGCGTATGCCTCTGCCAATGCCTTTGCCTATTGGTTTGCCTATGGGTCTGCCTATGCCCTATATGCTCACTGAGGACATCATCGATGGCTCTCTGAAAAATGCTTCCAGCGTTTTTGAGTCCGAAGAGTAGTCGGCAGAATTCATACTTTCCACCATTGACTGAGAACAGATAAATCTGGTGGTAACCCGATTTTAACTCTAAGGTCGTGAAAAATTTTGCTTGTCCTAGATTCGCTTAAATCATAGGAATACTCGGCATTGGGTATCAATCTGCTATAGTGCGCTCGTTTAGCTTCCTAAAGTCGATAACTAACCGCTTATTTTTGTTGCCGTTAGCGTCGAATCCTTTCTTATCGACAACCCAGATCGGGCTGTAGTATAGAGACCTGGACGGCCTGATTATACCATTATCTAGCAATTGCCTAATTTCGCTATTTACAAAATCTGAAACTCCCATAGGATGAGGGTATAGCTTTGAATATACCGGCTCATTATCTATGGTTCGTATGGTGGCAATGCCAGAGGTGTTAAAGGGTAGCGCCTCGTTAGAGGTCGAGAATGCCTTTATCCTCTTCAACATCATAGCCTTGAATTTATTTTGGACGATGCTCGGTACTAAAATATCGTTAACATCTGTGAAATTTACGCTTTCACAAGTGTGTTATTGTAACTGCTCAGATTTATCCTGATAGCTGAGCTTGTTCTCTTGTAAATCTAATGCTACTCCTGCTCGCGCTAGCATGTCGAAGCCTATAATGGCATCAAATGAAGTGAGAGTGTCTAACATAAACAAGTCGGAAAGGCTACAGTCACGCGGTGACTGTAAGAGGCCATGGATTTTGAGTTTATATATTTAAAGTAAACCTTAAAAAAAAGTATCGCAAAAACATGAAATTTTGTATAAATGCATTTTATTAAATAGTCGCCGCTCGAATTCGAACCCTGGCCGTTTGCATAAGAGTCCGCCATCCTAACAACTAGACCACCGTCGCCGCGCTCCGCGCGCCCGTTAAAATTGCATTTTCAGACAATTTGCTCAAAAATGTCATATTTGTCTTCTACAACAATAACACAAATACTGAATTGAATGAGCACAAGAAAGACGAGTTTTATTTATCTATATTTAATAAGATTGTTTGTTGAAATTTGATAAATGAAATCAAATTTTATAATGATGAAAAAAAAAATAAAATAATAACTTCCCAAAAAATAGTGAAAAAGTAAAAACAAAATCAAACCGCCTTCCCGTGGGGTCGAACCTCCATCCCTTTCCCTTCGTTCGATTGCCGGCTGCTCTACATATTTGACTATCGCTGCGACTGATTGCTGAGCAGCTAAGTTACTATTTCTATCTCTTACACATACATAACCATTTTCGCATTAAAAAGATCGAAAACGCACGTGGCTGGCAGCAGCTTGCAGGCAAGGCATCACAAATCAATAGAAAATGTTAACTCGCGTAACTTCTATGTTTATTATCCGATCGGGTTGCAATTTATAGAATAGGTTCACAACGTATTTATCTAGATGTATGCAAAAGCAGAAAGTTAAGACTTCAATACTTTGCTTAATAATCACAAATTACTGATTTACGGGGGCGGTGGGCGTGGTACCCGAAATTTGAAAACGACGTTTACTGCCTAGGGTATACAGGAATCTGTATACCGAATTCGGAGTCTCTAGCTTTCTTAATAGCTGAGAATCAGACGCTCATACAGACGGACAGACGGACAGACGGACAGACAGACAGACGGACAGACGGACAGACAGACATGGCTAGATCGACTCGGCTAGTGATCCTGAGCAAGAATATATATACTTTATGGGGTCGCAAATGTCTTCTTCTACCTGTTACGCACATTCCGACAAACCTAATAGACCATGTATTTTTTAAAATCCATGGCCTAAAAATGGGGAAACGTGACCAAATACTTTCATAAGGCATTTCGTCGTTATTTCGCTCGAACCGTGTATCGAGTTTACGGTGAAAGGGTTTTCGACAGGAACTACGCCATTTAATTCCTTTAAAGGCTTGACGTAATTTTTTGCCGCCCTGTGTCTATTAGTATTTATATTGTCCTCCCACCCAACTGCCGCTTGATGAATGGCAGCCGGGAGCGTTCCCTAAAAAATTGACAGAATCGCTTTCGAAGCCTGCCTCACTATCTTCTTCAGTTTGTGTTTCAGCGGCCTCTGCCACGTCTGCGTAACTGGGGTCCTGCTCTTGAGAGGCATTCTGAATAATGTTTATGAACCGTTGGAGACTTTGGCCTGTGGCTCTATCGGAAGTATTTGAACTTTTTTGTGCTTACTCTACTTCCTCTTGGGGTTTCCCGTTATAAGTACGCTGCCTAAATTTGGAAGAGGAGTCGACCTCCATTGGTTCTGGCTTTTGATTTGTTTCCTCCCTTTTATTTTTCTCCTGGGAATTGATACTCTTGTTGGTCTGTGGTTTTTTAGTGTAATGTGGATTTTGTTGTTGTCCACGTTCGGGCTTATTGTATTTTCCCTGTTTTGAATTTTGTGGGCGGCTTCTATTCTCTTCCCTTGCTGGCATATGCTTCGTTCTATGCTTGCTTCAGCTTCTCTGGCCAGTGCCAAAGCTGATGGCAAGTCCCTCGGCTGTGCCGGAAAAACTACCCGAAATAAACGCGTGTAGCGCGTCTGATCTAACTTCTTCGTTGAGCAGTGTGGCTTGCTCGGTTTCGTGGGTCATGACTATTTTGTTTGTGACATTTGTCAACTTTTTCTCAACCTCGTCATAATAGTCCATGAGGCTCAAGTCGCCTTGTCTGACCATTTCAAGTCCTTGCCTTAACAACCGTAGTGATGTTTTGTCGGCATAAGAGCAATCTAATCTAGCTATTATAGCATCGAAATTAAGCACTGTATTATGTGATACCAGAACGGCTCTTGCAGCCCCTTTGATTTGTTCCTAATTATGGTTACTGCTTGATAGTGAGCGCAGCTACCATTAAAAGGTTTGAATAACTCGTAAGCATCGCAGGCTGATTGCCTCCATGCTACGTACTCGTCAGAGCCCCCTCGAATTCGGGAATGGTCTTGATTATATCTAGAAGGATGTCGCATCTGACATCTGGCTGAACAACAATTTGCTTGAAGCTCTCCACTTGATGAGCTTGGACGCGCAAACTTTTCAGTTCGATTGTCACTGCGTTCAGCTGTGACTGAAACCTCTCTTCTGGCTGGGCCCAAGCTTGGCTAACAGCGTTCTGTATCAAGGCCTGTACTTGGTTCGCGTCCATGATTGCTTGGCTAAAGCTATGGTTTGGCACTTCAGTAAAGTTGTGGTTTGGTACTTGGGTAAAGTTTTGGTTTGGTGCTTGGCTAGAATACGACTCTGGGTTTTGGACTGGTTGAATTAGTTTTTTATGTTATTTATTATCACGCATGAGCATGTAACATTATGTGTCACAATTATTATTTATTATTTTATTATTTTTTCAATCAAGCCAACTTTTGGCAACTTTTCTTTATATGTTTTTACATTTTGAAAACTTCTTGAATGAACTTACATGGTTTTCTATTTCGTAGATCCTATTGCGTTGCGCGCAAATTATACAGTTGATCCTCACGAGGAAGCCAGTGGTGTCGTCGTGATGTTTGTGCTATCCAGATTCCTTATATATTGAGTATACGTGTGTCGTATTATCTATTTAGGAAGATTAAGGTAGGAGCTTACTTTGCTCACTAGTCTCTGGCCTTGTGGCTCAGTGACTCTATCAATTAGAAGAATAATTAAATGACGGCTTGAGCCGTAGTTATAGTGACATGCGTCTTAATTCTTGTCAACCTCGTCATAATATTCCATGAGGATCAAGTCGCCTTGTCTGACCATTTCAAGTCCTTGCCTTAACAACCGTAGTGATGTTTTGTCGGCATAAGAGCAATCTAATCTAGCTATTATAGCATCGAAATTAAGCACTGTATTATGTGATACCAGAACGACTCTTGCAGCCCCTTTGATTTGTTCCTAATTATGGTTACTGCTTGGTAGTGCGCGCAGCTACCATTAAAAGGTTTGAATAACTCGTAAGAACTAAAACTAGGAAATACAAAGAGATGTATTGAGGCTCCAAGGTAGAGTCGGCAAGGCAACTCAGCATAAACGATACCGCAGAAACTTGCAATATATTCAAGTGTCAGGTTACCGTCTCCGTCCGAACATCCAGGGCGCTGAACTCATATGTCAGCGGGATTTAATTGGAGCGACAATGTGCAGTTGTTTATGTTTCTTACGCTAGGCTTATGTGTTAATACTCCTCTGTAAACTTAACAATTAAAACAGTTGCCAGTCACTTGATATTGAAAAGCTGAGTAGAGTGGACGTGTTTTTCTTCCAGCCTTCAGCCTTCAATAGGTAACTGGCGCAGCCAGAAAACAAGTGTATTCTATACCAGTGTATTTTATAATATACACGTAAGTAATTGTGAATAAAAACAAGTGGGTGTCATATAGATTACTCGCTCGCACTCACACAGCGACGCGCGTAAAGAGTAGAGCGATACGACGCAACGTCGACGTCAACTGCTCGAAGCAGAGCGCATGTTGCTGCTCGTACATTTGTATTGAAACCGTTGACGTGAAAAACTTCTGTGTTATTGATCTGATCGGATTGTAATATAGATAATATGTTTATATTTCATTTCGCTTTCTACATACCAAAGCAGAATTTTATAATTTTAATACTTTGTTTAATAATCGTAAATTACCGATTTGCGGGGGCGTTGGTCCTGCCATCAAACATTAGAAATAAACTTGATCTGACAGACGGACATGTCTCAATCGATTCGGCTAGTGATCTCCTGAGCAAAAATATACTCGTACATACTTTATGGGGTCTGCCATGCCTTCTTATGCCTGTTACATACATTTTGCAAAAATTCAGTATAACCTTTTTTGACCATTTTCAATTATCTAAGAGTATAAAAAAACGTCAAGGTACCCTTTCTGTACACTTTTGAGTTGCATTTCGCACAATGAAACTTGTATTAAACCTTTAGTTCGGCAAATTTTCTATTGCATATCTATGCTATAGTGGTACGATATTGATGACTATTTCAGGAGGTGTTACTTGGCAACAAATATCTCCTGATGTGAAACTTTCGTTGCGACCCAATTCCCATTTGATCGGATCAAATCCGTAGACCAGTTTCACTTAAAAGTAGATAAATTACAATTTACAAACAGGGAAATATACTCCCAAACAGAATCTTTTGAATGCATCATAATCGTTGGCAAAGTGATCATAACTTTGAAATTTTCAAAAGTCTAGGAGAAATTGAGTGCGTCGCTTTATTATAATAAGAGGATTGTGCATGATTTTTTTATTTTGTTTTCATATATTTTCAAATATTATCTAGTACTTACATAGCAGCAATACGTGGTGCTTCTTTCATTACCTCATCTATACAGATGGGAAGCGGGAAGATAGTTCGATTAATAACCAATCCTTTCATCTGTGCTATGCCATTTCTCATTTCTTGAGACTCGGTTTTCATATCATTTACAATTACTTTCGTCCAGCCATATTGGTTAACTTCATTATTAAGCAATGGAAAAAACACATCATCGCATAAAACGGAAAGATTTGCCAAAGGATTAGGTAGTAGATCACCTATCATAAGTGACTATTTGAAAAAAACATTAATTTTGAAGATATTAATGAAAAATATAATAAAGAAAATAAAAATTACCTCTAACATATTATCATCGGTAAGATCTAACGGTGTAGATATTCGAATAAAGTATGCAATCTTTGTTAGTATTTTAACTGGGAATGTTGCAGTGGGGTATAGTTGTCCAGCAGCATTAACCGTGAATATTATACGGGGTTTCATGTTGTTATGTAAAAACTCATTTATCACTTCCTAAAAAATTGTAAGCTTCAATTAATTTTCTTGATAAATATAAAAAAAAATATAATATAAAATTAATTTAAAAGGCTACAGTTAAATTAATATAACGTCAAATGTAAGCATTGTGTGGGAAATTTCTACATTGAACCTGCGGCGAGTAATTTACTGGTGGCTTCGGAAATATAAGTGCCTACAACAAGGTCTTACTTATACGCCTTTTCGAGTTATTTGCGCTGATTATAACACTGTATTTGCTGTATTCCTCTTTATCTCTGAAACACAAATAATGAGTGAACAAGCTCTCACAAATTAACATCACACCGACACAATTAAGTTCGTTGTCGGATTCACATTCTGCGTGCAAAAAATATGTTTTTGTGAGGATGTGTTAATACGACCATTGCAAATAGTCAAAAAGAGGTATACTTACTTTGTACAAATATACGTTTATATATATATATAATATTTTATATATATTCTTGCTCAAGATCACTTGAAAAGTCAATTGAGTCAGTTCTGTGCATGAAGGTTCCTATATACCGCTACTGTGTTCATAATTTCTGGCTAATATTGCCTATGAATGTATGCCTCTCTCACCCAGCTATTAAAAAAGCTAGAGACAAATTTTGGTATGAAGGTTCCTATATATCCGGGCAGAACAAGTTTATGTCAAATGATTAATGCTACGCCCACGGCCCCCGCAAGTCGTTAATTTGTGATTATTAAGAAAAGTATTTAACCCATAACGTTCTGCTTTGATATACCCCGACGAATTATATTTGAACTTGCTTTTTAAATTACAAAACAATCGGACCATAAACACAAAAGTTATTATAAGTTATTATATATGTTAATATAAAGGAAAGTAAAGAAAGTAAAGACTGACTTTACACCTACTTCCTAGGTATGCCGGAGTGAGAAGGAAGATGCGAGCGCGAAGCGCGAGCTCTGTCCGCTTCTCTTATAGGTGTCCTATCCGCTCCTTCTAATTGATGATCGGTGCGCTCTCTCTCCCTCTCTCCTATTGATGCTCTTAAAGTTATCTATAAAGACGTACTTAGTGTAACAACTTAAAGTTTTGAAGTATATAAATTAAAATGTTGATAAAACCGATAATTTATTGATAATTAAATAATATATATTGTGCTTATGTATACATATTATAAAGAGAAACCAAGAGGCGAGCGCGTAGCGCGGGATTTACCAAATGGCCTTAGGTCGAGACGGTGGGAGGTAACAATGTGTATAAGTTAATGTATATGTCGCAGATCATTTAAATTTAACGACATTTCCAGCAATTGCGTTGTTTCTGTTTGGCACGCGCCATGATGTCTGCGCGGCAGAAAACTGTTAGACTTTCTGCCGAACGTAGTCTGGTCGCGGGAAGGAGCGAGGGGAAGTAGATGTCTGTACGAAAACGGGAAGCATACAGAAAAATGCAGTGTGCATTAGTATTGGTGTATGCGGACTAGAATAAGTCTCCAAAATGTGTTGGTATTGCATGTAGAGTTAAGAACTACGCATAATTCTGATTTTGTGAAGAAGAGATTGGTACAGTCAGTTTTCGATCATTGCGCATAACAGACATGCCTAGCTCACGCGCTAGAAAACGTTGCGCAAACAACGAGAGTAGTGAAGAGGAAGAAGAGCATCCTGATGACTCTTCGACATCAGAAGTGGGATCGCCTATACCTACTTTGAACAATGAAAATAGTTTGCTGGCAATTTTGGAGTCGCAAAATCGACATTTTTCTGAACTTTTAAAACAAGTGCAACCCTCAAAATGAGAGCCAAAAGAATCGTTTGCTGTGGTATTGCCCGGGTTTAATCCTGAACGTGCGGGATCAGACGCGCAATCCTGGTGTTCAACGGTGGACTACATCTTGTCTGAAAACGAACTGGATGGCAGCGCTCTTGTGATGACCCTCAGCAAATCACTGGAAGGAAGTGCGTCTCATTGGCTGTCACAGACTTGCTTTCCTGGTATATCATGGACACAGTTCAGAGAATTGTTCCTGCAACATTTTGCGGGACAAGAAACATTAGCGGCAGCAGTTATGAATCTGCTAAATGGACGCCCTGCGGAAGGCGAGTGCCTTTCGTTATATGGAAGCCGAATGGTTACTTCGCTTATGGCCAAATGGAAGACGCTGAGTGTGGAGCAAATCGCAGTATCCATTACACTGGCGCATGCAGCTGGAATTGACAGGCGTTTGCGGCGTTTAGTTTTCACTTCCGACATCAACACTCGAAACGAGCTGCACCAAAAACTTTCAAACGATGGTACATCAGAGCCGCCAGGAAAACGAGCTAAGCCCTACTTCAAGTGTCACAACTGCGGAAAGCACGGTCACAAAAAGGCGGATTGTCGATCAAAAACAGTGGCAGTGCACGTTCAGCAACCCGGCAAGCAACCAACAGGGAAAGACCGGTCTACTTTGACTTGTTTCAACTGCGGAAAAGCTGGACACATCTCTACAGTATGTCCTGATCGTCAGGAGCGTTCGTCGTCTACCAAAAACAACATTGTAAAAGATGTCAACATCTGTACCGTTTTTGAACCTGTAGGAACGTTTTCGCAATCTGGTGAGTCGTTCCAATTTTGTTTTGATTCTGGAGCCGAGTGTTCACTCATCAAGGAGGCTACTTCGCAGAGACTATCTGGATCCAGAATGGGCAACGTAGTTATTTTAAGGGGTCTTGGTAGTAATACTATTTGTAGCACTTTGCAGATATTGGCCAATGTTTTGATATGTGAACGTTCATATGAAATATTGTTTCACGTAGTGTTAGACAATTATATTAAGTATGACGCTCTGATTGGTCGAGATATTTTGAGTCAGGGAGTCGGTGTGACAATAACATCAAGATCTCTTACTATGTTTAACGAAAAATCTATATTGCCTGTTGAAGTTTCCGAAAAGAATCCTGACTTGGCTAGTGTTGACACCGATCTGCATGGACCTGATAGAGACCAATTGTTGTCAATAATACAGGAATATTCAGGGTCATTCATAAATGGAATTCCACAAAGCCGTGTGACTACGGGACAATTAGAAATTCGCTTGATCGATCAAAATAAGACGGTTCAAAGGCGCCCGTATAGGTTGAGTGTAGAGGAAAAGGAAAAAGTTCCGCATTTAATTCAACAGCTGTTGGAATCAAACATTATTAGACCCAGTTCCTCCCCCTTTGCGAGCCCAATGTTACTTGTCAGAAAAAAAATGGTACTGACCGCCTCTGCGTGGATTATAGAGAGCTAAACGCAAATACCGTTTCTGACAAGTACCCTTTGCCGCTAATTTCTGATCAAATAGCTAGGCTGAGTGGTGCTAGGTTTTTCAGCTGTATAGACATGGCAAGCGGATTTCACCAGATCCCAATTCACCCGAATTCAGTCGAGCGAACGGCATTTGTCACCCCAGAAGGCCAGTACGAATACTTGACTATGCCATTCGGACTTAAAAATGCACCTTCCGTATTCCAAAGAGCTATTAATCGTGCCTTAGGTGATCTTACCCATTCATATGCCATTGTTTATATGGATGACGTAATGATAATCGCACGTACAAAAGAAGAAGCCTTTGAAAGATTGCGAATAGTATTGCAAACACTTACGCATGCTGGGTTTTCTTTTAATATTACAAAATGTTCCTTTCTTAAGTCTTGTGTTGAATATTTGGGTTTCGAGGTAAAGGCAGGTGAGATTCGACCAAATCCCAGGAAAATTCGAGCCCTTTTGAGTTTGCCACCACCACAGTCCGTCACTCAGTTGAGACAATTTATTGGGCTAGTCTCATATTTTCGACAATTTGTACCCAAGTTTTCACAGCTGATGAAACCTCTTTACGGCCTTACTTCAAAGAGCAAGTCATTTTTGTGGGAATTGGAGCATGAGCAAATACGGCAAAAAGTAATATCGATTTTGACTAATGAACCTGTCCTTACTATATTCGACCCACAATTTTCTATCGAGCTCCACACAGACGCGAGTTCTGTTGGCTATGGCGCTATTTTGCTGCACCGAATTGAACAGAAGCCTCGAGTTATCGAATATTTTAGCAAGATGACATCTTCAGCGGAATCACGTTACCATTCATATGAACTGGAGACACTTGCTGTCTACAATTCTATAAAACACTTTCGCCATTATTTGCATGGCCGTCATTTTGTTGTGTTTACTGACTGCAATTCGCTTAAAGCCTCTCGTACAAAGGTAGAACTGACCCCTAGAGTTCATAGGTGGTGGTCGTACATGCAATCTTTTGAATTTGATATTCAGTATAGACCAGGTGAGCGTATGGCTCATGTTGACTTTCTGTCTCGGAATCCGGTTCCAAAAATTGTCAAGAATTCCATAGGCGTAGTCGAAAGACATATCAATCTGACAGAAATATCCGACAACTGGTTGTTGGCTGAACAGCAAAGAGACGAAGAAACTTCTTCTATTATCTCTAAATTGCGTAATGATGAATTGTCCGAGGATTTGGCCAAAACTTACGAAATACGGTCTGGAACATTATACCGAAAAGTTCAAAGAAATGGAAATACTCGATGTCTGCCCATAATCCCAAAGCAGTTTAGGTGGTCCGCTGTCAACAACGTACACGAGTCAATTATGCATCTCGGGTGGGAGAAAACTCTTGAGAAAATGTACGAGTACTATTGATTCGATAAAATGTCTAAATATGTTCTCCAATTTGTGGACAACTGTATCACTTGTAGATTGTCAAAACCTCCGTCTGGCAAAATACAATCAGAACTCCATCCCATTCCTAAAATCGACATCCCGTGGCATACGGTTCATGTGGATATTACAGGAAAACTTAGCGGAAAAAGCGAACAGAAGGAGTATATAATTGTGTTGATAGACGCATTTACCAAATTTGTCTATCTCTCTCATACTATGAAGTTAGACACTGATAGTTGCATTAAGGCAGTGAGGTCTGTTATATCGTTATTCGGTGTCCCCTCCCGACTTATCGCTGATCAAGGTCGTAGTTTGCTAGTTCAGCATTCCGTGATTTCTGCTTAGCACAGAAAATGGATTTACATTTAATTGCCACAGGTGCTAGTCGTGCTAATGGCCAAGTGGAGCGAGTCATGAGTACTCTAAAGTCCATGCTGACCGCAGTTGAAACTGGGCCAAGATCTTGGCAGGATTCTTTAGATGAAATTCAGCTGGCTCTTAATAGCACACCCAATAGACTTACTAAAGTCAGTCCATTAGAGATACTTATTGGTAAAGAAGCAAGGCCATTCGGTCTTACACCTGTTGTAAATGAAAAAAATATTGTCGATGTTGGCTCAGTTAGAGAAATAGCAAAACGTAATATAGAAAAGAATGCCAAAATTGATAAAGCTAGATTCGATAAAAATAAAGCTTCTATAGTAAGACACAAGGTAGGAGACCATGTTTTGCTTAAAAATGAAGAGCGTCATCAGACCAAACTAGATCCTAAGTTTAAAGGTCCATTTGTAGTGGCCGAAGTATTACCAGGAGATCGATATAAACTCAAAGCATTAAATAATAACCGAACTTATAAATATTGTCATGAAGCTTTGCGATGTATGCATGAGAAGAGGATTACCACAGTGTTTGAAGATGAAAGCGCAGAAGACGCCAGTGATCAAGCCAGTGAGGGCTGTGATCTTGAGAATGACTAAGAATTTGTAAACCTCCGGACCTATTCCAAATGCGACTTTCTCTACCTCATGGGTGCCCGAGTTATGTGGTTCGCCATTTTATTGCAGTTGAGTTTAAATTTGGTAACGGTTGGTGGTGTAAATTAGTTGGCCGGCTTATAGACTGCGTCAACTGGGTGCCACGTATGTTGGCCGGATTGTCGAGTTGTAAGCTGTGAGCTAGGCTAATAAAAGATAGACTGGCCGGTTTGAAAAACTGTGCGCTAGTAGAAAAATGTAATGAAAATCAAGAACTTTAACGATTTATGTGGATGAAAAAAAAAAAAATTATGATTGATTGATTGAAAGTTGATGGTAATCCAGATCTCATGGCTTAAATTTAATAAAAGAAATGTTTTAAATATTTGTATTAGTTTGGTTTAAAGTAATAAAGAATGAAGAATAACTTTATATTTTGAAAAAAAAGAGAATAAGCCTTTGAAAGATTCTGTTTAATTTTTGTTCAAGAAAAAAAAAAAAGGGGTTATAATAAATTAAAAACGGCGATCGATATTAAGGGATTGTTAGCACACGAGGACGTGTGATAGGTCAGGAAGGCCGTGTCGCAGATCATTTAAATTTAACGACATTTCCAGCAATTGCGTTGTTTCTGTTTGGCACGCGCCATGATGTCTGCGCGGCAGAAAACTGTTAGACTTTCTGCCGAACGTAGTCTGGTCGCGGGAAGGAGCGAGGGGAAGTAGATGTCTGTACGAAAACGGGAAGCATACAGAAAAATGCAGTGTGCATTAGTATTGGTGTATGCGGACTAGAATAAGTCTCCAAAATGTGTTGGTATTGCATGTAGAGTTAAGAACTACGCATAATTCTGATTTTGTGAAAAAGAGATTGGTACAGTCAGTTTTCGAGCATTACGCATAACAGACATGCCTCGCTCACGCGCTAGAAAACGTTGCGCAGACAACAATGAGAGTAGTGAAGAGGAAGAAGGGCATCCTGATGACTCTTCGACATATATATGATTCCGATTGTGCGATGCGCTTGGCATACATATATTATTATTTTGCCGGCGTGAATATAGGTAATTTACCAAGAATATGTGGACTTACATTTTATTTTGCCACTCGTATTTTATTTTCAATAAATATATTTTCGCTGCGTGATGCTTAGCTTCGTTGCCAATTATTGTGCAGAAATGCGCGTTCAGCCTATATTTATAGACGAAAGGTGGCGCTGTCGAAAATTCTCGAAGCAACTCTAACTGCATTAGCTAACTGTTTAATGGTGTGATATTCTTGATTCTCTTTTGGGACCATTCTTCTGCGAGAGGAATTGAGAGCGCCGTTTCGCTTAACAGTTTTTTTTGAATTCGCCCTCTGTTAATTCTTAACAGAAAGTGTGCAGAGGAGTTTCAACGGCTGATGATCAACTTTGGCACACTACATCCATCTGTTAATGATTCGACCGTCTTACACAAGAATTCATTAACAGAAAAAAGTGAGACTTGAAGTTGATTTTCAGAGTTTTATATCTTTTAAATGATATACCCCGATTGATTTTCCTTGATCGTTCTGTAGCTCATAATATATGTTGCTATGCTTTCGCAACACTTTGGCTTGCAAAAAGACAGGTGCTAACTTATGATTAAATTTCTTTTGAGCATTACTCTGTGCAAAATTTCTGGCGTAAACAGAATCACCGGGTTAAAGTTGAACTGATCTGCTGCGTAGATTATATCTTCGCGCGTTATCATCATGTGTATCTGCTACTTTTTCTTTTGCTTTGGCGCGTGCCAACTGCAATACATCAGCACGTGTCAAATGCACATCGTCAGCCAATGCGTTCAGTTTACGTAACAAGTCATAGTCTTTACCATTACTTATCATGTTCCTTTCTTAAGTCTTGTGTTGAATATTTGGGTTTCGAGGTAAAGGCAGGTGAGATTCGACCAAGTCCCAGGAAAATTCGAGCCCTTTTGAGTTTGCCACCACCACAGGTCGTCACTCAGTTGAGACAATTTATTGGGCTAGTCTCATATTTTCGACAATTTGTACCCAAGTTTTCACAGCTGATGAAACCTCTTTACGGCCTTACTTCAAAGAGCAAGTAATTTTTGTGGGAATTGGAGCATGAGCAAATACGGCAAAAAGTAATATCGATTTTGACTAATGAACCTGTCCTTACTATATTCGACCCACAATTTTCTATCGAGCTCCACACAGACGCGAGTTCTGTTGGCTATGGCGCTATTTTGCTGCACCGAATTGAACAGAAGCCTCGAGTTATCGAATATTTTAGCAAGATGACATCTTCAGCGGAATCACGTTGCCATTCATATGAACTGGAGACACTTGCTGTCTACAATTCTATAAAACACTTTCGCCATTATTTGCATGGCCGTCATTTTGTTGTGTTTACTGACTGCAATTCGCTTAAAGCCTCTCGTACAAAGGTAGAACTGACCCCTAGAGTTCATAGGTGGTGGTCGTACATGCAATCTTTTGAATTTGATATTCAGTATAGACCAGGTGAGCGTATGGCTCATGTTGACTTTCTGTTTCGGAATCCGATTCCAAAAATTGTCAAGAATTCCATAGGCGTAGTCGAAAGACATATCAATCTGACAGAAATATCCGACAACTGGTTGTTGGCTGAACAGCAAAGAGACGAAGAAACTTCTTCTATTATCTCTAAATTGCGTAATGATGAATTGTCCGAGGATTTGGCCAAAACTTACGAAATACGGTCTGGAACATTATACCGAAAAGTTCAAAGAAATGGAAAGACTCGATGTCTGCCCATAATCCCAAAGCAGTTTAGGTGGTCCGCTGTCAACAACGTACACGAGTCAATTATGCATTTAGGGTGGGAGAAAACTCTTGAGAAAATGTACGAGTACTATTGATTCGATAAAATGTCTAAATATGTTCGCCAATTTGTGGACAACTGTATCACTTGTAGATTGTCAAAACCTCCGTCTGGCAAAATACAATCAGAACTCCATCCCATTCCTAAAATCGATATCCCGTGGCATACGGTTCATGTGGATATTACAGGAAAACTTAGCGGAAAAAGCGAACAGAAGGAGTATATAATTGTGTTGATAGACGCATTTACCAAATTTGTCTATCTCTCTCATACTATGAAGTTAGACACTGATAGTTGCATTAAGGCAGTGAGGTCTGTTATATCGTTATTCGGTGTCCCCTCCCGACTTATCGCTGATCAAGGTCGTAGTTTTGCTAGTTCAGCATTCCGTGATTTCTGCTTAGCACAGAAAATGGATTTACATTTAATTGCCACAGGTGCTAGTCGTGCTAATGGCCAAGTGGAGCGAGTCATGAGTACTCTAAAGTCCATGCTGACCGCAGTTGAAACTGGGCCAAGATCTTGGCAGGATTCTTTAGATGAAATTCAGCTGGCTCTTAATAGCACACCCAATAGAGTTACTAAAGTCAGTCCATTAGAGATACTTATTGGTAAAGAAGCAAGGCCATTCGGTCTTACACCTGTTGTAAATGAAGAAAATATTGTCGATGTTGGCTCAGTTAGAGAAATGGCAAAACGTAATATGGAAAAGAATGCCAAAATTGATAAAGCTAGATTCGATAAAAATAAAGCTTCTATAGTAAGACACAAGGTAGGAGACCATGTTTTGCTTAAAAATGAAGAGCGTCATCAGACCAAACTAGATCCTAAGTTTAAAGGTCCATTTGTAGTGGCCGAAGTATTACCAGGAGATCGATATAAACTCAAAGCATTAAATAATAACCGAACTTATAAATATTGTCATGAAGCTTTGCGATGTATGCCTGAGAAGAGGATTACCACAGTGTTTGAAGATGAAAGCGCAGAAGACGCCAGTGATCAAGCCAGTGAGGGCTGTGATCTTGAGAATGACTAAGAATTTGTAAACCTCCGGATCTATTCCAAATGCGACTTTCTCTACCTCATGGGTGCCCGAGTTATGTGGTTCGCCATTTTGTTGCAGTTGAGTTTAAATTTGGTAACGGTTGGTGGTGTAAATTAGTTGGCCGGCTTATAGACTGCGTCAACTGGGTGCCACGTATGTTGGCCGGATTGTCGAGTTGTAAGCTGTGAGCTAGGCTAATAAAAGATAGACTGGCCGGTTTGAAAAACTGTGCGCTAGTAGAAAAATGTAATGAAAATCAAAAACTTTAACGATTTATGTGTGAAGAAAAAAAAAAAAAAAAATTATGATTGATTGATTGAAAGTTGATGGTAATCCAGATCTCATGGCTTAAATTTAATAAATGAAATGTTTTAAATATTTGTATTAGTTTGGTTTAAAGTAATAAAGAATGAAGAATAACTTTATATTTTGAAAAAAAAGAGAATAAGCCTTTGAAAGATTCTGTTTAATTTTTGTTCGAAAAGAAAAAAAAAAGGGGTTATAATAAATTAAAAACGACGATCGATATTAAGGGATTGTTAGCACACGAGGACGTGTGATAGGTCAGGAAGGCCGTGTCGCAGATCATTTAAATTTAACGACATTTCCAGCAATTGCGTTGTTTCTGTTTGGCACGCGCCATGATGTCTGCGCGGCAGAAAACTGTTAGACTTTCTGCCGAACGTAGTCTGGTCGCGGGAAGGAGCGAGGGGAAGTAGATGTCTGTACGAAAACGGGAAGCATACAGAAAAATGCAGTGTGCATTAGTATTGGTGTATACGGACTAGAATAAGTCTCCAAAATGTGTTGGTATTGCATGTAGAGTTAAGAACTACGCATAATTCTGATTTTGTGAAAAAGAGATTGGTACAGTCAGTTTTCGATCATTGCGCATAACAGACATGCCTCGCTCACGCGCTAGAAAACGTTGCGCAAACAATGAGAGTAGTGAAGAGGAAGAAGAGCATCCTGATGACTCTTCGACATATATATGAATTTGTAATATGTATATGAATTTATTTATTTATTTCTCTGACACGATCGACTGTTCAGCTGGGTGGTCCAATTCAAAAGAGGAAGCTTTAATGCAAAATGATATAAAAAATGTTAGGCATGCGTATTGATGCAGCTATATCGATACAGCAATATCGATATATCGTTGATGTGCACAGAGTAGAGATGAGTCCGAGATGAACGACAGGGTTGTCGCTGTTATGGTAACTCGGGCTCTATCCGCTATCTCTAATTGACGCTCTTTCTGTTCTCTCAAATTGATGCTCAGTGCGCCCTCTCTCTCTCTCTCTAACTATAATAAATTCATATTTATTAATATGTAAATGACAATAATGAGTAATTTCTATATGGAAATCTCAATGATAAGTGACGAAAATATAATGCTAAATATATTGAAAAGGAAGAGGCGAACGCGTAGCGCGAGCTCTATTCTCTCTTTCTAATTGATGCTCAGTCCGCTGTCTCTATTCCATGTCGTACATGCAATAACATGACTTGCATGCATGCGTATATATGTAGCAATATTGGCGTAAGTATGCGTATGCATACACGGGACCCTTCACATGTAGGTTAGATAAGGACGGAAGAGACGAGCGCGGAGCGCATGCTCTATCCGCTCTCTCTTCATCATCATCATCTATCGGTGCTGCATTCTCTCTCTCTAATTGATGCTTTGTAAGCTCTCTCTAACCGATAAAGTATGGATGTTTTTGTCGTACTAGAATTCATAATAATATTACAAATATTATTAGTATATACTAGGGGCATAATATAATCAGTTATTACTTAAAATTATATTGGCATCCAGATTGCTTTGAAACACAAAAATAATGCAACCCCAAGACCCAAATCTATCGCAGACATCCGCGGGAAACATTTTTCATTTTTTATGTACACATGGACGCATTCCATTAACGTGCACAACTATTCATGATTCTGTCTAGAAGATAACCAATGCGAAGACACTTATGACGTCACACAATCTCAAAAATCACGTCACAATCTTCACTGGAGGATAACCATCGGCTGTTTGACTCGACAGAATTTATATAGCACAATTGCGCCTTATTAGTGAAGATTTATTTGAATAAAGGAATATAATTTTATTATATCTAAATATTTTAATTCAAGATATTGGTTTAAGTTTCATTTAATTACATAATAATTTATTTTATATTTGAATAAGAAATGTTCGGCGCTCGACAAAAAGCGACGCTATCTTACATTGAATTCAGCAAAGAGTGGACAGTGCCGTCGGTCATGTGAAAAATTAGTCGGTAGTTTCGATTGGCGAGTGCGGGTCGTTTTTTATATCGTAGTCGATTGGCGATACCGATTTCATAAAAAATAAACGCGATTATATTATTTAAATAAATAAAGATTGTCTTTTAATAGTTTAGTGTGTAGTTATCTAGTGCAATGCTAGACAAGGCTCGCCGCTCTTCTCGTCAAGCAGGTTCGGCGATCAGAGCACAGGAGCAAAGTGAAAATACTTCGCGTCGAACTAGCCGCAGACAAGACCCTGTTTACAGGGCAAACGAAAGGGGCGGGCTAGACAGCGCGTTAACATCGAGAGACGGATTTTAGAGAGGGCTAGAGATAGGAGCCAATGAACTCGGGTTAGAGATAATCCTATACGGAGTATTGTCGACAGGCTAGAAACTCAAGTGCATGGCAAAGTGCTCGTAGTAGGGCCAGGCAAACAGAAAATTGACGCAACGAGTTAGCCAATATAGGAGAAATAGGAGGGCAGAAAAACTTAGGAACTTGGCTCGCAATATAGCAGAACGTGCGAATACTAAAACTAGTGAGTCTCAGGTTAGCATCAGTTTAGAGAGCCTAATAGCCAATTTTAATAGATTTGTGAAGCAGGGCCCAGATCTGGTTTGCTTATGCTGCAAGGGCTTGTAGTTTACACATCAAGTGGACGAAATTTCCCCAGAGGTCATAGAGGAAAAGTGTACTGAGGCAGACAGTGCGGATATTTTGTATCCTTCCTCTATGTTCCCTTTTCAGAATAATAAATATAATTTCTGCAAAACTTGCACTCGCAGCATGAAGATAGGGAAAAACCAAAGGCTTCCATGACGAATGGATTATATTATCCGGAACTTCCTAGTTGCTTGAAGGGCTTAACGCCCTTAAAAGATAGGTTGATTTCTCCCCGTCTTCCTTTCATGATCATAAAGTCTCTTGGATATGGATGTCAAAGTGCCATTAAAGGAGCAGTGATCAGTGCCAATTCGACTTGCAAATGTTGTAACTAACCTTCCAAGGGCCTTTAATGAAGCCGAAGTAGTTCAAATTCATCGTAGGATGAAGCGTAGGATGGCATATAACCATGATTTCATGGCTGAAACCATTAGGCCTTCAAAAGTTGCTGATGCGGTACGGTATCTGGTCAACACAGAACTTTATAGGAAGCACCAAGTTACTGTCAATGAACAGTGGTTCTCTTCCTACACTTCTAAGACAGTGCCATTTGTTGCGTCAGCAGACGATAGGGACATCGTTTCTCAAATGTAAGAAAGAGCTGCTCAAGCTAATGAGTACAATAGAGTAGAGGAGGAAGCAGATTTAAATCCAGGAGGTCAAGAAACCTTTTTGGAAAATGTCCCTATCGAGAATATCGATATTCCCAGAATAGTTATAGCTCCCGGTGAGGGTCAGCGTCGTTTGGATATGATTCAAGATTGTGATTCAGAGGACCTGGCCTTTCCCACTATTTTTGCTGGCATTAAAAGGAAATGCCAAGAAAGTTTTAAAACCATAGTTAGATCAGAACTTAGGAATTTTGATAGGAGAGGTTGTATAATAGACAAAATGTTTCATAACTTTAAAAAGTTAGAGATGATTAGCATTAGGAACAGCACATCAATTTTCTTAAGTACCCCGCCACTCAAGGCATTTCTGGTGCTGGTGAGGCTACATTAATAATTTAATTCTTAGCGACGATGTCTCTAGGCTCTTAAAAGGAATTCGCACGTCTCCTGCTCATTGGGAGGACGAGAAAAAGAAGGTGATGGCTATGATTAGGCAAGTTGGTCTTCCGACATTTTTTATAACGTTTTCCGCAGCGGAAACTAGGTGGCCGGAATTATTGGTCTTGCTGTCTAAAAATGTATACAAGAGAGAAATTTCCGAAGATGAGGCTTCAAATTTGAATTTTAATGAGAAAGCTCGTCTCATTAGAGCTGACCTAGTGACCTACGCGATATATTTTGATTTTAAATATTGCCAGGTCTTAAATCTAATGAAGAAGGAAGGCGGTGTCTTCGGTAGTCATAGGGTCATTAAGTTTTATTGGCGAGTAGAGTTTCAACAGAGACGCTCCCCACACATCCATGGCATGTTTTGGCTGAAAAATGCTCCAAAGCTCAATACTCAAGACGACTCCACATTTGAGCCTGTCAAGTCCTTTATTGATCAGTTTATCACAACTAATACTAGTTGCCCTGATGTTGCTCCATATTTGGAGTACCAAACCCATAATCACGGCAACTCTTGCAGGCGAGATTCGGTATTCCATACCCTCCCATACAACAAACAGAAATCCTTTTCCCCTTAGAAGAAAATGTTCCAATTTTGGAAGAGCATCGTAGGAATTTCGAAAAAATTCAGAGTCTCCTCGACTTCCCCTTTGATCGTGAAGCTGTAGAAGCCCTTAGCGATTTTGAAACATTTTTGTCCCACGATCAACTTAACCTTACATATGAATGCTATATTAAGGCTATAAGATCAAGCATAAAGAAACCAAAAGTTTTTTTGAAGCGATCTTTTTCGGCAATCAAGCTTAACGCTTACAACAAGCACCTCATTTTAATGAAGCGAGCAAATATAGAATTTATGAACTCTCTCTAAGTATGTATCTTCCCCTCCCCTACTGACGGCCGCTCTTACAAGCGCTTCTCCCGCTGGATGCAAACTCCGCATTCAGCACTGATCCGGAGCTCTGCGGAGAACCAGCACCAACGCTAGAAGGCATTTATGGAGATCTGGCAACCCTTGAATTTGCCAATCACATTTACTTTAATCTTAATTTGCTAGATATTAATCTATAATTGATATCCTGGGAATCATCGCTAGTTCTTTCTTCCCATCGCCTACTGTCATCCACTTTCTTCTGCCCTTTCCATCGCCTACTGTCAGCCACATTGGACGTGCAGCTCCCGAAATCACATCCGTAATCCGAATAAATCTCTAATCTGGTTAACCATTAATTGTTAAAATTAATTAGAAAGTCAATGAAAACGGTTCTTTAACACAACCCTTGACTTCATTTGGGGAACCTATCCACATGCCGCGTTAACGCCGTCTCCGTCCAGGAGCAAAGTTTCTACTTCAAATATAAAAAAAATTGACCTATGTAGCAACCCACTGCGGCGATTTGTCTACAGCCCCTGTAGGCCATTCGCGAATTGTGATTAAGGCGTGTGGAGGCATCCGAAAAAGCTTCTCAGTGGATTGTGTGGCAACCGTACCTTAGTAGGCTAAGGCCAAAAAGGAAAAATACGGACCACCGTGCCCAGTACTAAGTTCAACTCAACACAAAACTCGTCCGTCACTGTCGCCATATATTGAATTAATTAAAATCGAAAAAATAACAAGCGAAAAAGCTAAAAAAACCATTGCCTGCAATTAAACTAAAATAAATTCTTATTATTCCTTCAGATATTAAGAAAGAAACAACACACGTTTAACACCTCAACCCACTCACACAAGGACCAACACAAATTGTCAAGGGTGAGTGAAGCAGCAATGACTATCTGTGCCTTTCAGTAGAACAATTGAAAATCCGTGAATACGTAAAGTAACATTATCAAAGAACTAAATCTTGAAAAGTCTTGGTTGTCTGTCCATATTCTTGCCCGATTCGATTTTAGTCCGTTGCTTTTTGTTTGTACGTTGCACTTACTAAAAAATGGAGGAAATTAAGGAAACACTTAATGTGCTCCTTGCCCAAATGACCGGGCGTAAGGATGATATGAAACCAAGTGGGTAGGGCTTCAGTTGAAAGCCCGACAGTAGGATACCCTTTTCCCAATTTTTAAAATCCGTTACAAACGTGTTATTGGACCGATCGGATTGTAATTTAGCGGATATTTTCATATAGTATTTAGCAATATACATTCCAAAGCAGAACTTTCTAAGTTTAATACTTTGTTTAATAATCGTAAATTACCGATTTGCGGGGGCGGTGGGCTTGGCATCAAACATTTAACATAAATTTCATCTGCTTTGGAAATATAGAAACCTACATACCAAATTTAGTGTCTCTAGCTTTTTTAATAGCTGTGATCTGTTGTTTCAAACACACAGACGGACAGACAGACGGATATGGCTCAATCGATTCGGCTAGTGATCCTGAGCAAGAATATATATAGTGACATATCCATTCTACACCCACACTTTAAACTCCCCAAACCCACACACACACGCACATTATTGTAAAACGCACATACACACATTAATGTATAAGCACCATTATTGTAAAACGCACATACACACATTAATGTATAAGTACAATATGTAATCAAAGAACGAGAGCCCTTCGATTAACTTTGGTTCCCACAGATCATAAATCTAGAAACCCGATCACCCAAATAATTGTCCCCCAATTCGACCACTTGGCTAGCCCCAATGTTTACAGCGAGCCAACTGAAATAATAGAACCTGATTACCCAAACAATTGTCCCCCAATTCGATCACTTGGCTAACCCCAATGTTTACAGCGAGCCAACTGAAATAATAAAGCTTCATCACCCGGGTCTCCGCCCAATGTTTAGAGCGAGCCAACTGAAATAACAAAACTTTATCACCCGAGCTTCCGCTCAGGCACTTGTCTCAGGATTCTCCAATTACCCCTATTTATCGGGAACCTCTCCCTCTCTCAATGAGAGAACATCAAAATCAAATCAGCCAAACTCTCTCAAAGAGAACATTAGAATCAAATTAGCCAAACTCTCTTAAAGAGTTTGCTCTCTTAACACCCACTCTGCCTATATAAACTCAGGCGCGCTTCCAAGCAGTAGTTCAGTTCAGTTCAGGAGTTTAATTCAGCTTAATCCCGATCACCGAGTACGCTATCAACCGCGATAGCTCACTAAAGTCTATTATCAACCGAAGATAATCTGATGGCTCTAGTTCTTCCTTTGGAAGAAAAATAAAAAGTGTTTAATTAAATAAAAAAAACTTAGAAAACAACTGTGTTTTTTTTTTTTTTTTTTAAACCCTCGGTCTGAATTCGTTAATGGCGCAGCCGGTAGGATAAAACGGAAAAGTTGTGCGACTCGTTTACCGATATCAATCTAGTGATAAAAGATCCTTGTACGACCAAGCGTATCTTTTTGTGATTGAACCACGCGAATCGGCGCTAAAGTAAACTTGACCTCGTAATACAATAAAATCGTTTTATCCGCTAAAGAACTTACGGTGATTGACACACAATAGTCAATCTACTGCAAGAACAATAAAAGTGTAAAAACAACCAAAAACAATAAAAGTGTAAAAACAACCAAAAACAATAAAAGTGTAAAAACAACCAAAAACCAAACAAACCCTGCTAAAACAAAATAACAATGGCAACCGAACAAGTTCAACTATTGTCGGAGCCCCACCTTAATCAGGCATTAGGTCAAGTAAGACAAATACCTGTATTTAACGGAAACACGCAAGAGCTCAGTGCCTTCATCAAAAGGATCGAGTTCATACTCCAACTATACCCAACAAGTGACACCAGACAGAAGCATGTGTTCTTCAGTGCCATCGAGATGCAACTCACAGGAGATGCCCAACGCGTATCCCAACTTTCAGGAGCCAGAAGCTGGCCAGACCTAAGGAGTGCCCTTATTGACGAGTACAAAACCCAAACACCATGTGAGGAGTTGTTACGACGTCTTTACAACACACCTTTCCCCGGAACTATCCGTAAGTTCGTCGAAGATTTAGAAACTAAGTCATTTATAATATCAAACAAACTCATGTTAGAAAACGATATCAATAACACCATATATTACACAAATGCGTTAAACACTACAATTAAAAAAGTAATCAAGAGAAAGTTACCTGATAGGCTATTTATGACTCTTGCTAGATCTGATATATCAACAGTATCCAAACTTAAACAAGTAGCGCAAGAAGAAGACGTATACGAATTAACTTACAACGACAGAACAAAACCCCAAAATAATTCTAAATTAAATCCTTCCCAAAACTCAAAGAGTAAAGGACAAAATCAAAATTTCGTGAACAATGCAATGCATGTCACAAATAAATCTTCTCCAAGCACTAGTTCCAAACCAGTGGAATCAAATCCACAAGTTTTCAATGAATTTAAACAAAAACTAAATTCGGGTAGAGCCCAAAATTCCCTTAATTACCAGTAACAAGGTAGCAATGCACCAAAACCTCCAGTTAAAAGACAAAGAGAAAATGCTAGTGGCCAATACAAAATGGACACAGGCGAAAATTTTCTTCAACCAGCCTCGGAATCGGAAAGCGATTCAGAAGAAGAGGAAACCCATTCTTAAAAATTAAAATGAATAATATTACCCTTAGATGCCTAGTAGACACTGGTTCATCTATCAATATTATGAAACAAAATTTTTTCAATTTTCCAACCAAGCCTTCTAAAGTAAAAGTCCACACTATAAATGGCACTATAGTATTAAACCAAAGCGTTTCATTGCATTCAAGCAAACTATGTCCTACTAAACAAACCTTTTTTATTCACAATTTCTCAGAAAATTATGACTTACTGTTAGGTAGAAATTATTTAGAGTCAACTAATGCTCAAATTAACTACTCAAATCAAACGGTCAATATAAATGGATATCCATTTAAAATGTGGTACGACCACACCCAAACAGATGAGTCCAAGGCTACCAACGAGTGCCCTAAGTCATCTAACACAGAGGAAACACCTCTACTTACCCCAAAAAAGGAGAAAACCCTCCTAGAAATTAAAACGTGGAATTCCCACGAACAACAAGATAGGTCCCAAGTTACCAATGAGTACCCCAGTCTATCTGACCAAGAGGAAACCCCTCCTAAAACACAAAAAAGAAAGAAAACCTCTTTCAAAAAAGATAGGTCCCAAGCTACCAATGAGTGCCCCAGTCTATCTAAAATAGAGGAAGAACCTCTAAACATAGAAGAAGCCCTTCTAGAAAAAATGTGGAATCCCCACGAACAACAAGATAGGTCCCAAGTTACCAATGAGTGCCCCAGTCTATCTAAAATAGAGGAAGAACCTCTAAACATAGAAGAAGCCCTTCTAGAAATACCCTCTAACTTCGCCTTAGACGACGAGTTAAGAGAATCCAATGTATTCAGATTGGAACATCTGAATACAGAAGAAAGGGAACAACTTTCGCATGTTTTGTTAGAGTACAATGATATTCAGTACAGAGAAGGTGAAAATTTGACCTTCACAAGTACGATTAAACATTCTATTCTTACAAAGCACGAAGACCCTATTTATAAAAAACCTTATAAATACCCCCAAGCGTTTGATCAAGAGGTCAACAAACAAATTAACGAAATGATAGAACAAAATATAATTAGGAAATCTAAATCCCCTTATTGTTCTCCAATTTGGATTGTCCCAAAGAAAAGCGATGCTTCTGGCAAACCAAAATTTCGATTAGTCATAGACTATCGCAGTCTCAATGAAATAACCATTGACGACAAATTCCCTATTCCTGTAATGGACGAAATATTAGACAAGCTTGGACGCTGTCAATACTTCTCAACTATTGATTTAGCTAAAGGTTTCCATCAAATTCAAATGGACCCGCAATCAATATCCAAAACAGCATTTTCAACAAAACACGGACATTACGAATATCTTCGTATGCCCTTTGGTCTGAAAAATGCACCAGCAACTTTTCAACGTTGCATGAACAACCTCCTAGAAGATTTAATCTACAAGGATTGTCTAGTTTACTTAGATGATATTATCATTTATTCCACTTCATTAGAGGAACACATAATATCATTGAAAAGAGTATTCGAAAAGCTACGATCAGCTAACTTAAAATTGCAACTTGACAAATGTGAATTTCTAAAGAAAGAAACTGAGTTTCTTGGTCACATTATCACAACAGACGGTATAAAACCGAACCCCAACAAAATAAACGCAATTGTTAATTTTCCCACTCCTAAAACCACAAAAGGAATAAAGTCTTTTCTTGGACTCTGCGGATTTTACCGTAAGTTCATCCCCAATTTTGCAAAAATAGCAAAACCAATGACACTCAAATTAAAAAAAGGAGCAATAATCAATACAGAAGATACCGATTACATGTCCGCTTTCGAAAAACTAAAAGTACTCATCACGTCTGATCCAATACTAATATACCCTAACTTCGAAAAGAAATTTTCATTAACAACAGATGCGAGTAATATAGCTATAGGTGCTGTATTATCTCAAGAGCATAAACCCATTTGCTATGCAAGCAGAACTCTTAACGAACACGAACTCAATTACTCAGCAATAGAAAAAGAACTATTAGCTATAGTATGGGCAACAAAATATTTCAGGTCTTACTTATTCGGTAGAAAGTTCGAAATATTAAGCGATCATAGGCCACTTGTATGGCTAAGTAACGTAAAAGAACCCAATATGAAATTACAAAGATGGAAGATAAAGTTAAATGAATATGATTATAATATCCAATACCTACCTGGTAAGGAAAATCATGTCGCTGATGCCTTATCCAGAGTTAAAATTCAAGAAAACTTCCTAGGAGAAGATAACCCAGTTTCCATTACTACAGCAGCTACTGTGCATAGCGCACAAGAAGACAATCAAAGCCACATTTCCTTAACCGAAAGACCCCTCAATTATTACAACAGACAATTAGAATTCTTAAAAGATAATTTTGACGATGTCCAAATAATAAGATACTTTCATAAAACTAGAATAAAAATTAGTTACAAAGAAATGACTGACATCCTTGCCAAAACCTTAATTAAAGAATACCTCTGCACTAAGAAAAGTGTTATTTACTTCCCTAATGAAGCCGACTTTAAAATCTTTCAAAATGCTTATATTCAAATCATAAGTCCCGACAATTTCACGAAAACTATGAGAACCAGTGGTAAACTAATAGATATCCAAACATATGCTCAATTTAAAGAAATTATCCTCAAAACACATAAAGAATTATTACACCCAGGCATAGAAAAAATCACTCTTCAGTTCAAAGAACTTTATTATTACCCCGATTATCAAAAACTTATCCAAAATATCATAAATGAATGTGAAATCTGTAACATTGCAAAAACCGAACATAGAAATACAAAATTAGCCCTGGAAACAACCCCAGAAACCTACAACCCCAGAGACAAGTATGTCATGGATTTTTATTTAATAAACAATAAACCATTCCTATCATGTATTGATATTTATTCTAAATACGCCTCCCTGATAGAAGTAAATAGTAGAGATTGGCTTGAAGCTAAAAGAGCTATTTTACGTATATTCAATGATATGGGTAAACCCATAGAAATAAAAGCCGACAAAGACTCCGCCTTCATATGCACCGCACTCAAGCTCTGGTTAGATTCAGAAGGAGTAACCTTAAACGTAACAACGAGTAAAAATGGAATTTCTGATATTGAGAGATTTCATAAAACTGTCAACGAAAAACTAAGAATAATAACAAGCGAGAATGAACCAGAAAACCAATTCACTAAGTTCGAAAAAATACTTTACGTATACAATCATAAAACAAAACACAACACAACTGGTCGAACACCAGCAGAGATCTTCATTTATCGTCCCCTGCTATAAAAAATAAATAAAATCACGAAACACCAATATACCTTTTGGAATCTCCTTTAGATCAAAAACAACTAACCCATTTAGAAAGACAGGAAACTTAAGACAAATAGATGATAAACACTATGAAGAAACAAATAGAGGTAGAAAGATAATACATTATAAATTAAGTACATTAATTTAAAAGAAAAAGAAAATTAATCAAAGTAAATATAATAATGATAATTCCAGGCTCATTCCCGATCATGATAATCATGTTATGCCTACTATCAACAATTAGCACGCAAAACCTAGAAGTAACCCCTATTCAGGCCAAAAACGGTTACCTAATCTTTCAAACCGGATCAATTGATTTACCTATAAACTATGAATATCATTACTTATCTATTAATTTAACTAAAACCGAAATCATTTATGAAGAACTTATCAAACAAACACAAATTTTTGAAAATTTACCACAAATTCAGTACCTAACAGAAAAACTCAATAGAGAAATGAATGGCATTAGAATTGCAAAGCGTAACAAACGCGGTCTTGCAAATTTTATGGGAACTATTTACAAATACTTATTCGGCACATTAGATCAAGAAGATAAAGAAGAATTACAACAACAAATAGGTAACATTTCCAAAAACAATATACAAATAAGCGAACTCAACCATGTAATAGAAGCCATTAATGAAGGAATAAAAGTAACCAATCAATTAAACAATAATTTTGAAGGAGACCAAATGTTAGCCTTACTAATTTTCAACTTACAACAATTCACCGAATACATAGAAGACATAGAACTTGGTATGCAACTGACACGCTTAGGTATCTTTAATCCAAAACTTTTAAAACATGATTCCCTTACTCACGTAAATTCTGAAAAAATTCTTAATATCAAAACTTCTGCTTGGCTTAAATCTGACACTAACGAAATTTTGATAATATCCCACATTCCGAGAGAAATAATTAAAACACCTATTTTCGAAATAATACCATACCCCGACGAAAACAATAACATACTAACTGAAACAATACATGACAAATATTTTTCGCATAACAATCAAACTTTTATAGCAAGTTCTCAAAGCTTGATCATAAATAAATGCATAACAGGTATACTTAATCAAGTCTCAACACAATGTAGATACAGTAAAACACGCTCTGATTTTGAAATAAAATATGTTGAACCTAATATAATCACAACTTGGAACCTTCCCAAAACTATGTTAAATCAAAATTGTATTAATAGAGAAATTATAATAGAAGGTAATAACATGATAAAAGCATTTAATTGTTCCATTCAGTTAGAAGAAATTTTGATTACCAACACAATGTTAGACTACACTCAAACTATCTATGTAAACAATAATGTAACAAAACTTGAACCACTTGAATACATTCAGGCAAAAGAAATAATTGAACAACACACTCAAACTAATAATGTCTTCCAAATAATAACAATCACAACATAAGTAAAAATAATTATAATCGCAGCATTATATTTCATTTATAAATATAAGACTATACCACAAAAATTAATTGTAAAATTCAAGAATCAAAATCCAGAAAATGAAACTATCATAAGTCCTGAAACAGAAAATAATGTACCTTCAGTAAGTAACCCTGTATTGTACCCTAAAGTTATTGCCTGAGGACAGGCCTTTTTCTTAAGGATGGGGAAGTGACATATCCATTCTACACCCACACTTTAAACTCCCCAAACTCACACACACACGCACAATATTGTAAAACGCACATACACACATTAATGTATAAGCACCATTATTGTAAAACGCACATACACACATTAATGTATAAGTACAATATGTAATCAAAGAACGAGAGCCCTTCGATTAACTTTGGTTCCCACAGATCATAAATCTGGAAACCCGATCACCCAAATAATTGTCCCCCAATTCGACCACTTGGCTAGCCCCAATGTTTACAAAAAGCCAACTGAAATAATAGAACCTGATCACCCAAACAATTGTCCCCCAATTCGATCACTTGGCTAACCCCAATGTTTACAGCGAGCCAACTGAAATAATAATGAAGCTTCATCACCCGGGTCTCCGCCCAATGTTTAGAGCGAGCCAACTGAAATAACAAAACTTTATCACCCGAGCTTCCGCTCAGGCACTTGTCTCAGGATTCTCCAATTACCCCTATTTATCGGGAACCTCTCCCTCTCTCAATGAGAGAACATCAAAATCAAATCAGCCAAACTCTCTCAAAGAGAACATTAGAATCAAATTAGCCAAACTCTCTTAAAGAGTTTGCTCTCTTAACACCCACTCTGCCTATATAAACCCAGGCGCGCTTCCAAGCAGTAGTTCAGTTCAGTTCAGGAGAGTTCAGTAAACTTTCAGTTTAATTCAGCTTAATCCCGATCACCGAGTACGCTATCAACCGCGATAGCTCACTAAAGTCTATTATCAACCGAAGATAATCTGATGGCTCTAGTTCTTCCTTTGGAAGAAAAATAAAAAGTGTTTAATTAATAAAAAAAACTTAGAAAACAACTGTGTTTTTGTTTTTTTATTAAAACCCTCGGTCTGAATTCGTTAATGGCGCAGCCGGTAGGATAAAACGGAAAAGTTGTGCGACTCGTTTACCGATATCAATCTAGTGATAAAAGATCCTTGTACGACCAAGCGTATCTTTTTGTGATTGAACCACGCGAATCGGCGCTAAAGTAAACTTGACCTCGTAATACAATAAAATCGTTTTATCCGCCAAAGAACTTACGGTGATTGACACACAATAGTCAATCTACTGCAAGAACAATAAAAGTGTAAAAACAACCAAAAACAATAAAAGTGTAAAAACAACCAAAAACAATAAAAGTGTAAAAACAACCAAAAACCAAACAAACCCTGCTAAAACAAAATAACAATGGCAACCGAACAAGTTCAACTATTGTCGGAGCCCCACCTTAATCAGGCATTAGGTCAAGTAAGACAAATACCTGTATTTAACGGAAACACGCAAGAGCTCAGTGCCTTCATCAAAAGGACCGAGTTCATACTCCAACTATACCCAACAAGTGACACCAGACAGAAGCATGTGTTCTTCAGTGCCATCGAGATGCAACTCACAGGAGATGCCCAACGCGTATCCCAACTTTCAGGAGCCAGAAGCTGGCCAGACCTAAGGAGTGCCCTTATCGACGAGTACAAAACCCAAACACCATGTGAGGAGTTGTTACGACGTCTTTACAACACACCTTTCCCCGGAACTATCCGTAAGTTCGTCGAAGATTTAGAAACTAAGTCATTTATAATATCAAACAAACTCATGTTAGAAAACGATATCAATAACACCATATATTACACAAATGCGTTAAACACTACAATTAAAAAAGTAATCAAGAGAAAGTTACCTGATAGGCTATTCATGACTCTTGCTAGATCTGATATATCAACAGTATCCAAACTTAAACAAGTAGCGCAAGAAGAAGACGTATACGAATTAACTTACAACGACCGAACAAAACCCCAAAATAATTTTAAATCAAACCCTTCCCAAAACTCAAAGAGTAAAGGACAAAATCAAAATTTCGTGAACAATGCAATGCATGTCACAAATAAATCTTCTCCAAGCACTAGTTCCAAACCAGTGGAATCAAATCCACAAGTTTTCAATGAATTTAAACAAAAACTAAATTCGGGTAGAGCCCAAAATTCCCTTAATTACCAACAACAAGGTAGCAATGCACCAAAACCTCCAGTTAAAAGACAAAGAGAAAATGCTAGTGGCCAATACAAAATGGACACAGGCGAAAATTTTCTTCAACCAGCCTCGGAATCGGAAAGCGATTCAGAAGAAGAGGAAACCCATTCTTAAAAATTAAAATGAATAAAATTACCCTTAGATGCCTAGTAGACACTGGTTCATCTATCAATATTATGAAACAAAATTTTTTCAATTTTCCAACCAAGCCTTCTAAAGTAAAAGTCCACACTATAAATGGCACTATAGTATTAAACCAAAGCGTTTCACTGCATTCAAGCAAACTATGTCCTACTAAACAAACCTTTTTTATTCACAATTTCTCACAAAATTATGACTTACTGTTAGGTAGAAATTATTTAGAGTCAACTAATGCTCAAATTAACTACTCAACTCAAATGGTCAATATAAATGGATATCCATTTAAAATGTGGTACGACCACACCCAAACAGATGAGTTCAAGGCTACCAACGAGTGCCCTAAGTCATCTAACACAGAGGAAACACCTCTACTTACCCCAAAAAAGGAGAAAACCCTCCTAGAAATTAAAACGTGGAATTCCCACGAACAACAAGATAGGTCCCAAGTTACCAATGAGTACCCCAGTCTATCTGACCAAAGAGGAAACCCCTCCTAAAACACAAAGAAACAGAAAAAAGAAAACCTCTTTCAAAAAAGATAGGTCCCAAGTTACCAATGAGTGCCCCAGTCTATCTAAAATAGAGGAAGACCCTCTAAACATAGAAGAAGCCCTTCTAGAAATACCCTCTAACTTCGCCTTAGACGACGAGTTAAGAGAATCCAATGTATTCAGATTGGAACATCTGAATACAGAAGAAAGGGAACAACTTTCGCATGTCTTGTTAGAGTACAATGATATTCAGTACAGAGAAGGTGAAAATTTGACTTTCACAAGTACGATTAAACATTCTATTCTTACAAAGCACGAAGACCCTATTTATAAAAAACCTTATAAATACCCCCCAAGCGTTTGATCAAGAGGTCAACAAACAAATTAACGAAATGATAGAACAAAATATAATTAGGAAATCTAAATCCCCTTATTGTTCTCCAATTTGGATTGTCCCAAAGAAAAACGATGCTTCTGGCAAACCAAAATTTCGATTAGTCATAGACTATCGCAGTCTCAATGAAATAACCATTGACGACAAATTCCCTATTCCTGTAATGGACGAAATATTAGACAAGCTTGGACGCTGTCAATACTTCTCAACTATTGATTTAGCTAAAGGTTTCCATCAAATTCAAATGGACCCGCAATCAATTTCCAAAACAGCATTTTCAACAAAACACGGACATTACGAATATCTTCGTATGCCCTTTGGTCTGAAAAATGCACCAGCAACTTTTCAACGTTGCATGAACAACCTCCTAGAAGATTTAATCTACAAGGATTGTCTAGTTTACTTAGATGATATTATCATTTATTCCACTTCATTAGAGGAACACATAATATCATTGAAACGAGTATTCGAAAAGCTACGATCAGCTAACTTAAAATTGCAACTTGACAAATGTGAATTCCTAAAGAAAGAAACTGAGTTTCTTGGTCACATTATCACAACAGACGGTATAAAACCGAACCCCAACAAAATAAACGCAATTGTTAATTTTCCCATTCTTAAAACCACAAAAGGAATAAAGTCTTTTCTTGGACTCTGCGGATTTTACCGTAAGTTCATCCCCAATTTTGCAAAAATAGCAAAACCAATGACACTCAAATTAAAAAAAGGAGCAATAATCAATACAGAAGATACCGATTACATGTCCGCTTTCGAAAAACTAAAAGTACTTATCACGTCTGATCCAATACTAATATACCCTAACATCGAAAAGAAATTTTCATTAACAACAGATGCGAGTAATATAGCTATAGGTGCTGTATTATCTCAAGAGCATAAGCCCATTTGCTATGCAAGCAGAACTCTTAATGAACACGAGCTCAATTACTCAGCAATAGAAAAAGAACTATTAGCTATAGTATGGGCAACAAAATATTTCAGGTCTTACCTATTCGGTAGAAAGTTCGAAATATTAAGCGATCATAGGCCACTTGTATGGCTAAGTAACGTAAAAGAACCCAATATGAAATTACAAAGATGGAAGATAAAGTTAAATGAATATGATTATAATATCCAATACCTACCTAGTAAGGAAAATCATGTCGCTGATGCCTTATCCAGAGTTAAAATTCAAGAAAACTTCCTAGGAGAAGATAACCCAGTTTCCATTACCACAGCAGCTACTGTGCATAGCGCACATGAAGACAATCAAAGCCACATTTCCTTAACCGAAAGACCCCTCAATTATTACAACAGACAATTAGAATTCTTAAAAGATAATTTTGACGATGTCCAAATAATAAGATACTTTCATAAAACTAGAATAAAAATTAGTTACAAAGAAATGACTGACACCCTTGCCAAAACCTTAATTAAAGAATACCTCTGCACTAAGAAAAGTGTTATTTACTTCCCTAATGAAGCCGACTTTAAAATCTTTCAAAATGCTTATATTCAAATCATAAGTCCCGACAATTTCACGAAAACTATGAGAACCAGTGGTAAACTAATAGATATCCAAACATATGCTCAATTTAAAGAAATTATCCTCAAAACACATAAAGAATTATTACACCCAGGCATAGAAAAAATCACTCTTCAGTTCAAAGAACTTTATTATTACCCCGATTATCAAAAACTTATCCAAAATATCATAAATGAATGTGAAATCTGTAACATTGCAAAAACCGAACATAGAAATACAAAATTAGCCCTGGAAACAACCCCAGAAACCTACAACCCCAGAGACAAGTATGTCATGGATTTTTATTTAATAAACAATAAACCATTCCTATCATGTATTGATATTTATTCTAAATACGCCTCCCTGATAGAAGTAAATAGTAGAGATTGGCTTGAAGCTAAAAGAGCTATTTTACGTATATTCAATGATATGGGTAAACCCATAGAAATAAAAGCCGACAAAGACTCCGCCTTCATGTGCACCGCACTCAAGCTCTGGTTAGATTCAGAAGGAGTAACCTTAAACGTAACAACGAGTAAAAATGGAATTTCTGATATTGAGAGATTTCATAAAACTGTCAACGAAAAACTAAGAATAATAACAAGCGAGAATGAACCAGAAAACCAATTCACTAAGTTCGAAAAAATACTTTACGTATACAATCATAAAACAAAACACAACACAACTGGTCGAACACCAGCAGAGAATCTCCTCTGGTTAGATCAAAAACAACTAACCCATTTAGAAAGACAGGAAACTTAAGACAAATAGATGATAAACACTATGAAGAAACAAATAGAGGTAGAAAGATAATACATTATAAATCTAAGTTTAAAAAGAAAAAGAAAATTAATCAAAGTAAATATAATAATGATAATTCCAGGCTCATTCCCGATCATGATAATCATGTTATGCCTACTATCAACAATTAGCACGCAAAACCTAGAAGTAACCCCTATTCAGGCCAAAAACGGTTACCTAATCTTTCAAACCGGATCAATTGATTTACCTATAAACTATGAATATCATTACTTATCTATTAATTTAACTAAAACCGAAATCATTTATGAAGAACTTATCAAACAAACACAAATTTTTGAAAATTTACCACAAATTCAGTACTTAACAAAGCCACATTTCCTTAACCGAAAGACCCCTCAACTATTACAGCAGGGCGTCTGGGCTTCGGACAAGCACATTGGTAATGCCCGTAACCCGAGCAGTTGAAGCAGCGGACCGAAGTGTCTGGACTGGACGCAGTAGTCATCATTCTAGTTGCTGGAGCCGTCGACACCATCGTAGGCCGGGCCACAGGAGCCCTAGCAGCAGGCATCTTGGGACCGGCAGCCACCACTGTTCGAGGACGCACGCGCTCATAACGAATAAGCAGTGTGTTCAGTTCACGCATCGTCTTGGCAGCAAATAAAATGAATCTCGCGCTGGATTGATCTCCGAGGCCTTCAATGACAATGTCAATCAGTTCGCTCTCAGCTACACGGCCGCGCGCCGCAATTTCCTGCATCGTCAACACGTACCGATGCACTATCTCATCTGGCCGCAAACGTCTGGCACGTAGTTGAAGAAAGACTTCGTCCGCAGAATATTGGCGGCTAAACTCCTCCGTTAATGCGTTGCGCAACATGTCATACGTGTGAGCATGCACCGTTTGCGCAAACAGCTTAGCCGTTCCACTAAACATGCGCCGCATTCCAACGAAGCGTGCGCGGTCGTCGAATTGCAACATACCGAAGGCATCCTCTAAGTCCTCAATCCACTTCATCACGTCGTAGCTGTCGTCACCCGTGAACATCGGCACCATTGATTCGATGGTGTTGACGTCCATTCTCAGTGGCGGTGGTTCCTGCTCCGTTCGGTGAGACAACGCGCGTAGTTCCTCTACTTTTCGCCGCAGTAACAGCAGCTCCCTCTCCTAGCGCAAAAGCTTCTTGCGCTCCCAAGTCAAGGGTTTCAACTCCCCTCGTAGGGAAGGGCCCAAGAAGACAAAGGAGGGCTTGAGAGCCGAAGCCCAGTAGAAAGCTGCCTTGAAAATTAAATCTCGGCTCGCTGGCAGCAACAAACTTACCTCTGAGGAGAGAAAAAAGCTGGAGTGGGCCGAAGAGAAGATAGAGGAAGGCAGAAAACATTTTGAGGGTAAAAGGGCAATGAAGGCAACTTTCAGCCAATACGCCAACAAGGTCGAGGAGCTGCTGTTCACCAAAAGGCAGCGGTCTGAAGACCAGGACAAGGCAGATGTGCCTGTGAGCAAACGGCCGCTCCAAAAATTGGAGAAAGCCCCCAAAAAGCCACTGCCGAAAAGGGAGACGGCGTGCGATGTGGCGCGTCGACACTTAGTCATCGCGCTCATCGACCGCAGTAACTCCCACGGCAAAATAAAGTGGAATATGGCAGAGCTAAGGCTGTTGGACGCCCTATTTAAACGAATAGAGGAGCCTGAGTCTCAGCCTCCCACCTACATGAGCTGCAAGAATGACCTCACCCTGAACTGGGTCACCGAAAAGGTGCAACGTGCAAGTAGACAACGTGTACCTACGACTTAAGAAAGGCCACCCGAACGACACAAATGCCAACACGCTGGAGGCCGGCGAGGTGGAAAAAGACCTCGAAGCTTTGACCGACGCGGCCAACATCCTCGACATAGAGGATGAAATGGGGGATGATGACCTGACAAATATAGCAAACTCATCCAAGCAGAAGGAATCCAAAAACAGCCATAAAGCTACGGATTCTTCAGCTAAACCTCCAAAAGAGCAAGTTGGCGTCGGCGGAGCTCCTCTTAACCCTGGAGGAGGAGTCCGTCGACATGGCCTTAGTCCAGGAATCTTGGATCGCATCGGGAAACAAGATCGCCGGGCTAGGGTCGAACAACTACTCCATCTTCTACCCGACCACTGTAAGTAAGGCTTGAACTGCAATTCTGGTAAGAAAAGGCATCTATGCTTATCTTATGTCTAATTAGAGTTCAGACGACATCACGGTAATAGCGCTAGGGGGATGCAGAGACGGACCACTCCAGATGGCGTCCTGCTATCTACCGCATGACAGGGAATCGCCGACAGAGGAGACAGAGCGTCTGATCCAGGAGGTGCTGGCTCACCGAGGCAACCCCTGGTGATAGGCGCTGACGCCAACGCTCATCACACCCTATGGGGCTGCAAAGACGTGAACAATAGAGGTAAGTCACTCCTAGACTTCCTTCTAAAATTTAACATTAAGATCGCTAACAGGGGAGAGGAACCCACCTACGTAGGTCCCACCTCATCTAGCGTTATAGATTTACCACTAGCGTCAAGAACAACTACCGAAGTCACGGAATGGAAAGTTCTCAGCAGACCTTCCTTCTCTGACCATAGTATATCCAGTTCGAAGTTCAACTTGAGTGCACAGTGACAAAGTCCTTTCAAAAATCCCCGGAACACCAACTGGAATACATTTAAGACTAAAGTGACAAGGACACTCCCATCCCCAATACCAATATTATCAACGGTGAATATTGAGAAGTCTGTGAAGACTCTCTGTCATCACCTAACTTCAGCTTTCAACGCAGCGTGCAACACCTCAGTAATAAGAAGGAAACACAGGCCACCCTGGTGAAACCCAGAATTGAAGGCACAACGCACCAACCTACAAGATATCTTCAAACTAGCTAAACAAGCAAACGAAGATATGTATTTATTTATTTAATTTTTTATTTATTTAACGTTAACTAAGAGCAGTCGACTCAAAGACTAAATTAAAATAACATTACAAATATAAATTTAAATTAAAAATATAAGTATAATTTAAGTTAAGTTAAGAAAGTAAGGATATAATTAACAATTTTTTTTTTTAAATATTTTATTATTATTAAATCCCTTCATTATTTATTTAATTAATTATTTAATTAATTAATCTGGGAATAAAAAGATAATTTAAGTTGATCCAACATTTGTTGCAAACGATTGGGGAAACCCAGAAAACCCAATAAGATCAAAATTAGTGTGTTAATGGATTAAAGCGCTCGTAACGCCCGAGGAGAAGGGTCGCTCAATAGCACGGACTATATGATCCCAATAAACAACTTCTCTAGAACGCCCGCTCTAATGGGACATGAAGATTGGAAATTTGGCATGGACGAAAACTCAACAATGCTATTTATGGACGGATCTTAAACGGAGACCGGCGTGGGCGCCGTGGTCTACGGTGCTCATCAGCTCATTCAAGTGTCGTATAAGTTGCCGGACTACTGTAGCATCTTCCAGGCGGTCTTCGCTATAAAGAAGACTGCGGAACTTGCGACAACGATCAACAAAAATCGGGTCAGCATCTTTGTCGACAGTCAGGCAGCTATCAAATCTATGCTGTCCTATGTCATCAGCTCCGAAAGTGTACTGGCAGAGAAGCATTAGATGCACTAAGCATCTGCACGAAGGTGCGCATCTTTTGGGTTCCCAGCTACCAGTGCATCGACGGAAACGAGATGGCAGACAGGCAGACAGGAGCACCTCATCTGCGACTGCCCCGCACTCATGACCTCAAGAACGAAATGCCTTGGAAGCCCCCTGCTTACATCACTTGAAGAAGCAGCGGGCCTGGCGCCCCAAAAACTCTTGGCTTTTGCCAAACTAACCAGCACACTAGACTGGCATAATTTAATTGATTAATTAACAGCCTCTATTCGGCAGCACTAAGGATCATACTGATCTATGTGAGGCCCCCACCTGGGGGCCTGCCGATAAATCTAACCTATCATTTAGGATCTCATTCGACTTTTTCTTTTTACTTTTTCTTTTGTGATAATGAACTTTTCATTAAGAGCATTCTCATAATTTAAACCCATTTGCTGCATAACCTAAAGAATACATTTTTAAGGTTAATCATCAAATTTGTTCTTTTTTATCTTATTATGTACATAAGGCGTTGATCCAAACACCCTTAAGTTTTTTAAGCTTGGCTTTCCATTATGTCATATATCATATGATGTCACAGCACCATCCATAAGAACCTTACTTGGTATTCTATTTATGAGATAAGTCGCAGTCAACACTGCCTCACCTCACATCCCATTTTGCTCCACTAATCATGGCACGGACTTTTCCGGTGATTGTCCTTATCATTCTTTCAGAAACACCATTCTGCTGAGGTGTTTGCGTTACAGTTAAATGATGTTCTCTCCCTTTTAAACAGAAAATTCCCGCATTTCATTTGTAAGGCATTCTCTACCGTTGTCAATATATATGTGGACTAGCTTTAAATTAAAATGTGCACAACGGACTATTAGATATGGTATGTTACACATTATTGTGTAACTTGATCAACAAATATAACAAAATAGTATTTGACATTAAAAGCAGTCGGTGAGATTGGGCCACAGATATCATAATGAATTACAAATAGGGGTCTTTTAATATAACTTTTTCTTTGAATTGCTGGAATGGTAACTTTGCTTGCTTCCCATTCAAACATGGTTCACATACTTCATTCGATCCGCACGAAGCTACGCCACATAATTGTTTAAATTAATATTTAAAATAAAATAAGATATCTCTAAGTCCAACATACCCAGCGGTAGTTCTTGAATAGGGGCAGAAGCATAGGCAAATGCAAGGGCGTAGGCAGATCAGGCGGACCAAGGCACATTACGCAGGAAAATTCTTGCAACTCGGCACCCATGCACTAGAAACGGTACCTCAGTACCCAGAGCTCGCGCATTTGGGCAGGCAGTCGAACACTTGCACAAGTAACGGTGCCTCGGTACCCAGAGCTTGTGCACAGACAGCGCGCGACGGCATCGCGACCAATTTTTGGGAAGCGGCGCCAGACACAAAGCGACGATAAGCCAGCAGCGATGCCCAGCCAGCAGCGACACTTAGCCAGCAGCGACGCTAAGCAGCAGCGACGCTAAGCGGGCAGCGACGCTAGACAAGCAGCGGCGCCGGACATGCAGAAAATGCGAACGGCGCCGTGCAGGCAGCAAAGCGCGAGCGGAGCCGCAGCAGCCAGCCCAGATCGGCCGAAGGCAGCGGCGACAGGCAAGCAGCGGCGACATGTACGCAGCAGCGGCGACATGCTCGCAGCAGCGAAAACGAGAGTTGCGAAATTAGGCCAAGGGCACTTGATCGAGAGCAGCCAACGAAGCCGGTAGCAAAATTCTCCCGCGGAGAATAAAATTATAAGTAACAAGTTTATTTCAAAGTGCCAGCCAAGAAGGATGAATCCTGTCGCAGGAGGTTCAAGGTGAGCCATAATATAATAAGTATCGAAGCAAAGCTAGAGCTACACGTGATGGTGCGAAGTAGGCATGAAAGCAGGAATTAGCTAGAATAAGAACTAGTGCTAGGAAAATCACGAGCCATGAAATAAAACAGTGTTACTGTCGTGAGTGAACGTCAGTTAACGAGTGGGTGCGTGACCGTGTGATCTAACAAGCTGCGGCGAGGTGGAATACACCACAGAGCGACTTGTGGGAGTATAGGCGAAGATACCTGCGGTCACAGTCGTTCTGCACGGCCAACGGCCGTTCATGAGTTGTGTCATAAGCGAAGCGCCAGTTGGCAGGTGGGTGCGTAAGCGCGTGCTCTAACAAGTTGCGGCGTGGTGGAATACACCACAGAGCGACTTGTGGGAGTGCATTTTGTGTCATCTATCTCTTTCTATGCTTTATTTCTTTCCTCTTTTCCCCTTGCTCAAACGCAACGAATGAGTCATTACTTTGCCTCGCTTATCTTTGCAGGTGTCTGGATAGCAGAAAAGTGCACCGACCTTATCCCGATAAGCAAGCGCTTTTGTTTTTTGTTCTCATTTATTGCGTAATTTCTCATTTGTGTGTGAGTCTGGATAGCAGTCAGCGTCAGTTAGCTATGCTCCGACTATCAAATGATGAGCAAGCCATTTTGTTTTGTTCTCTCCTTCTTTAAATTTCTTCTTAATTTGGTATGCGTCTGGCGAGCAGATCAGCTTCAGATAGCTATGCTCCGACGTATTTTAAATATGAAATTCTATTTATGGCTCTCTTCTATTTCATTGCTCCGATCTTATTGAGATACAAAAGCTTATCTATTATTCTTTTGCTTTGCAGACACTTGCAGCGTCGATATAGAGCAGATTACGATGCGAATAAGCCTCTCCGGTACAAGATTTATCATGGCAACCTCTAGATGATGGATCACGGTCGCATTCAATTTATGCCCGACACCAACTAGAGTAAATAAGAAACTTTCTTTCTGTTATTCTATTCTATCCTTTCTACATTAAAAGTAGGCTAGACACAGCTACACCCACCAGAAACAGAAACTAAAGCATGACCCCTTTATATATGTATTGTATTAATATTTTGTTTTGAAGATATTTTTTTTATTTTTAAAATTCTAAACAATTAAGCTTATATTTTGTTTTTACTTTTTTTTGTGGTCTTATTATTTATATATTTTTTTATTTAGAATATAAATTTGACTAAGTGTAGGTGCTAGAATATCCTCTCAATATGCCAGCTAGCCGTAACCCAGGGGGAAATCCGAGAGAAGAAAGCAACGAAGACTTGCCAACAGGCTCTAGACCCACAGCCCAAAGTCAAAGTGGGGTCACGACCAGGGGTCGAGCGGTTGTAGAAAGAACGGAACCCGACAACAATTCCAATAGGCAATCTGCGACAGGCGAGTCTCGAAGAGATCGACCAGATAACGTGGCGGATAGAGATAATTTGGCCCTGTTGATTACACAGGCATTGGGAGAATCCACACGTAGGCAAACCGAGGCCTTGGCTGAGTTTTCGAGAAGGCAAGCTCAGCTTTTAAATAGTATCGAGTTAGGCTTTCAACGTATGCTTAACCAGACACCGGTCCAAACTGGAGCAATTACAGTCGCTGGGACTCCGTCGAGTCAGAACGGCAACCAACCGCGTGTCACTCCGACTATGTCAACGATTGATGCAACAGACCTTAGACCAGATCGCATTAGTCAGATAATGTCGAATTGGAAACTGCGATTCACCGGTAAGGAACATCTGTCGGTAGATGATTTTATTTATAGAGCCGAAGCTCTAACCAGACAATCGCTGGAAGGTAATTTCGAATTACTGGCCCGATATTCCAGTAATCTTTTTGAAGGAAGCGCTGCCGAGTGGTTCTGGAGGTACCACAAGGGTGTTAGCGAGTTAAGATGGCCACATCTGTGCGAGGCAATAAAAACGCAGTTTAAATATGCACGCACAGATCGGGACATTCAAGGTGCTATTGATCGTCGAAGGCAAAAGCCGCACGAATGCTTTGATGAGTATTCACAGGCGATTGCAGCTATGGCTGATCAGCTGTCTGTGCCTTTAACCGACTCCTATATGATGGGCGTTCTCCGATCAAATCTTTTACCAGAAATCCAGCAGGAGTTGCTTCATGTGCACATTAACAGTGTTGCCGAGTTGCGTCAAGCCGTTCGTAGGCATGAGATTTTTAAGCAACAAATTGCCAGGGTGCCCAACTTCAACAGAACTTCAACTTCAGAAGAAAATCGTAAGCGAGTTGACTGAACAGACAGATAGCGATTCGGCAAGTGAAGTAGTGCACGAAGAAGCAGAAGAAGTTGCTGCAATTGAATTTTAGTGTTGGAACTGCTCAAAGAAAGGCCATAGGTACCATGACTGTAGGGCAGAAAGGCGAGTTTTTTGTTATGGTTGTGGAAAACCCGACACCTATAGACCAAATTGTACCAAATGCCAGGCTTCAAAAAACGTGGGAGCTCGAGCACCGAACAGCAGTGCTCGAACCAAACATTAACAGGGGAAAACAATAGTACAGCTTTGACGGAGTCTCCAGAAGAGCATTCCGTCCAGTTTCGTCCTGTCATACCCCATGAAATAATTTTACCGGACTGTCAAAACATATCTCAACCAGATCATACTCCTCAAACTCCAGAATCGGTTCTCCAAAACAGAAAATCCTCAAGATCACGTCTTCGCCGCAGACAATATATCCAAATGCTCCGGAACGAGCGTTCCAATTTATTGTCTACCATAGTAGATAATCCTTTAGATATTCGACCATATGCCCAGGTTACTATTTTAGGAAACCAATACAGTGGATTATTGGATACTGGAGCTTCAATTAGTTGCATAGGAGGAACTTTGGCCAATAAATTGATAGCAGAGCAAGAATCGTTCAAGCCATTGTCATGCTCGGTTCGAACAGCTGATGGGAAGTCACAACAAATCGTTGGAAAATTAACCACCACTGTAGGCTTTAAAAGCAGGGAAAGCGAAGTTTCGTTTTATCTTGTGCCTTCTCTATCTCAAAGTCTCTATTTGGGAATAGATTTCTGGAAAGCATTTGAGTTGCTCCCACACTGGCTATCGCAACCTGAAATCGCTGATTTAGATGATCCTCTAGTGAGATCACTATCAGAAAGAGAGCGCAAGGAATTAGAGGCAACAGTGGAACTGTTTCCTTCTTTTGCCAAAAAGGGATTGGGGCATACAACGGTGTTTTCTCATAGCATAAATGTTGCGGATGCCAGCCCGATTAAACAAAGGCATTTTCCTGTGTCCCCAGCTATTGAAAAGCTTATGTATGACAAATTAGATCGAATGCTTGATTTAGGAGTCATCGAGGAGTCAAACAGTGCGTGGTCTTCACCTGTCGTTCTGGTGCGTAAGCCCGGAAAAGTTCGACTCTGCCTGGATAGCAGAAAAGTGAATGCCGTCATCGTAAAGGATGCCTATCCAATGCCGTTTATTGATGGAATTCTTAGTCGTCTGCCTAAAGCAGAATTCATTTCAAGCATTGATTTGAAAGACGCTTTCTGGCAAATTCCCCTTGACCCCGAATCTCGAGATAAAACCGCATTCTCAGTACCAGGTCGACCCCTTTATCAATACACAGTCATGCCGTTCGGACTCTGCAACGCCCCTCAAACCATGTCCAAGCTAATGGACAAGATAATTCCAGCGCATTTAAGACGAGAAGTATTTATATATTTGGACGATTTGTTAGTAGTGTCGGATACGTTCGCAAGGCACATCAGTACACTGCGAGAACTAGCATCGCAGTTAAGCAAAGCCGGTCTGACAATTAACGTACAAAAAAGTAAATTCTGTCTTAAAGAAGTACAATATTTAGGTCATACTATATTGTGGGACACGGCACGATCGCAACAGATCCCGAAAAATTATCAGCCATAGTAGATTTTCCAGTACCAAGATCGGTAAAACAGCTCCGCAGATTCTTGGGCATGACCGGCTGGTATCACAAATTTATTAGAAATTATGCTTCCATTGCTTCACCTCTAACAGATGCTCTCAAACAAAAGAAAAAGTTTGAATGGTCCGAGGAGGCTCAGAAAGCATTTGAATTATTGAAAAAGCAAATGTGTGAAGCTCCTGTGCTACACTGTCCCAATTTCGAAGCCGAATTTTACCTTCACTCGTACAATTAAATACAGAAGGCGATGAAGTCCCCATTGCATTTATGTCACGGAAACTTAACAAATGCCAAAGAAACTATTCAGTGACAGAAAAGGAATGTATGGCAGCAAATCTGGCGATAAAGAAATTCAGAGCATACGTGGAAGGGCAAAAATTCACCATTGTCACGGATCATGCTTCTCTTAAGTGGCTGATGTCTCAAACTGATTTAAGCAGCAGACTAGCAAGATGGGCTCTTAAGTTACAGGGGTTTACTTTCGACATAAAACACCGCAAAGGAAGCCAAAATGTTGTTCCTGATGCCCTTTCAAGGACCTTTACAGAAGATCTAGCCACCATTGACTTAGACAAGTTTATTGATTTAGATGCAGATGCCTTTAAGAGCAGTGAATACGAGGAATTGTTAAGGCAGGTTCAGCAAAACGGTACTAAATTACCAGAGAATGGAACATGCCACCGACGACCGAATTTGTGATGACATGGTATGGAAAATCTGGTTACCAAAAGCTATGATACCGATAGCCTTACAATTAGCACATGACCACCCCTTAGCATCACACTTCGGGATAAACAAGACTTTAGAAAGACTTCGTAGATATTACTTTTGGCCCAATCTCGTTGCAGATGTTAGAACATACATTAATACCTGCGAAATCTGTAGATGCACAAAGCACCCAAATCACAGCTTAAAACCCATCCTCAGCAAGACTGGCGAAACGCAAAGATTTTTCCAAAAACTTTATGTAGATTTCTTGGGTCCTTACCCGCGTTCACGGTCTGGCCACGTAGGTGTTTTTGTAGTTGTTGACCACTTTACAAAATTCCCATTTTTGAAGCCTGTAAAAAAATGTACTGTCGAAGCAATTTTGAAGTATGTGGAGGAGGACTTGCTACATTGTTTTGGCATACCAGAAGTAGTAGTTTCCGATAATGGTGTCCAATTCAAATCGCATGCCTTCAATAACCTTTTAAAAAAATATAACATTGGTCACTCTTACACCGCCATGTACGCCCCTCAAGGAAACGTTTCCGAAAGGGTTAATCGATCAGTGATTGCAGCCATCAAAGCCGATATAAGTCCAAGTCAAAATAATTGGGATGAGCAGCTGAGCAAAATTTGCTGTTCGCTTCGCTCTAGTTTTCATACGGCGGTTAATTCCACTTCTTATAGGTTAACTTTTGGACAGCATATGATCACCAACGGATCCACATATAAAATGTTAAAAAGGCTGGAAATGTTGGAAGATCGCTCCGTGTGTTTTAATAGGGATGATAGCTTCAATATCGAACGCGAAAATGCAAAAGAAACTATGGAAAAGCAACATATAAGGAACGAGAATACCTACAATTTGCGAGCGCGTGTCGTATCTTTCGTCGACGGGCAGGAAGTGTATCGTAGAAATTTTTCGCAAAGCAACTTTGCAATGGGATACAATGCGAAAATAGCTCCTAGCTTCATAAAATCAAGAATAAGGCGTAAGTTAGGAGACACTTATTACGAAATAGAAGATTTGAATGGCCGCTATGTAGGAAAATTCCATGCCAAAGACCTCAAATAGTAAACAGGCTGACAATTTGCATTTCCGCTCCAAGCGTGGATCCCACTCTTAAAGGTTTTTCCTCTAAAGTGTGATATTGGTGGGGGGGATTTGTAGAGGCGCTTGTCGCTATGAAAGAAACAAAAATAAAAACAACAAAACCAAGGGCAAAAGAGCGAAGGGCATTACATGAACTGCCTGAAAGTATGCAATGACTTCCTGTATAGTCTTAGTAGTAGGCAGCGACCGTGTAGAAAAAGTAGTATCTGTATATCATTTTTAGAAGAAAAAAAAAAAAAAAAATGTTTAAATGAATAAAGAAAAATAGCCGGATCCTTTTGGGAACACTAGGGATAGGATAAATATCGAAAAATAATATGCTTATGTCATAGGCGTGACTCAGCCAAATGATATGTCATTGACAGTCGGGTCCGTTGCAAAAGGCCAAGCGGAGGTTTCTTGCACCGTCAAGCCCTTGGCGCGGTCTCTTGTGCCGCCAGATCGCTGACCCGAACACATCGCTCGCAGTACAAATTGAGCCTGAAGAGACTCTAACGTTAGAAAAAAAAAAAAGTTAAGACGGGAACACTGTCTAATATAAAACGAAAAAAAACAAGTGGATATGGCTACAGTCGAGCGCTCGACAGTAAGATACCCTTCTCCCAATTTTTAAAATCCGTTACAAACGTGCAACCACACTCAATTTTGCACAAATACTTCTACTACATATAGCTTTCTCGCTCACACTCACACAGCGACGCACGTTAAGAGTGACGTCGACGTCGACGTCAACTGCTAAAGTAGCGCGCAGGCTGCTGCTCGTACATTTGTACTGAAAACGCTGACTTGAATAACTTCTGTGTTATTGGTCCAATCGAATTGTAATTTAGAGAATACGTTCGTATGTCATATATATAAATATTCCATGGACGTCAAAAACGCCTTTAACACTGCAAGATGGCCCACGATTTTGGGGGCTATGCAAAACATGGGTATCTCTTGGGTCTTTTCTTTTCTACCCGCGTTCACGGTCTGGCCACGTAGGTGTTTTTGTAGTTGTTGACCACTTTACAAAATTCCCATTTTTGAAGCCTGTAAAAAAATTTACTGTCGAAGCAATTTTGAAGTATGTGGAGGAGGACTTGCTACATTGTTTTGGCATACCAGAAGTAATAGCTTCCGATAATGGTGGCCAATTCAAATCGCATGCCTTCAATAACCTTTTAAAAAAATATAACATTGGTCACTCTTACACCGCCATGTACGCCCCTCAAGGAAACGTTTCCGAAAGGGTTAATCGATCAGTGATTGCAGCCATCAAAGCCTATATAAGTCCAAGTCAAAATAATTGGGATGAGCAGTTGAGCAAAATTTGCTGTTCGCTTCGCTCTAGTTTTCATACGGCGGTTAACACCACTCCTTATAGGTTAACTTTTGGACAGCATATGATCACCAACGGATCCACATATAAAATGTTAAAAAGGCTGGAAATGTTGGAAGATCGCTCCGTGTGTTTTAATAGGGATGATAGCTTCAATATCGAACGCGAAAAGGCAAAAGAAACTATGGAAAAGCAACATATAAGGAACGAGAATACCTACAATTTGCGAGCGCGTGTCGTATCTTTCGTCGACGGGCAGGAAGTGTATCGTAGAAATTTTTCGCAAAGCAACTTTGCAATGGGATACAATGCGAAACTAGCTCCTAGCTTCATAAAATCAAGAATAAAGCGTAAGTTAGGAGACACTTATTACGAAATAGAAGATTTGAATGGCTGCTATGTAGGAAAATTCCATGCCAAAGACCTCAAACAGTAAACAGGCTGACAATTTGCATTTCCGCTCCAAGCGTGGATCCCACTCTTAAAGGTTTTTCCTCTAAAGTGTGATCTTGGTGGGGGGGATTTGTAGAGGCGCTTGTCGCTATAAAAGAAACAAAAATAAAAACAACAAAACCAAGGGCAAAAGAGCGAAGGGCATTACATGAACTGCCTGAAAGTATGCAATGACTTCTGGTTTATTCTTAGTAGTAGGCAGCGACCGTGTAGAAAAAGTAGTATATGTATATCATTTTTAGAAGCAAACAAAAAAAAAAAAAATGTTTAAATGAATAAAGAAAAATAGGCGGATCTTTTTGGGAACACTAGGGATAGGATTTATTTAATATTTTTTTCTCTCCGATAAATATCGAAAATAATATGCTTATGTCATAGGCGTGACTCAGCCAAATGATATGTCAGAAACACCCCTGGTTTTGAGTTGCAAAACCTTGGAAGACACCAAGAGCCGGTACGCAAACAATTGCAGCTGCATTTATGTCGCGGGAAGAGGTTCATATAAACACCGCGGCGCCACAGTAATTGCATAGGCCAAAATTACAAAAACAAAATACATACAGAAAACTAGTAAAAATGTTTTCTCGTTAGCAAAGATTCATCAAAAAAGTTTTGTAGAAGGAAAAGTTTATTCCCATTTATTGAATTGACGCGACTTATACTAGATGTTGCTTACTTAAGTGCCCGATCTCGACTGACTTCCTCGGTATTCTGCACCAAGTTTTATATATCTTGGCCTGGGTGGTATCACCATTCAGGTTGAGCCGGCGCTAGGACAAACAAGTGGGTGAGGCTACACTCGAACGCTCGACAGTAAGATACTCTTCTCCCAATTTTTTAAATCTGTTACAAACGTGTAATCACATTCATAATTTCAAACAGAGAATTCTATACAAATACTTTTACTACATATAGCTTATTCGCTAGCACTCACACAGCGACGCGCGTGAAGAGTAAAGCGACAAGACGTCGCAGCGCGCCGGCTGCTGCTCGTACATTTGTACTGAAATTGTGTAGTTGAATAACTTCTTTGTTATTGATCCGATCGGATTGTAATTAATATTAATTTATAAGTTCAATACTTTGCTTAATAATGGAATATTTCAGATTTGCGGGGCGGTGAGCGTGGCATCAAACATAAACTTTATCTGCCCATTATATATAGGAACCTCCTTACCAAATTTGGTGTCTCTAGCTTTTTTAATAGCTGAGATCTGTTGTCTTATACAGACAGACAGACGGACAGACAGCCGGACATGGCTCAATCGACTCGGCTAGTCACCCTGAGCACGATTATATATACTTATGCCTGACCATTTCCAATGGTTGCAGGGTATAAAAAGGTTAAGCAGTGAAAATAAGAAAGACAAAGTTGCGCAACCGCCCGGTGCGCAGTAGTCGAAACCACGTGCAAGTTATAAGGATCTCCTATTTGGTGTCCATGGGGCACTTCCTTCTTCGGTAGAGGTACGCCTTTGACACTCTTATATAAAGTGACATATCCATTCTACACCCACACTTTAAACTCCCCAAACCCACACACACACGCACATTATTGTAAAACGCACATACACACATTAATGTATAAGCACCATTATTGTAAAACGCACATACACACATTAATGTATAAGCACAATATGTAATCAAAGAACGAGAGCCCTTCGATTAACTTTGGTGCCCACAGATCATAAATCTGGAAACCCGATCACCCAAATAATTGTCCCCCAATTCGATCACTTGGCTAGCCCCAATGTTTACAGCAAGCCAACTGAAATAATAGAACCTGATCACCCAAACAATTGTCCCCCAATTCGATCACTTGGCTAGCCCCAATGTTTACAGCGAGCCAACTGAAATAACAAAACTTTATCACCCGAGCTTCCGCTCAGGCACTTGTCTCAGGATTCTCCAATTACCCCTATTTATCGGGAACCTCTCCCTCTCTCAATGAGAGAACATCAAAATCAAATCAGCCAAACTCTCTCAAAGAGAACATTAGAATCAAATTAGCCAAACTCTCTTAAAGAGTTTGCTCTCTTAACACCCACTTTGCCTATATAAACCCAGGCGCGCTTCCAAGCAGCAGTTCAGTTCAGTTCAGGAGAGTTCAGTAAACTTTCAGTTTAGTTCAACTTAATCCCGAGCACCGAGTACGCTATCAACCGCGATAGCTCGCTAAAGTCTATTATCAACCGAAGATAATCTAATGGCTCTAGTTTTTCCTTTGGAAGAAAAATAAAAAGTGTTTAATTAATAAAAAACTTAGAAAACAACTGTGTTTTTGTTTTTTTTATTAAACCCTCGGTCTGAATTCGTTAATGGCGCAGCCGGTAGGATAAAACGGAAAAGTTATGCGACTCGTTTACCGATATCAATCTAGTGATAAAAGATCCTTGTACGACCAAGCGTATCTTTTTGTGATTGAACCACGCGAATCGGCGCTAAAGTAAACTTGACTTCGTAATACAATAAAATCGTTTTATCCGCAAAAGAACTTACGTACAGTCTGTGATTGACACACAATAGTCAATCTACTGCAATACGAATTCGGTAATCGTTTACCGATATCAATCTAGTGATAAAAGATCCTTGTACGACCAAGCGTATCTTTTTGTGATTGAACCACGCGAACCGGCGCTAAAGTAAACTTGACTACGAAAAACAATAAAAGTGTAAAAACAACCAAAAACTATAAAAGTGTAAAAACAACCAAAAACTATAAAAGTGTAAAAACAACCAAACAAAACAAACCCTGCTAAAACAAAATAACAATATAATGGCAACCGAACAAGTTCAACTATTGTCGGAGCCCCACCTTAATCAGGCATTAGGTCAAGTAAAACAAATACCTGTATTCAGCGGAAACACGCAAGAGCTCAGTGCCTTCATCAAAAGGATCGAGTTCATACTCCAATTATACCCAACAAGTGACACCAGACAGAAGCATGTATTCTTCAGTGCCATCGAGATGCAACTCACAGGAGATGCCCATCGCGTATCCCAACTTTCAGGAGCCAGAAGCTGGCCAGACCTAAGGAGTGCCCTTATCGACGAGTACAAAACCCAAACACCATGTAAGGAGTTGTTACGACGTCTTTACAACACACCTTTCCCCGGAACTATCCGTAAGTTCGTCGAAGATTTAGAAACTAAGTCATTTATAATATCAAACAAACTCATGTTAGAAAACGATATCAATAACACCATATATTACACAAACGCGTTAAACACTACAATTAAAAATGTAATCAAGAGAAAGTTACCTGATAGGCTATTTATGAGTCTTGCTAGATCCGATCAACAGTATCCAAACTCAAACAAGTAGCGCAAGAAGAAGACTTATACGAATTAACTTACAACGAGCGAACAAAACCCCAAAATAATTTTAAATCAAACCCTTCCCAAAACTCAAAGAGTAAAGGACAAAATCAAAATTTCGTGAACAATGCAATGCATGTCACAAATAAATCTTCTCCAAGCACTAGTTCCAAACCAGTGGAATCAAACCCACAAGTTTTCAGTGAATTTAAACAAAAACTAAATTCAGGTAGAGCACAAAATTCCCTTAATTACCAACAACAAGGTAGCAATGCACCAGACCCTCCAGGCCAATACAAAATGGACACAGGCGAAAATTTTCTTCAACCAGCCTCGGAATCGGAAAGCGACTCAGAAGAAGAGGAAACCCATTCTTAAAAATTAAGATGAATAATATTACTCTTTGATGCCTAGTAGACACTGGTTCATCTATCAATATAATGAAACAAAATTTTTTCAATTTTCCAACCAAGCCTTCTAAAGTAAAAGTCCACACTATAAATGGCACTATAGTATTAAACCAAAGCGTTTCATTGCATTCAAGCAAACTATGTCCTACTAAACAAACTTTCTTTATTCACAATTTCTCAGAAAATGATGACTTACTGTTAGGTAGAAATTATTTAGAGTCAACTAATGCTCAAATTAACTACTCAACTCAAACGGTCAATATAAATGGATATCCATTTAAAATGTGGTACGACCACACCCAAACAGATAAGTCCAAGGCTACAAACGAGTGCCCTAAGTCATCTAACACAGAGGAAACACCTCTACTTACCCCAAAAAAGGAGAAAACCCTCCTAGAAATTAAAATGTGGAATTCCCACAAACAACAAGATAGATCTCAAACTACCAATGAGTGCCCCAGTCTATCTGACCAAGAGAAAACCCCTCCTAAAACACAAAAAAGAAAGAAAACCTCTTTCAAAAAAGATAGGTCCCAAGCTACCAGTCTATCTAAAATAGAGGAAGAACCTCTAAACATAGAAGAAGCCCTTCTAGAAAAAATGTGGAATTCCCACGAACAACAAGATAGGTCCCAAGCTACCAATGAGTGCCCCAGTCTATCTAAAATAGAGGAAGACCCTCTAAACATAGAAGAAGCCCTTCTAGAAATACCCTCTAACTTCGCCTTAGACGACGAGCTAAGAGAATCCAATGTATTCAGATTGGAACATCTGAATACAGAAGAATGGGAACAACTTTCGCATGTCTTGTTAGAGTACAATGATATTCAGTACAGAGAAGGTGAAAATTTGACTTTCACAAGTACGATTAAACATTCTATTCTTACAAAGCACGAAGACCCTATTTATAAAAAACCTTATAAATACCCCCAAGCATTTGATCAAGAGGTCAACAAACAATTTAACGAAATGATAGAACAAAATATAATTAGGAAATCTAAATCCCCTTATTGTTCTCCAATTTGGATTGTCCCAAAGAAAAACGATGCTTCTGGCAAACCAAAATTTCGATTAGTCATAGACTATCGCAGTCTCAATGAAATAAATATTGACGACAAATTCCCTATTCCTGTAATGGACGAAATATTAGACAAGCTTGGACGCTTTCAATACTTCTCAACTATTGATTTAGCTAATGGTTTCCATCAAATTCACATGGACCCGCAGTCAATATCCAAAACAGCGTTTTCAACAAAACATGGACATTACGAATATCTTCGTATGCCCTTTGGTCTGAAAAATGCACCAGCAACTTTTCAACGTTGCATGAACAACCTCCTAGAAGATTTAATCTACAAGGATTGTCTAGTTTACTTAGATGATATTATCATTTATTCCACTTCATTAGAGGAACACATAATATCATTGAAAAGAGTATTCGAAAAGCTACGATCAGCTAACTTAAAATTGCAACTTGACAAATGTGAATTTCTAAAGAAAGAAACTGAATTTCTTGGTCACATTATCACAACAGACGGTATAAAACCGAATCTCAACAAAATAAACGCAATTGTTAATTTTCCCATTCCTAAAACCACAAATGGAATAAAGTCTTTTCTTGGACTCTGCGGATTTTACCGTAAGTTCATCCCCAATTTTGCAAAAATAGCAAAACCAATGACACTCAAATTAAAAAAAGGAGCAATAATCAATACAGAAGATACCGATTACATGTCCGCTTTCGAAAAATTAAAAATACTCATCACGTCCGATCCAATACTAATATACCCTAACTTCGAAAAAAAATTTTCATTAACAACAGAAGCGAGTAATATAGCTATAGGTGCTGTATTATCTCAAGAGCATAAGCCCATTTGCTATGCAAGCAGAACTCTTAATGAACACGAACTCAATTACTCAGCAATAGAAAAAGAACTATTAGCTATAGTATGGGCAACAAAATATTTCAGGTCTTACTTATTCGGTAGAAAGTTCGAAATATTAAGCGATCATAGGCCACTTGTAAGGCTAGGTAACGTAAAAGAACCCAATATGAAATTACAAAGATGGAAGATAAGGCTAAATGAATATGATTATAATATCCAATACCTACCTGGTAAGGAAAATCATGTCGCTGATGCCTTATCCAGAGTTCAAATTCAAGAAAACTTCCTAGGAGAAGATAACCCAGTTTCCATTACTACAGCAGCTACTGTGCATAGCGCACAAGAAGACAATCAAAGCCACATTTCCTTAACCGAAAGACCCCTCAATTATTACAACAGACAATTAGAATTCTTAAAAGATAATTTTGACGATGTCCAAATAATAAGATACTTTCATAAAACTAGAATAAAAATTAGTTACAAAGAAATGACCGACACCCTTGCCAAAACCTTAATTAAAGAATACCTCTGCACGAAGAAAAGTGTTATTTACTTCCCTAATGAAGCCGACTTTAAAATCTTTCAAAATGCTTATATTCAAATCATAAGTCCCGACAATTTCACTAAAACTATGAGAACCAGTGGTAAACTAATAGATATCCTAACATATGCTCAATTTAAAGAAATTATCCTCAAAACACATAAAGAATTATTACACCCAGGCATAGAAAAAATCACTCTTCAGTTCAAAGAACTTCATTATTACCCCGATTATCAAAAACTTATCCAAAATATCATAAATGAATGTGAAATCTGTAACATTGCGAAAACCGAACATAGAAATACAAAATTAGCCCTGGAAACAACCCCAGAAACTTTCAACCCCAGAGACTAGTATGTCATGGATTCTTATTTAATAAACAATAAACCATTCCTATCATGTATTGACATTTATTCTAAATACGCCTCCCTGATTGAAATAAATAGTAGAGATTGGCTTGAAGCTAAATGAGCTGTTTTACGTATATTCAATGACATGGGTAAACCCATAGAAATAAAAGCCGACAAAGACTCCGCCTTCATGTGCACCGCACTCAAGCTCTGGTTAGATTCAGAAGGAGTAACCTTAAACATAACAACGAGTAAAAATGGAATTTCTGATATTGAGAGATTTCATAAAACTGTCAACGAAAAACTAAGAATAATAACAAGCGAGAATGAACCAGAAAACCAATTCACTAAGTTCGAAAAAATACTTTACGTATACAATCATAAAACAAAACACAACACAACTGGTCGAACACCAGCAGACATCTTCATTTATGCAGGCACCCCTGCCTATAACACGCAGCAAAATAAAATAGACAAAGTTGACAAACTCAACGAAAGTAGACAAGACTACAATATAGACACTAATTTCAGAGAATCTCCTCTGGTTAGATCAAAAACAACTAACCCATTTAGAAAGACAGGAAACTTAAGATAAATAGATGATAAACATTTTGAAGAAACAAATAGAGGTAGAAAGATAATACATTATAAATCTAAGTTTAAAAAGAAAAAGAAAATTAATAAAAGTAAATATAATAATGATAATTCCAGGCTCATTCCCGATCATGATAATCATGCCCGATCATGATAAGCCAGCCTACTATCAACAATTAGTACGCAAAACCTAGACGGTTACCTAATCTTTCAAACCGGATTAATTGATTTTATAAACTATGAATATCATTACTTATCTATTAATTTAACTCAAACCGAAACTATTTATGAAGAACTTATCAAACAAACACAAATTTTCGAAATATTACCACAAATTCAGTACCTAACAGAAAAACTCAATAGAGAAATGAATGGCATTAGAATTGCAAAGCGTAACAAACGCGGCCTTGCAAATTTTATGGGAACTATTTACAAATACTTATTCGGCACATTAGATCAAGAAGATAAAGAAGAATTACAACAACAAATAGGTAACATTTCCAAAAACAATATACATATAAGCGAACTCAACCATGTAATAGAAGCCTTTAATGAAGGAATAAAAGTAACCAATCAATTAAACAATAATTTTGAAGGAGACCAAATGTTAGCCTTACTAATTTTCAACTTACAACAATTTACCGAATACATAGAAGACATAGAACTTGGTATGCAACTGACACGCTTAGGTATCTTTAATCCAAAACTTTTAAAACATGATTCCCTTACCCACGTAAATTCTGAAAAAATTCTTAATATCAAAACTTCTGCTTGGCTTAAATCTGACACTAACGAAATTTTGATAATATCCCACATTCCGAGAGAAATAACTAAAACACCTATTTTCGAAATAATACCATACCCCGACGAAAATAATAACATACAAACTGAAACAATACATGACAAATATTTTTCGCATAACAACCAAACTTTTATAGCAAGTTCGCAAAGCTTGATCATAAATAAATGCATAACAGGTATACTTAATCAAGTCTCAACACAATGTAGATACAGTAAAACACGCTCTCACAACTTGGAACCTTCCCAAAACTATGCTAAATCAAAATTGTATTAATAGAGAAATTATAATAGAAGGTAATAACATGATAAAAGCATTTAATTGTTCCATTCAGTTAGAAGAAATTTTGATTACCAACACAATGTTAGACTACACTCAAACTATCTATGTAAACAATAATGTAACAAAACTTGAACCACTTGAATACATTCAGGCAAAAGAAATAATTGAACAACACACTCAAACTAATAATGTCTTCCAAATAATAACAATCACAACATTAGTAATAATAATTATAATCGCAGCATTATACTTCATTTATAAATATAAGACTATACCACAAAAATTAATTGTAAAATTCAAGAATCAAAATCCAGAAAATGGAACTATCATAAGTCCTGAAACAAGAAATAATGTACCTTCAGTAAGTACCCCTGTATTGTATCCTAAAGTTATTGCCAGAGGACAGGCCTTTTTCTTAAGGATGGGGAAGTGACATTACCTTTCTACACCCACACTTTAAACTCCCCAATCCCACACACACACGCACATTATTGTAAAACGCACATACACACATTAATGTATAAGCACCATTATTGTAAAACGCACATACACACATTAATGTATAAGTACAATATGTAATCAAAGAACGAGAGCCCTTCGATTAACTTTGGTTCCCACAGATCATAAATCTAGAAACGCGAACAATAACAAATAATTGTCCCCCAATTCGATCACTTGGCTAGCCCCAATGTTTACAGCGAGCCAACTGAAATAATAGAACCCGATCACCCTAATAATTGTCCCCCAATTCGATCACTTGGCTAACCCCAATGTTTACAGCGAGCCAACTAAAATAATAAAGCTTCATCACCCGGGTCTCCGCCCAATGTTTACAGCGAGCCAACTGAAATAATAAAACTTTATCACCCCAGTTTCCGCTCAGGCACTTGTCTCAGGATTCTCCAATTACCCCTATTTATCGGGAACCTCTCCCTCTCTCAATGAGAGAATATTAAAATCAATTCAGCCAAACTCTCTCAAAGAGAACATTAGAATCAAATTAGCCAAACTCTCTTAAAGAGTTTGCTCTCTTAACACCCACTTTGCCTATATAAACCCAGGCGCGCTTCCAAGCAGAGTTAGTTCAGTTCAGTTCAGGAGAGTTCAGTAAACTTTCAGTTTAATTCAGCTTAATCCCGAGCACCGAGTACGCTATCAACCGCGATAGCTCACTAAAGTCTATTATCAACCGAAGATAATCTAATGGCTCTAGTTATTCCTTTGGAAAAAAAATAAAAAGTGTTTAATTAATAAAAAACTTAGAAAACAACTGTGTTTTTTTTTTTTTTTTTATTAAACCCTCGGTCTGAATTCGTTAATGGCGCAGCCGGTAGGATAAAACGGAAAAGTTGTGCGACTCGTTTACCGATATCAATCTAGTGATAAAAGATCCTTGTACGACCAAGCGTATCTTTTTGTGATTGAACCACGCGAATCGGCGCTAAAGTAAACTTGACCTCGTAATACAATAAAATCGTTTTATCCGCCAAAGAACTTACGGTGATTGACACACAATAGTCAATCTACTGCAAGAACAATAAAAGTGTAAAAACAACCAAAAACAATAAAAGTGTAAAAACAACCAAAAACTATAAAAGTGTAAAAACAACCAAAAACCAAACAAACCCTGCTAAAACAAAATAACAATATAATGGCAACCGAACAAGTTCAACTATTGTCGGAGCCCCACCTTAATCAGGCATTAGGTCAAGTAAGACAAATACCTGTATTCAGCGGAAACACGCAAGAGCTCAGTGCCTTCATCAAAAGGATCGAGTTCATACTCCAATTATACCCAACAAGTGACACCAGACAGAAGCATGTATTCTTCAGTGCCATCGAGATGCAACTCACAGGAGATGCCCAACGCGTATCCCAACTTTCAGGAGCCAGAAGCTGGCCAGACCTAAGGAGTGCCCTTATCGACGAGTACAAAACCCAAACACCATGTGAGTAGTTGTTACGACGTCTTTACAACACACTTTTCCCCGGAACTATCCGTAAGTTCGTCGAAGATTTAGAAACTAAGTCATTTATAATATCAAACAAACTCATGTTAGAAAACGATATCAATAACACCATATATTACACAAATGCGTTAAACACTACAATTAAAAATGTAATCAAGAGAAAGTTACCTGATAGGCTATTTATGAGTCTTGCTAGATCCGATCAACAGTATCCAAACTCAAACAAGTAGCGCAAGAAGAAGACTTATACGAATTAACTTACAACGAGCGAACAAAACCCCAAAATAATTTTAAATCAAACCCTTCCCAAAACTCAAAGAGTAAAGGACAAAATCAAAATTTCGTGAACAATGCAATGCATGTCACAAATAAATCTTCTCCAAGCACTAGTTCCAAACCAGTGGAATCAAACCCACAAGTTTTCAGTGAATTTAAACAAAAACTAAATTCAGGTAGAGCACAAAATTCCCTTAATTACCAACAACAAGGTAGCAATGCACCAAAACCTCCAGTTAAAAGACAAAGAGAAAATGCTAGTGGCCAATACAAAATGGACACAGGCGAAAATTTTCTTCAACCAGCCTCGGAATCGGAAAGCGATTCAGAAGAAGAGGAAACCCATTCTTAAAAATTAAAATGAATAAAATTACCCTTAGATGCCTAGTAGACACTGGTTCATCTATCAATATTATGAAACAAAATTTTTTCAATTTTGCAACCAAGCCTTCTAAAGTAAAAGTCCACACTATAAATGGCACTATAGTATTAAACCAAAGCGTTTCATTGCATTCAAGCAAACTATGTCCTACTAAACAAAACTTTTTTATTCACAATTTCTCAGAAAATTATGACTTACTGTTAGGTAGAAATTATTTAGAGTCAACTAATGCTCAAATTAACTACTCAAATCAAACGGTCAATATAAATGGATATCCATTTAAAATGTGGTACGACCACACCCAAACAGATGAGTCCAAGGCTACCAACGAGTGCCCTAAGTCATCTAACACAGAGGAAACACCTCTACTTACTAATTGTTGATAGTAGGCTGGCTTATCATGATCGGGCATGATTATCATGATCGGGAATGAGTCTGGAATTATCATTATTATATTTACTTTTATTAATTTTCTTTTCTTTTTAAACTTAGATTTATAATGTATTATCTTTCTACCTCTATTTGTTTCTTCATAGTGTTTATCATCTATTTGTCTTAAGTTTCCTGTCTTTCTAAATGGGTTAGTTGTTTTTGATCTAACCAGAGGAGATTCTCTGAAATTAGTGTCTATATTGTAGTCTTGTCTACTTTCGTTGAGTTTGTCAATTTTGTCTATTTTATTTTGCTGCGTGTTATAGGCAGGGGTGCCTGCATAATTGAAGATGTCTGCTGGTGTTCGACCAGTTGTGTTGTGTTTTGTTTTATGATTGTATACGTAAAGTATTTTTTCGAACTTAGTGAATTGGTTTTCTGGTTCATTCTCGCTTGTTATTATTCTTAGTTTTTCGTTGACAGTTTTATGAAATCTCTCAATATCAGAAATTCCATTTTTACTCGTTGTTATGTTTAAGGTTACTCCTTCTGAATCTAACCAGAGCTTGAGTGCGGGGCACATGAAGGCGGAGTCTTTGTCGGCTTTTATTTCTATGGGTTTACCCATGTCATTGAATATACGTAAAATAGCTCTTTTAGCTTCAAGCCAATCTCTACTATTTATTTCTATCAGGGAGGCGTATTTAGAATAAATGTCAATACATGATAGGAATTGTTTATTGTTTATTAAATAAAAATCCATGACATACTTGTCTCTGGGGTTGAAAGTTTCTGGGGTTGTTTTCAGAGCTAATTTTGTCTTTCTATGTTCGGTTTTCGCAATGTTACAGATTTCACATTCATTAATGATATTTTGGATAAGTTTTTGATAATCGGGGTAATAATAAAGTTCTTTGAACTGAAGAGTGATTATACCCTTCGACCATTGAAAATGGTCAAAAAAGGGTATACTAACTTTGTGCAATGTATGTAACAGGCATAAGGAGGCGTGGCAGACCCCACAAAGTATATATATTCTTGCTCAGGATCACTAGCCGAGTCGATTGAGCCATGTCCGTCTGTCTGTCCGTCTGTCCGTCTGTATGAGACAACGGATCTCAGCTATTAAAAAAGCTAGAGACACCAAATTTGGTATGGAAGTTCCTATAAATAATAGGCAGATAAAGTTTATTTCAAATGTTTGATGCCACGCCCACCGCCCCCGCTAATCGGTTATTTACGATTATTAAGCAAAGTATTAAACTTAGAATGTTCTGCTTTGGTATGTATAATGCTAAATACCATATGAATATACCCCCCAAATTACAATCCGATCGGACCAATAACACAGAAGTTATTCAAGTCAACGTTTTCAGTACAAATGTACGAGCAGCAGCCTGCGCGCTGCTTTCAGTAGTTGACGCCGACGTCGACGTCACTCTTAACGTGCGTCGCTGTGTGAGTGTGAGCGAGAAAGCTATATGTAGTAGAAGTATTTGGGCAAAATTTCTGTTTGAAATTATGAGTGTGGTTACACGTTTGTAATGGATTTTAAGAATTGGGAGAAGGGTATCTTACTGTCGAGTGCTCGACTGTAGCCATATCCACTTGTTTTTTCTATGCCTGGGTGTAATAATTCTTTATGTGTTTTGAGGATAATTTCTTTAAATTGAGCATATGTTTGGATATCTATTAGTTTACCACTGGTTCTAATAGTTTTAGTGAAATTGTCGGGACTTATGATTTGAATATAAGCATTTTGAAAGATTTTAAAGTCGGCTTCATTAGGGAAGTAAATAACACTTTTCTTAGTGCAGAGGTATTCTTTAATTAGGGTTTTGGCAAGGGTGTCGGTCATTTCTTTGTAACTAATTTTTATTCTAGTTTTATGAAAGTATCTTATTATTTGGACATCGTCAAAATTATCTTTTAAGAATTCTAATTGTCTGTTGTAATAATTGAGGGGTCTTTCGGTTAAGGAAATGTGGCTTTGATTGTCTTCTTGTGCGCTATGCACAGTAGCTGCTGTAGTAATGGAAACTGGGTTATCTTCTCCTAGGAAGTTTTCTTGAATTTGAACTCTGGATAAGGCATCAGCGACATGATTTTCCTTACCAGGTAGGTATTGGATATTATAATCATATTCATTTAGCTGTATCTTCCATCTTTGTAATTTCATATTGGGTTCTTTTACGTTACTTAGCCATACAAGTGGCCTATGATCGCTTAATATTTCGAACTTTCTACCGAATAGGTAAGACCTGAAATATTTTGTTGCCCATACTATAGCTAATAGTTCTTTTTCTATTGCTGAGTAATTGAGTTCGTGTTCATTAAGAGTTCTGCTTGCATAGCAGATGGGTTTATGCTCTTGAGATAATACAGCACCTATAGCTATATTACTCGCATCTGTTGTTAATGAAAATTTCTTTTCGAAGTTAGGGTATATTAGTAATGGATCAGACGTGATGAGTACTTTTAGTTTTTCGAAAGCGGACATGTGATCGGTATCTTCTGTATTGATTATTGCTCCTTTTTTTAATTTGAGTGTCATTGGTTTTGCTATTTTTGCAAAATTGGGGATGAACTTACGGTAAAATCCGCAGAGTCCAAGAAAAGACTTTATTCCTTTTGTGGTTTTAGGAATGGGAAAATTAACAATTGTGTTTATTTTGTTGGGATTCGGTTTTATACCGTCTGTTGTGATAATGTGACCAAGAAATTCAGTTTCTTTCTTTAGAAATTCACATTTGTCAAGTTGCAATTTTAAGTTAGCTGATCGTAGCTTTTCGAATACTCTTTTCAATGATATTATGTGTTCCTCTAATGAAGTGGAATAAATGATAATATCATCTAAGTAAACTAAACAATCCTTGTAGATTAAATCTTCTAGGAGGTTGTTCATGCAACGTTGAAAAGTTGCTGGTGCATTTTTCAGACCAAAGGGCATACGAAGATATTCGTTATGTCCGTGTTTTGTTGAAAATGCTGTTTTGGATATTGATTGCGGGTCCATTTGAATTTGATGGAAACCTTTAGCTAAATCAATAGTTGAGAAATATTGACAGCGTCCAAGCTTGTCTAATATTTCGTCCATTACAGGAATAGGGAATTTGTCGTCAATGGTTATTTCATTGAGACTGCGATAGTCTATGACTAATCGAAATTTTGGTTTGCCAGAAGCATCATTTTTCTTTGGGACAATCCAGATTGGAGAACAATAAGGGGATTTAGATTTCCTAATTATATTTTGTTTTATCATTTCGTTAATTTGTTTGTTGACCTCTTGATCAAACGCTTGGGGGTATTTATAAGGTTTTTTATAAATAGGGTCTTCGTGCTTTGTAAGAATAGAATGTTTAATCGTACTTGTGAAAGTCAAATTTTCACCTTCTCTGTACTGAATATCATTGTACTCTAACAAGACATGCGAAAATTGTTCCCTTTCTTCTGTATTCAGATGTTCCATTCTCTTAACTCGTCGTCTAAGGCGAAGTTTGAGGGTATTTCTAGAAGGGCTTCTTCTATGTTTAGAGGTTCTTCCTCTATTTTAGATAGACTGGGGCACTCATTGGTAGCTTGGGACCTATCTTTTTTGAAATAGGTTTTCTTTCTTTTTTGTGGAGGGGTTTCCTCTTTAGGAGGGGTTTCCTCTTGGTCAGATAGACTGGGGCACTCATTGGTAGCTTGGGACCTATCTTGTTGTTCGTGTGAATTCCACATTTTAATTTCAAGGAGGGTTTTCTCCTTTGGGGTAAGTAGAGGTGTTTCCTCTGTGTTAGATGACTTAGGGCACTCGTTGGTAGCCTTGGACTCATCTGTTTGGGTGTGGTCGTACCACATTTTAAATGGATATCCATTTATATTGACCATTTGAGTTGAGTAGTTAATTTGAGCATTAGTTGACTCTAAATAATTTCTACCTAACAGTAAGTCATAATTTTCTGAGAAATTGTGAATAAAAAAGGTTTGTTTGGTAGGACATAGTTTGCTTGAATGCAATGAAACGCTTTGGTTTAATACTATAGTGCCATTTATAGTGTGGACTTTTCTTTAGAAGGCTTGGTTGGAAAATTGAAAAAATTTTGTTTCATAATATTGATAGATGAACCAGTGTCTACTAGGCATCTAAGGGTAATATTATTCATTTTAATTTTTAAGAATGGGTTTCCTCTTCTTCTGAATCGCTTTCCGATTCCGAGGCTGGTTGAAGAAAATTTTCGCCTGTGTCCATTTTGTATTGGCCACTAGCATTTTTTCTTTGCCTTTTAACTGGAGGGTTTGGTGCATTGCTACCTTGTTGTTGGTAATTAAGGGAATTTTGGGCTCTACCCATTGAAAACTTGTGGATTTGATTCCACTGGTTTGGAACTAGTGCTTGGAGAAGATTTATTTGTGACATGCATTGCATTGTTCACGAAATTTTGATTTTGTCCTTTACTCTTTGAGTTTTGGGAAGGATTTGATTCAGAATTATTTTGGGGTTTTGTTTTGTCGTTGTAAGTTAATTCGTATACGTCTTCTTCTTGCGCTACTTGTTTAAGTTTGGATACTGTTGATATATCAGATCTAGCAAGAGTCATAAATAGCCTATCAGGTAACTTTCTCTTGATTACTTTTTTAATTGTAGTGTTTAACGCGTTTGTGTAATATATGGTGTTATTGATATCGTTTTCTAACATGAGTTTGTTTGATATTATAAATGACTTAGTTTCTAAATCTTCGACGAACTTACGGATAGTTCCGGGGAAAGGTGTGTAAGACGTAAAGACGTCGTAACAACTCCTCACATGGTGTTTGGGTTTTGTACTCGTCAATAAGGGCACTCCTTAGGGCTGGCCAGCTTCTGGCTCCTGAAAGTTGGGATACGCGTTGGGCATCTCCTGTGAGTTGCATCTCGATGGCACTGAAGAACACATGCTTCTGTATGGTGTCACTTGTTGGGTATAATTGGAGTATAAACTCGATCCTTTTGATGAAGGCGCTGAGCTCTTGCGTGCTTCCGTTGAATACAGGTATTTGTCTTACTTGACCTAATGCCTGATTAAGGTGGGGCTCCGACAATAGTTGAACTTGTTCGGTTGCCATTATATTGTTATTTTGTTTTAGCAGGGTTTGTTTTGTTTGGTTGTTTTTACACTTTTATTGTTTTTCGTAGTCAAGTTTACTTTAGCGCCGATTCGCGTGGTTCAATCACAAAAAAATACGCTTGGTCGTACAAGGATCTTTTTTCACTAGATTGATATCGGTAAACGATTAACGAATTCGTATTGCAGTAGATTGACTATTGTGTGTCAATCACCGACTGTACGTAAGTTCTTTGGCGCATAAAACGATTTTATTGTATTACGAAGTCAAGTTTACTTTAGCGCCGATTCGCGTGGTTCAATCACAAAAAGATACGCTTGGTCGTACAAGGATCTTTTATCACTAGATTGATATCGGTAAACGAGTCGCACAACTTTTCCGTTTTATCCTACCGGCTGCGCCATTAACGAGTTCACGACCGAGGGTTAATAAAAAAATAAAAACACAGTTGTTTTTAAGTTTAATAATTAACACTTTTATTTTTCTTCCAAAGGAAGAACTAGAGCCATCAGATTATCTTCGGTTGATAATAGACTTTAGCGAGCTATCGCGGTTGATAGCGTACTCGGTGCTCGGGATTAAGCTGAACTAAACTGAAAGTTTACTGAACTCTCCTGAACTGAACTGAACTACTGCTTGGAAGCGCGCCTGGGTTTATATAGGCAGAGTGGGTGTTAAGAGAGCAAACTCTTTAAGAGAGTTTGGCTAATTTGATTCTAATGTTCTCTTTGAGAGAGTTTGGCTGATTTGATTTTGATGTTCTCTCATTGAGAGAGGGAGAGGTTCCCGATAAATAGGGGTAATTGGAGAACCCTGAGAAAAGTGCCTGAGCGGAAGCTCTGGTGATAAAGTTTTGTTATTTCAGTTGGCTCGCTCGACACATTTGGCGGAGACCCGGGTGATGAAGCTTTATTATTTCAGTTGGCTCGCTATAACCATTGGGGCTAGCCAAGTGATCGAATTGGGGGACAATTATTTGGGTGATCGGGTTCTATTATTTCAGTTGGCTCGCTGTAAACATTGGGGCTAGCCAAGTGATCGAATTGGGGGACAATTATTTGGGTGATCGGGTTTCTAGATTTATGATCTGTGGGAACCAAAGTTAATCGAAGGGCTCTCGTTCTTTGATTACATATTGTACTTATACATTAATGTGTGTATGTGCGTTTTACAATAATGGTTTTTTTTTTTTTTTTTTTTTTTTTTTATACATAATCGGAGGAAACTATTAAAAATCTTCGAAAGATACCACCTAGATGGCATGCACGATTCATAGCCCTACTGGTAATACAGATAGGGTTACGCCTACGTACTAAAAGAAAAACCCCCGTACGCTCACCAGTCCTTAAAGTGCTCACCGGAACTGCCAGCTAAGGTAATACTTCGGTAAGCAGGATGTGATGCTAGGTCGCACTCCCACATAGAATGCGTAGCATAAAGCGTGACGCCCCTTTACGAGTATTAGTTAACATATTCTTAACTCATTAACTCTTTAACTCTTTAGTCGCCTTTTACGACAAGCCGAGCTCGCTGAGGTAGAATTCTAGTCCCGCCACCACACAGGGATTAAGCTCCTTATTTATTAACTACTTATCTTCATAGTCCTTACTTATCTAGCTGATCTGTTCAGCTCCTCGTCGGCACGAACCCTCTTCATCATATTAATGATGATACCATGCCCCAGCTCCCATGCAGCTTTGTCCGCCAACATGGCAACGAACAAGGCTCTTGGGCTGAGCGGCACACCAGACAGAGACCCAAGCTGATCTCTCTCCAGTGAAAAACGGGAACAATGCATAAGGACATGTTCCGCTGTTTCAGCAGCGTCAGTGCAGTAAAGGCACTGGGCTGAGTCTACATGGCGAAACCGAAATAGGTAGGCCCGGAAACAGCCATGGTCAGTGAGGAACTGGGTCAGGTGGTAGTCCACTACCTTGTGTTGACACTCTGCCCATTCCGCTAACACTGGGATCAGCTGGTAGGTCCAACGCCCCAGGTGCGACGCTTGCCATCTAACTTGCCACTCTCCCTTCAACCACTCTTGGGACTCAACCCGAGGAACGCCATCTCGGATTAAGCCCAGTGCCTTTATCTCCAGATCTATAGGCGGCATGCCTGCCAGAGCCAGTGATGCGTCTTCGGATATGGTCCTGAATCCTCTAATGAGCCTGAGGGCCATAGTCCGCATCACCGATCGCGCGCCTTTCATATAAGACCCTTTATGTGTGGCTTTGCTCCAGATAGGAGCAGCATAAAGTAAAGTGGCTTTTGCCACAGCCACTAGCAGCTTGCGGGCCGGCATCCTGGGACCACCTACGTTGGGCATGAGCCTAGCCAGTGAAGCAGATGTGATCCCAGCCTTCCTGCTAGCATATATAGCGTGATCCTTAAAGGAAAGCCTGTTGTCTATAAGGACACCCAGGTACTTTAGTGATCTCGCTGAAGTCACCTGGAAACCATTAACTGTGACCTGTAGAGTCTCCACAGATTTTCTGCTGCTCAACAGGACAGCCTCAGTTTTGTGAGCCGCAATTTGCAGGCCGACATTTCCCAACCAACCGATGGTTGAGCTAATTGTTGCATTGCACTTTGCCTGTAGCTCTGGCAGCGTCTTGGCGACCGCTGTTATTGCCACATCATCTGCAAAGCAGTGCAATTCAGCTCCTATTGGTTTGCTGATGCCCAAGATCCCATTGTACATAATGTTCCACAGGATCGGACCAAGTACCGATCCTTGGGGAACACCTGACGAAACTCGGTAGCTTCGCGGGCCAGCTTCCGTGTCGAACCAAAGGACACGGTCCCTGAAGTAACTACCTACTGTGATCCTCAGATACTCTGGGATACCCATGTTGTGCATAGCCCCCAAAATCGTGGGCCATCTTGCAGTGTTAAAGGCGTTTTTGACGTCCAGCGTGACGATAGCGCAGTACTCCTTCCTACCGCCAAGCCATCTGTCACCGTCGAGAGCATTTTTAGCTATGTCGACAACAGCCGAGAGGGCATCCAGGGTACTTTTCCCCTTCCGGAATCCGTACTGCTGTCTACTCAGGCCATTGGGGCTCTCTGTTATTGCTTCTATGCGAGCATACAGGATACGCTCGAATAGCTTACCTACTATATCCAGCAGACATAGTGGGCGGAAGTTGCATGCACCACGTGCTTGCCCCTTACCTTTCGGCAATAATACCAGTTTTTGGCTTTTCCAACGCTTGGGAAAGACCCCATCCATGAGACACTGCTGGAAAGTGTCCCTGAATATTTCGGGTCTGGCCAGCGCCACAGCCTTAATCACTGCTCCCGGAATCCCATCCAGGCCAGAAGCTTTGTTAGCCTTTATACGCCTAGCTGCCTCGACTACTTCCCTTACTGATACGCAAGGGAAGGGAGACGCAGGGGTATTTTCTAGTGGCTGCCATAGCGTGGTCTGCACAGGGAACAGCTCCGCCACGATATTGGCCATCTCAATGGGTTCCGATGGAGCACCCTCCCTCTTTCTTAACTTACTGCTAACGAGTTTGTAGGCGAGTCCCCAGGGGTCATCGTCTACGCTCTCTAGCAGGTCCCTAAAGGCGCGCGCTTTGGCAGCCGATATTCCCTTTTTAAACTCTGCACGCTTGACCTTGTAGGCCAGAAGATGTTCTGCGTGGCTAGGGTCTCCTCTGGCTCGTTGCGCATGTCTCCTCGTCCTGTGGCATTCCTGCCGAAGCTGATGTAAGGAGTCGCTCCACCAGTGGACAGGACTCTTACGCTTTACCTTGCTTTTCCTAGGCATCGTAGCATCGCAAGTTGATACCAGTAGCTTCATAAGGTCCGCCGCCATTGTCTCCGCATGGCTGCTTGAGATTGATAGAGACTCGATTTGATATGCCAACATATCATTATCGATCTTTCTAGCATCCCAAGCTTGACCGAGCATCTTCTTTCTCTGCAAACTGCGCCCCGTGCCCATTGGGCGCACGCAAAAGGTAATCAGAGCATGGTCGCTCAGCGTTACCTCATCGGAGACCATCCAGTTTGCGTTCGCTACTAAGCCTCTGCTGACGAAGGTGACATCGATGTACGACGTACCCCTGTCGTTGTTGAATGTCGGCTTACGGCCATCATTCAGCAATACCAGGTCAAGCAGAAACATGGCATCGGTCACAGCTCGCCCTCTGGAGTTGCAGACACGGCTGCCCCATTCGGTCGCCCAGGCATTGAAGTCGCCTGCAATGATCGTTGGCCTGCGCCCTCTCGCGTGGCTCACTAGAATATCGATCATTTCTTCAAATTGATCCGGGCTGTCGCTAGGTGGCGCATAACAGCTGTAAATATGCACACCTTTGATCAGCGCGTATGCAATGCCACGCATTGCATCGGTCGGCCGATCCTGTATATAAACTGGGCTGCAAAGCTTGATAGCCGCCCTGCCCGACTCATCAAGGATCATGTCCGAGTTAGTGCTACCATAAATATATGGTTCACTGAGGAGCATGATGTCAACATTGCGCTCCACAGCTGTCTGAGCAAGAAGACTCTGAGCAGCAGCGCAGTGATTGACATTGAGCTGAATAATGTTTATTTGATTAAACATTATAGTGGCTCTTAGCTTCTTTTAGGCTCGCCTTAAAGATCGGGCACGCGAAACCGCCCGTCGTGTGGTTCCTGTCCCCCTCGCTGCTGCATATCATGCATTTCGGTGGAGCATTGCATTCCTTTGCCTTATGCCCGCGTTCGCCGCAGCGCAAGCAGCAGTCAGACCGATCGGTCGCCTTGCAACTGGACGCTCGATGGCCGTAGCATAGACACCTAAAGCATCTCGTCGGTCGTAGATCCTGAATGATGCGGCAACGTGACCAGCCTACGGTCACCGTGCCCGCTTTCAAAACAGCGATCGCTTCATTTATGCTGAGCATCACCGTCGCTATCTGGGTTCCATCCCGCATTTTACGCAGGCCGCGCACTGCATCTGGATTAACCACGATGTCCTGGAACTGGGAAGCAAGACAACCGAGGAGTTCCTCTGCTGTCGTAGCCTCGTCCATTCCGCTGCCATCTCCTTCAGCGAATCCTCAATAGCCCCTCTAAACTTGGGAACACTGCCTGCAGCTTTACCCTCTATCTCTAGCAGTAGCTCTCCCTGTTGCGTTCTCCTGATCTTCTTGACATGCTTCCCAAAATCATTAAGATTTGGGTCCGCTTTCAGCTTGCGGAGCATATCAGCGTAAGACACATCCCCAGTCTTTTTCAGAATAACAGCCTCTGGCTTCTTGCGCAAGCGCTTAGGCTTCACCCTGGACCACTCCTCTTTGCTAGCGACCTTGGCAACAGCCGCATAGCTGAGTGAGTTTGGCTCCTTTGGTGGGCCCCAACGTTTTGAGCTCTTGCTCATCGGAAAGCTTCACTAAAGGAGGCTTCACTGAAGAGTCCTTCACTAGCGTCCTTTTTGCGCTGGTCGCAGATGAGCGGTCCAGTTTCGTCTGTCACTCTGTCTGAGTACTTGATTCCCTGAAAGAGCCCTCTTTAGGTAAACCCTCTTCAAGCTGGATCGCTCTAGCATTGAGAGCAGCCAGATCGGAGATTGCGCCTTTGGTTTCCTTCGTGACATGACGCTGCGTCTCGAATGCGGAAAGCACAATGTTAATTTTGGCAGTCATCAAGGCCAAAATGCTCCTTAAGCCCTGGTTTTCGGATCCCGACAGGTCCAGTGGACGAATTGGCTACAAGGATGGGGATCTAGACGCTATTTTTTGCGTCGGCACACTGATAAGATCAGCTAATTTCTTCTGACCTGCAGAAGTAGATGCTGAAGTAGATGCTACGGAGGCCAAGTTAGTCGCCTCCACAGCACCGCGATTGCATGGTATCGCCGCCGTCGGCTGAGGGTCCGTTTGTACCCTCACAACTCCTAGATACCAGCACCCTTCTCCACTATTTCGACTCCTCTCGTGGGGGACCTCGACATCCTGGAGCTCCTCCTAAATGGGTCGTCGACGTTGGGGGCGATGCCCCCGCTTGGTTATCCATTAATTAACCTTGACTATATTACCCAACCCTTATAATCTTAAATTAATTTTAAAATAAATAAGCTGGAATAAAGAAAAAATAATACAAATAATATTTATATTCAAATTTAAATTTGAATTTGGGTTGCGCGAGTTATAGATGGGACCGTAGCCAGTCCTGGCAGCTCAATTGTTTTGGTAACTTTTTATGGCTATGTTTTATGTCTTAAGAGAGTTTAGTAACAATGTTTTTGCTTTGACTTCTTATTTTGTTCACCAAAATTACATTTAGAGTTAACGCTCCGTTTTAAGTGTTGTCTAACCACGATCAAAATGCAACTAATAATGCGTCGCAAAAACTTCTTTGCTTGACGCCGAAACTGCGCTAGGCATCGGCTACAACGCCTCGCTGTAACGGTCCTTCCAAAGCTACAAATGTAAGCTGACCAATCAACGCACAATTAGAGGCTGATGCAACATTATCATTATGTTGCAATCTGTTTCTAGAATTTTCGAGACCATTTCTGCTCAAAGTGTGTGTGAAAAAATGTGTATGTGTTATTTCACAATATGTGGTTATTTGTGTATGTGGACTGCTGAGTTGTTGTTGTTGTGGCCCTTGATGCCGTTGTCATTCTGCGGAATCTGGACGGTTTCAGGGCAGTGTTGAAGGTGTAGTGGTAACTCCCCCTCCCCCCAAAGACTGAAGAGAGGGCCATAACGAAGGAATGGCCTGATCGGGTATGACGGGTGAAGAGGCCGGGATGAAGATTGTCATTATTTGTTTTTGCAAAGGTATAATTCCCAAAAAAAGGAAAGAAAATTTAAAGGTGTTTTTTTTTTTTATGTTGTTTTTTTTTACCTTCCATAATCAGCTTGTCGAAATTGGAACCAGCTTGTGACAGATTGTTGAGTAAGTTCGGTAGCTCTGGGGTCATGATGTTGGCGATGTCCTCATGGTTAGATGTATTGAAGATGGCTTTTTGCAGGTCTCACATATTTACATGATGAACTCTATTATATTCTTCCTTAAATTACAATGTTTGTGTGTTCTTACTCGCTATAAAGTTATACGGTTTGGTGTAACAATAATGTGTGTCTTATTAATAGGTACGGAATGAATTAATTTGTTAACTGATAAATGTCTAATGTCAACTGATAAGTATTTTAATAGCGAAGATTTTATCATTATTTCAATTGGTTTAGGAAATTAAATTGTAAACATTTTCTTATTTCGATTTGTTTTTCATGTTTTTTTATTTTTTTTTTTTTGTATTTTAATATAAACTTACGGATTATTTTTAGTTTCGCACTAATAAGGTTTCTGCAGTTTTATTCAAATGTAACATAGTCAAATCTATATTAGCGTTTATTTTAATCGTACATTCCAAAATTTTTTTCTTGTTATTTACATTATTTTTTTCTTTAGCAATTTGAGTTTTCTGTTTATCGTATCCATGTATGTTTGTTATTATTCAGGTTATATTTGGAATTCTCTACTTGCGTCCTAATTGGGTCTTAATTTTAGATTTATGAATTTTTTGTCTTTTGTTTGTAGTAAAAGTAACGCCCTCATCAGTATTTACAGTCTGTTTTGAAAATCTAGGGGTGAGCTTATTGCGTCTATTTTCCTTACGAAATACTACGTCTTCTGTTTCTACCTGGATAGCTTCTTTCCTTTCTTGATTTAACTTTCCAATGTTATGAACCTTGTTGTTTTGCACTAGTTCACATACTTTAGGGTATATTGTCTTTTGGAATTTGTTCATTTTTTGTCATGCTCATCGTCAAATTTAATGGTTTGCTGGAATACGTGTGTACGTCCCGAAAACAGTTCATAAGGAGTCAGCTTAGTAGCCGAGTGTATAGCGTTATTATATGTGATGAAGGTTTCTGTTAGAATCTTCTCGTGGACTTTCTGTACTTTTTTCTTTTTCTTTTCTTCCAAAATGATTCGATACACTTCAGTGAGTGTAGAATGTAGTCTTTCGACTGGGGCATTACTAGAAGATTGTTGAAAGGACGTGACATGTCGTTCTATATTATATTGTTTGCAAAAATCCTTGAAAAGGTTTGAATTGTATTCAGCTCCTTGATCGTAAACAATTTTTTTAGGTATGCCGTTCGCTACTATGAATCGCCTAATAGCGTTCACTATATTTATTGCGTCTCTGGTAGGGATTGTGTATCCAAGGGCAAACTTAGAAAATTTGTCATTGACAGTAACAACATATTTTCCGTTTATCGTATATAAGTCAGTGTGTAGTATATCTAAAGGCATGGTAGGTGTTTCGGTTACTTGGAATTTAATATTTCGGGGTTGGCTGTTATATTTTAAGGTGTGACAGACATCGCAATTATTTATAGTCTGAGCAATTTTTGATTTCATATTTGGAAAATAGTATTGTCTTTTCATGTGAGCAACGGTTTCGTCTGTACCTCTATGATTATTATTTATGTGATATTTGTTAATTGGAAACTCTTGGTCCTGTGTTTCTACTAAATCGGTTAAGAAAATAGTACATCTTAAAATGTTATAAATATTATTGTTTGAAAAGTATTTTTTATAACTCTCTTGTATTTGTTGAAAAATATCGTCGGGTGCAAAAATTGCAACAGTCCTGTTTGGCTTCAAGGTTTTCTTTAAAATATCTGTAATTCGTCGTTCTGTAAACAGTTCAGAAATTACTTGTCTCGTTTTTCGTTTAAATATAACTTCAGTTTTAGATTCTATAGGAGCGCCATATTTCAATATTACTTGATAGTTAAAATCGTTTAAGGGTTTTTCTGAGATATGGATGTGATCATCCATGTGTTCGTCTGCTGAGTGGACTGTATCTCCACACGTCCCTGTTATTGAGTTACTATCATTTATGTTCATGTCGATTTCTACCCTGCTCAATGCGTCCGCTACCAAGTTTTGAGAACCTTTCTTATACAAAATTTCGTAATCATATTGTAATAATTGCATTCTCCATCTAACTATTTTGGAGGTCGGTTCCTTAATTTTCTTCCAAACAAATAAGGGCGAAAGTATTTAACAGCCCATATTATTGCTAACATTTCTTTCTCGACAGTGGCATAGTTACGTTCTGTATCGGACAATGTTCTACTTGCAAAACAGACCGGCTTGTCCGAACCCAAGGGACCTTGTGATAGCACCGCTTCAAGGGCAACGTTACTTGCGTCTGTTGTTAGGCTCTGGCTATTGTAGTAGGGGATCATTGCAAAGAAGGGTTTTGCATTTTTCAAATGCATCAATATATTCCTGGTCTATTGTAACAGACTTTAAGTTGCCTTTTAATTGGACTGTAAGTGGTTTCGTTATTCTGGCCATATCTTTAATAAACTTCCTATAATAGCCTAGTAATCCTAAAAAGGATTTAATTTGTTTTTTAGAACGAGGCAAGGGAAATTTCTTAATGGCGATAATCTTGTCCGGATTTGGTTTAATACCTTGGTCCGTAACAATGTGTCCTAAAAATTCTGTCTCTTTCTTTAAAAATTTTGATTTCTGTGAATGGAGCTTTAATTTGGCGTTACTTATTTTGGTGAATACTTCTTTTAAGTTGATATGTGTTGTTGCAATGAACCAGAAAAAACTATTATGTCGTCAAGATAAACTAAACAACATCTCCCTTTTAAGTTACCTAAAACGTTGTTCTTACCCTTTGAATGTTGGGGCGTTTGTCAGACCAAATGGCATTTTGATAAATTCGTAGTGTCCGTCCAATGCCGTGAAGGCTGTTTTAGGAATATCTTTTGGTTCCATTTGTATTTGATGATAACCACTAGCCAAATCTAAAGTCGAAAAATATCTAGCTCTACCTATTTTATCAAGTACTTCGTTAATATTAGGGATGGGATACCTGTCTTTAACGGTTTTTTCGTTCAGTTTTCTATAGTCAATAACTAATCTCCATTTTTGTTCTCTTGTTTCGGATTTCTTCGGAACCAACCAAACAGGTGAGCTCCAAGGTGAATGGCTTTCTCTAATTATGTTTTGTTCTAACATATTTTGAATTTGGTCATTGATCTCTTTTTGTTCTTGGTAGGAGTATCTAAAGGGTTTGGCATACAGGGGTATGTCGTCTGTAGTTTCTATTTTGTGTTTGTTTGTATTTGAGAATGTTAATCTATCGGACGGGTCGTGAAAAAGGAAGGGAAATTGCAAACATAAGTGTTTAAGTTGGTCTGTTTCATCGTCAGAAAGGTGGTCCGTATTGACTCGTTTGTGAAAATTCGCGTCGTTTTTCATGTCTGTTGGGGGGTCTTCGTCGCACCAATGAAAGTTCAATTCTACATATTTCTCTTGAATGAATTGGGTTGTGGATAATGGAAATTCTAAACAAATCGTCTGATCCTGATCAGAATAGTTAACCATTTCTATCCATGCGTTGTAATTATCAGCTGTATAGAGTCCTTGTTGAATGTAAACATTATCTGCTAACTCTACGGAATCAAGTAAAAATGGTCCCTGTTCACATTCGACTGGTATCTGTACTATAATTCCCGAACTGGCTTCAATATTAAATATATCCGTAGCTCTATTTCGTTCAATATGAATGGGAATAGTTGCCGCAGGGGTTTGTAAAATTAACATTTTAAGATCTATATTTGCTTTTATAGTAGATAAGATGTCAAGACCTATTAGTCCGTCGAAATATTCGTGAAATTTGAGGAGTAAAAATATAAATGTGTCTTTTAAATTAAATTCGGAAAATGCTGGGTATTCGACCTTTTCGGCGACCTGAATTTCCTTTAATACAGTTTTAATGACTGTATTTGTGCTTAAGGATTCTCTCTGCTGGAGCGGAACAAATTTAGGATCGATAAAAGAGTTCGATGCCCCTGTATCGATTAGAAAGCGTAGCTTCCTACCAAACGGTGAACTAATCAAAATATAGGGTAGTGTCGATCCGTGTTTATCCTTATAACTTTTTAGGTACCCTGTCTGGTCTCTGAGGCTGGTCTTTGAAAATTTACGGTTTCCTCTAAATTGTGAAGTGCTGGTTGCTCAGAAGAGGCTTCCAGATTATTAAATCTGCTAGTGTTTGTCTGACGTGAGAAACTATTGGATTTTCCACCTCTATATTGGCGTGAGTTACTATCTATTGATTCGGTCTTAGGTGGCATAATTGCCCTAGAGAAATTATTATGTCCATTAACCTCGTTGTTAGAGCGATGGTCCTGCCCGTAACGATTCCCGGTTGAGTAAGGAAGAGCTCTATACTGTCCTCTACCCTGGTGGTAGTCTGAAAGACTATTATTATGTTGATTTGCTGGGTACCGTCGTCTCTCCTGCAAGTACTCATCCCTCTCCTGAATGGCTATATCAAATGCTTCATCCAACGTATTTGGTCTAGAAGCTTTGACTGCATTCCGGAGTGGTACCGTTAAGCCTTTAATAAAGGTTTTCAGGCAAAGAGCCATATAGAAATTCTTTTTTCTAGAATAGTTGAAGCTGATAGTTCCTTTGAATCGGCCATGCATGTCAATACCCGTTTCAGATCCAAAATGGTATCATACAGTTTTGTTATTGGCAGCTTTTTAAAAGGAACCTCATGTAGTTCCTCTATTAAAGTCAGTTCGTCCCTGTTATCTAGTAACTTTCTTGTTAGATTCCTCTTAATTTCATCCCAGTTTAATGGGGTATCCAATCTATCTAACAATTCACTCGCTTTGCCCTCTATTTTATTCCTGATCGCTCTTAAATACATTTTCCCTCTTGGAGTTTGGTCTGTGTCTCTAAACATCAGTAAAATCTCTTCTACACTTTCTATGAATCTCTTAAGTGCGTAAGGGTTACCGTCGTATGTCGGAAGGTACTTAATAACGTCTGGGAGTCCAGCAGACAATTCATATATGCCGGACCCCGATGTATTTTGAGAAGGGGTACTCATTCTTGAGCTTGTAGTTATGTCTGTTGGGTTAGTTTCGGTTATGTTTCCTGTAAGGGTGGGTCTTTTGGTTGTCTGTCTGGTAGTCCGAGTTAAATTAGGAATAGTAGATTTAGTCTTATGCTTAAATTTTTTTGACATTTAATATTATCTTATAATTATCTTAATATACAGTGTGGTTTGGTGTGTGATGAATGCTTTTATTATACGTTCAATACCTGTAATGATACTTGGATTAATATATGTATTGTGTGGAATATATTTCATTTGATATTTTAACACGGAGGCAAGGTTACATTGTATTAATGTGTTGATTCGTTTTAACTTCTTGATTTGTTATCTTTCACATTCATGACATACTAACAGCCTCAAAGGTCGCCAATGAGAATTTCATTGTATTTGACTCTGTGAAGGCAATCGACTCACTACAGCGGTCGAGAGATTACAACACAGCTACCAAATGACCGATATGGTTGTATCGTATATCACCAATGTAAGGTTAATACTTGTTTGATTGTAACTAGCTTGCAGTTTTACACTAGTTTGTGTAGGCTGATCTGAAATATGTATGTTTCTGTGGTTCCGTCGCGTATCAGTGACTTGTTCGAACATAATTGTTCGCGTCCAACTTGACGGAACCTCCTCCCCACTACAAATCGACAACTGTCTTGCAACACGTTGCAACTGCAAAGGTTGTGGTTTTTGCACAAATTTCTGTGAGCTTATGTTACGTCTGTACGTTTGTGTGGTTCCGTCGCGTATCAGTGACCTGTTCGAACATAATTGTTCGCGTCCAACTTGATGGAACCTCCCTCCACTACATGTCAACACTGTGATCAATCGTGTACCACTGACTTGTTCGAATATAATGTTCGCATCGAACCTCTCACAGCACTTCCCAGTTGTCTGCTTCTACGCTGCATTCTATCTGTAGTCTCGTCACTTTCTGTATGTATGTATGTTCGTAGCCCCTTGTTTTTTTTTTTTTTTATGTATAACAGTGCTTCTTATTTAGAGCGGCATCTGATTGTTTTGTATTACAGTGCTTCTTATTTAGAGCGGCATCTGCTTGTTATGTGTTCCCCGTACAATTTTTGACTTTCGTTCATTTGTTCCATTTTTTTTTTTTTTTAATATATTTAGTTTTTATTTGTTGTTATTTAGTTTTTAATGATATATTTATTATTATTTAACATATATATATATATATATATTAACGAATTCAGACCGAGGGTTTAATAAAAAAAACAAAAACACAGTTGTTTTCTAAGTCTTTTTATTAATTAAACACTTTTTATTTTTCTTCCAAAGGAAGAACTAGAGCCATCAGATTATCTTCGGTTGATAATAGACTTTAGTGAGCTATCGCGGTTGATAGCGTACTCGGTGATCGGGATTAAGCTGAATTAAACTGAAAGTTTACTGAACTCTCCTGAACTGAACTGAACTGCTGCTTGGAAGCGCGCCTGGGTTTATATAGGCAGAGTGGGTGTTAAGAGAGCAAACTCTTTAAGAGAGTTTGGCTAATTTGATTCTAATGTTCTCTTTGAGAGAGTTTGGCTGATTTGATTTTGATGTTCTCTCATTGAGAGAGGGAGAGGTTCCCGATAAATAGGGGTAATTGGAGAATCCTGAGACAAGTGCCTGAGCGGAAGCTCGGGTGATAAAGTTTTGTTATTTCAGTTGGCTCGCTCTAAACATTGGGCGGAGACCCGGGTGATGAAGCTTTATTATTTCAGTTGGCTCGCTGTAAACATTGGGGTTAGCCAAGTGATCGAATTGGGGGACAATTGTTTGGGTGATCAGGTTCTATTATTTCAGTTGGCTCGCTGTAAACATTGGGGCTAGCCAAGTGGTCGAATTGGGGGACAATTATTTGGGTGATCGGGTTTCTAGATTTATGATCTGTGGGAACCAAAGTTAATCGAAGGGCTCTCGTTCTTTGATTACATATTGTACTTATACATTAATGTGTGTATGTGCGTTTTACAATAATGGTGCTTATACATTAATGTGTGTATGTGCGTTTTACAATAATGTGCGTGTGTGTGTGGGATTGGGGAGTTTAAAGTGTGGGTGTAGAATGGATATGTCACTTCCCCATCCTTAAGAAAAGGCCTGTCCTCAGGCAATAACTTTAGGGTACAATACAGGGTTACTTACTGAAGGTACATTATTTTCTGTTTCAGGACTTATGATAGTTTCATTTTCTGGATTTTGATTCTTGAATTTTACAATTAATTTTTGTGGTATAGTCTTATATTTATAAATTAAGTATAATGCTGCGATTATAATTATTATTACCAATGTTGTGATTGTTATTATTTGGAAGACATTATTAGTTTGAGTGTGTTGTTCAATTATTTCTTTTGCCTGAATGTATTCAAGTGGTTCAAGTTTTGTTACATTATTGTTTACATAGATAGTTTGAGTGTAGTCTAACATTGTGTTGGTAATCAAAATTTCTTCTAACTGAATGGAACAATTAAATGCTTTTATCATGTTATTACCTTCTATTATAATTTCTCTATTAATACAATTTTGATTTAACATAGTTTTGGGAAGGTTCCAAGTTGTGATTATATTAGGTTCAACATATTTTATTTCAAAATCAGAGCGTGTTTTACTGTATCTACATTGTGTTGAGACTTGATTAAGTATACCTGTTATGCATTTATTTATGATCAAGCTTTGAGAACTTGCTATAAAAGTTTGATTGTTATGCGAAAAATATTTGTCATGTATTGTTTCAGTTAGTATGTTATTGTTTTCGTCGGGGTATGGTATTATTTCGAAAATAGGTGTTTTAATTATTTCTCTCGGAATGTGGGATATTATCAAAATTTCGTTAGTGTCAGATTTAAGCCAAGCAGAAGTTTTGATATTAAGAATTTTTTCAGAATTTACGTGAGTAAGGGAATCATGTTTTAAAAGTTTTGGATTAAAGATACCTAAGCGTGTCAGTTGCATACCAAGTTCTATGTCTTCTATGTATTCGGTAAATTGTTGTAAATTGAAAATTAGTAAGGCTAACATTTGGTCTCCTTCAAAATTATTGTTTAATTGATTGGTTACTTTTATTCCTTCATTAATGGCTTCTATTACATGGTTGAGTTCGCTTATTTGTATATTGTTTTTGGAAATATTACCTATTTGTTGTTGTAATTCTTCTTTATCTTCTTGATCTAATGTGCCGAATAAGTATTTGTAAATAGTTCCCATAAAATTTGCAAGACCGCGTTTGTTGCGCTTTGCAATTCTAATGCCATTCATTTCTCTATTGAGTTTTTCTGTTAGGTACTGAATTTGTGGTAAATTTTCAAAAATTTGTGTTTGTTTGATAAGTTCTTCATAAATTATTTCGGTTTTAGTTAAATTAATAGATAAGTAATGATATTCATAGTTTATAGGTAAATCAATTGATCCGGTTTGAAAGATTAGGTAACCGTTTTTGGCCTGAATAGGAGTTACTTCTAGGTTTTGCGTGCTAATTGTTGATAGTAGGCATAACATGATTATCATGATCGGGAATGAGCCTGGAATTATCATTATTATATTTACTTTTATTAATTTTCTTTTTCTTTTTAAACTTAGATTTATAATGTATTATCTTTCTACCTCTATTTGTTTCTTCATAGTGTTTATCATCTATTTGTCTTAAGTTTCCTGTCTTTCTAAATGGGTTAGTTGTTTTTGATCTAACCAGAGGAGATTCTCTGAAATTAGTGTCTATATTGTAGTCTTGTCTACTTTCGTTGAGTTTGTCAATTTTGTCTATTTTATTTTGCTGCGTGTTATAGGCAGGGGTGCCTGCATAAATGAAGATGTCTGCTGGTGTTCGACTAGTTGTGTTGTGTTTTGTTTTATGATTGTATACGTAAAGTATTTTTTCGAACTTAGTGAATTGGTTTTCTGGTTCATTCTCGTTTGTTATTATTCTTAGTTTTTCGTTGACAGTTTTATGAAATCTCTCAATATCAGAAATTCCATTTTTACTTGTTGTTATGTTTAAGGTTACTCCTTCTGAATCTAACCAAAGCTTGAGTGCAGTGCACATGAAGGCGGAGTCTTTGTCGGCTTTTATTTCTATGGGTTTACCCATGTCATTGAATATACGTAAAATAGCTCTTTTAGCTTCAAGCCAATCTCTACTATTTACTTCTATCAGGGAGGCGTATTTAGAATAAATATCAATACATGATAGGAATTGTTTATTATTTAGTAAATAAAAATCCATGACATACTTGTCTCTGGGGTTGAAAGTTTCTGGGGTTGTTTCCAGGGCTAATTTTGTATTTCTATGTTCGGTTTTTGCAATGTTACAGATTTCACATTCATTTATGATATTTTGGATAAGTTTTTGATAATCGGGGTAATAATAAAGTTCTTTGAACTGAAGAGTGATTTTTTCTATGCCTGGGTGTAATAATTCTTTATGTGTTTTGAGGATAATTTCTTTAAATTGAGCATATGTTTGGATATCTATTAGTTTACCATTGGTTCTCATAGTTTTAGTGAAATTGTCGGGACTTATGATTTGAATATAAGCATTTTGAAAGATTTTAAAGTCGGCTTCATTAGGGAAGTAAATAACACTTTTCTTAGTGCAGAGGTATTCTTTAATTAAGGTTTTGGCAAGGATGTCAGTCATTTCTTTGTAACTAATTTTTATTCTAGTTTTATGAAAGTATCTTATTATTTGGACATCGTCAAAATTATCTTTTAAGAATTCTATGAATTCTATGAATTCTATGAATCTCTTAAGTGCGTAAGGGTTACCGTCGTATGTCGGAAGGTACTTAATAACGTCTGGGAGTCCAGCAGACAATTCATATATGCCGGACCCCGATGTATTTTGAGAAGGGGTACTCATTCTTGAGCTTGTAGTTATGTCTGTTGGGTTAGTTTCGGTTATGTTTCCTGTAAGGGTGGGTCTTTTGGTTGTCTGTCTGGTAGTCCGAGTTAAATTAGGAATAGTAGATTTAGTCTTATGCTTAAATTTTTTTGACATTTAATATTATCTTATAATTATCTTAATATACAGTGTGGTTTGGTGTGTGATGAATGCTTTTATTATACGTTCAATACCTGTAATGATACTTGGATTAATATATGTATTGTGTGGAATATATTTCATTTGATATTTTAACACGGAGGCAAGGTTACATTGTATTAATGTGTTGATTCGTTTTAACTTCTTGATTTGTTATCTTTCACATTCATGACATACTAACAGCCTCAAAGGTCGCCAATGAGAATTTCATTGTATTTGACTCTGTGAAGGCAATCGACTCACTACAGCGGTCGAGAGATTACAACACAGCTACCAAATGACCGATATGGTTGTATCGTATATCACCAATGTAAGGTTAATACTTGTTTGATTGTAACTAGCTTGCAGTTTTACACTAGTTTGTGTAGGCTGATCTGAAATATGTATGTTTCTGTGGTTCCGTCGCGTATCAGTGACTTGTTCGAACATAATTGTTCGCGTCCAACTTGACGGAACCTCCTCCCCACTACAAATCGACAACTGTCTTGCAACACGTTGCAACTGCAAAGGTTGTGGTTTTTGCACAAATTTCTGTGAGCTTATGTTACGTCTGTACGTTTGTGTGGTTCCGTCGCGTATCAGTGACCTGTTCGAACATAATTGTTCGCGTCCAACTTGACGGAACCTCCCTCCACTACATGTCAACACTGTGATCAATCGTGTACCACTGACTTGTTCGAATATAATGTTCGCATCGAACCTCTCACAGCACTTCCCAGTTGTCTGCTTCTACGCTGCATTCTATCTGTAGTCTCGTCACTTTCTGTATGTATGTATGTTCGTAGCCCCTTGTTTTTTTTTTTTTTTTTTGTATAACAGTGCTTCTTATTTAGAGCGGCATCTGATTGTTTTGTATTACAGTGCTTCTTATTTAGAGCGGCATCTGCTTGTTATGTGTTCCCCGTACAATATTTGACTTTCGTTCATTTGTTCCATTTTTTTTTTTTTTTAATATATTTAGTTTTTATTTGTTGTTATTTAGTTTTTAATGATATATTTATTATTATTTAACTATATATATATATATATATATATATATATATATATATATATATATATTAACGAATTCAGACCGAGGGTTTAAAAAAACAAAAACACAGTTGTTTTCTAAGTCTTTTTATTAATTAAACACTTTTTATTTTTCTTCCAAAGGAAGAACTAGAGCCATCAGATTATCTTCGGTTGATAATAGACTTTAGTGAGCTATCGCGGTTGATAGCGTACTCGGTGATCGGGATTAAGCTGAATTAAACTGAAAGTTTACCGAACTCTCCTGAACTGAACTGAACTGCTGCTTGGAAGCGCGCCTGGGTTTATATAGGCAGAGTGGGTGTTAAGAGAGCAAACTCTTTAAGAGAGTTTGGCTAATTTGATTCTAATGTTCTCTTTGAGAGAGTTTGACTGATTTGATTTTGATGTTCTCTCATTGAGAGAGGGAGAGGTTCCCGATAAATAGGGGTAATTGGAGAATCCTGAGACAAGTGCCTGAGCGGAAGCTCGGGTGATAAAGTTTTGTTATTTCAGTTGGCTCGCTCTAAACATTGGGCGGAGACCCGGGTGATGAAGCTTTATTATTTCAGTTGGCTCGCTGTAAACATTGGGGTTAGCCAAGTGATCGAATTGGGGGACAATTGTTTGGGTGATCAGGTTCTATTATTTCAGTTGGCTCGCTGTAAACATTGGGGCTAGCCAAGTGGTCGAATTGGGGGACAATTATTTGGGTGATCGGGTTTCTAGATTTATGATCTGTGGGAACCAAAGTTAATCGAAGGGCTCTCGTTCTTTGATTACATATTGTACTTATACATTAATGTGTGTATGTGCGTTTTACAATAATGGTGCTTGTGTTGTGTGTGTGGGATTGGGGAGTTTAAAGTGTGGGTGTAGAATGGATATGTCACTTCCCCATCCTTAAGAAAAAGGCCTGTCCTCAGGCAATAACTTTAGGGTACAATACAGGGTTACTTGCTGAAGGTACATTATTTTCTGTTTCAGGACTTATGATAGTTTCATTTTCTGGATTTTGATTCTTGAATTTTACAATTAATTTTTGTGGTATAGTCTTATATTTATAAATTAAGTATAATGCTGCGATTATAATTATTATTACCAATGTTGTGATTGTTATTATTTGGAAGACATTATTAGTTTGAGTGTGTTGTTCAATTATTTCTTTTGCCTGAATGTATTCAAGTGGTTCAAGTTTTGTTACATTATTGTTTACATAGATAGTTTGAGTGTAGTCTAACATTGTGTTGGTAATCAAAATTTCTTCTAACTGAATGGAACAATTAAATGCTTTTATCATGTTATTACCTTCTATTATAATTTCTCTATTAATACAATTTTGATTTAACATAGTTTTGGGAAGGTTCCAAGTTGTGATTATATTAGGTTCAACATATTTTATTTCAAAATCAGAGCGTGTTTTGCTGTATCTACATTGTGTTGAGACTTGATTAAGTATACCTGTTATGCATTTATTTATGATCAAGCTTTGAGAACTTGCTATAAAAGTTTGATTGTTATGCGAAAAATATTTGTCATGTATTGTTTCAGTTAGTATGTTATTGTTTTCGTCGGGGTATGGTATTATTTCGAAAATAGGTGTTTTAATTATTTCTCTCGGAATGTGGGATATTATCAAAATTTCGTTAGTGTCAGATTTAAGCCAAGCAGAAGTTTTGATATTAAGAATTTTTTCAGAATTTACGTGAGTAAGGGAATCATGTTTTAAAAGTTTTGGATTAAAGATACCTAAGCGTGTCAGTTGCATACCAAGTTCTATGTCTTCTATGTATTCGGTAAATTGTTGTAAGTTGAAAATTAGTAAGGCTAACATTTGGTCTCCTTCAAAATTATTGTTTAATTGATTGGTTACTTTTATTCCTTCATTAATGGCTTCTATTACATGGTTGAGTTCGCTTATTTGTATATTGTTTTTGGAAATATTACCTATTTGTTGTTGTAATTCTTCTTTATCTTCTTGATCTAATGTGCCGAATAAGTATTTGTAAATAGTTCCCATAAAATTTGCAAGACCGCGTTTGTTGCGCTTTGCAATTCTAATGCCATTCATTTCTCTATTGAGTTTTTCTGTTAGGTACTGAATTTGTGGTAAATTTTCAAAAATTTGTGTTTGTTTGATAAGTTCTTCATAAATTATTTCGGTTTTAGTTAAATTAATAGATAAGTAATGATATTCATAGTTTATAGGTAAATCAATTGATCCGGTTTGAAAGATTAGGTAACCGTTTTTGGCCTGAATAGGAGTTACTTCTAGGTTTTGCGTGCTAATTGTTGATAGTAGGCATAACATGATTATCATGATCGGGAATGAGCCTGGAATTATCATTATTATATTTGCTTTTATTAATTTTTTTTTTCTTTTTAAACTTAGATTTATAATGTATTATCTTTCTACCTCTATTTGTTTCTTCATAGTGTTTATCATCTATCTGTCTTAAGTTTCCTGTCTTTCTAAATGGGTTAGTTGTTTTTGATCTAACCAGAGGAGATTCTCTGAAATTAGTGTCTATATTGTAGTCTTGTCTACTTTCGTTGAGTTTGTCAATTTTGTCTATTTTATTTTGCTGCGTGTTATAGGCAGGGGTGCCTGCATAAATGAAGATGTCTGCTGGTGTTCGACCAGTTGTGTTGTGTTTTGTTTTATGATTGTATACGTAAAGTATTTTTTCGAACTTAGTGAATTGGTTTTCTGGTTCATTCTCGCTTGTTATTATTCTTAGTTTTTCGTTGACAGTTTTATGAAATCTCTCAATATCAGAAATTCCATTTTTACTCGTTGTTACGTTTAAGGTTACTCCTTCTGAATCTAACCAGAGCTTGAGTGCGGTGCACATGAAGGCGGAGTCTTTGTCGGCTTTTATTTCTATGGGTTTACCCATGTCATTGAATATACGTATAATCATATTCATTTAACTTTATCTTCCATCTTTGTAATTTCATATTGGGTTCTTTTACGTTACTTAGCCATACAAGTGGCCTATGATCGCTTAATATTTCAAACTTTCTACCGAATAGGTAAGACCTGAAATATTTTGTTGCCCATACTATAGCTAATAGTTCTTTTTCTATTGCCGAGTAATTGAGCTCGTGTTCATTAAGAGTTCTGCTTGCATAGCAAATGGGTTTATGCTCTTGAGATAATACAGCACCTATAGCTATATTACTCGCATCTGTTGTTAATGAAAATTTCTTTTCGAAGTTAGGGTATATTAGTATTGGATCAGACGTGATAAGTACTTTTAGTTTTTCGAAAGCGGACATGTAATCGGTATCTTCTGTATTGATTATTGCTCCTTTTTTAATTTGAGTGTCATTGGTTTTGCTATTTTTGCAAAATTGGGGATGAACTTACGGTAAAATCCGCAGAGTCCAAGAAAAGACTTTATTCCTTTTGTGGTTTTAGGAATGGGAAAATTAATAATTGCGTTTATTTTGTTGGGGTTTGGTTTTATACCGTCTGTTGTGATAATGTGACCAAGAAATTCAGTTTCTTTCTTTAGAAATTCACATTTGTCAAGTTGCAATTTTAAGTTAGCTGATCGTAGCTTTTCGAATACTCTTTTCAATGATATTATGTGTTCCTCTAATGAAGTGGAATAAATGATAATATCATCTAAGTAAACTAGACAATCCTTGTAGATTAAATCTTCTAGGAGGTTGTTCATGCAACGTTGAAAAGTTGCTGGTGCATTTTTCAGACCAAAGGGCATACGAAGATATTCGTAATGTCCGTGTTTTGTTGAAAATGCTGTTTTGGATATTGATTGCGGGTCCATTTGAATTTGATGGAAACCTTTAGCTAAATCAATAGTTGAGAAGTATTGACAGCGTCCAAGCTTGTCTAATATTTCGTCCATTACAGGAATAGGGAATTTGTCGTCAATGGTTATTTCATTGAGACTGCGATAGTCTATGACTAATCGAAATTTTGGTTTGCCAGAAGCATCGCTTTTCTTTGGGACAATCCAAATTGGAGAACAATAAGGGGATTTAGATTTCCTAATTATATTTTGTTCTATCATTTCGTTAATTTGTTTGTTGACCTCTTGATCAAACGCTTGGGGGTATTTATAAGGTTTTTTATAAATAGGGTCTTCGTGCTTTGTAAGAATAGAATGTTTAATCGTACTTGTGAAGGTCAAATTTTCACCTTCTCTGTACTGAATATCATTGTACTCTAACAAAACATGCGAAAGTTGTTCCCTTTCTTCTGTATTCAGATGTTCCAATCTGAATACATTGGATTCTCTTAACTCGTCGTCTAAGGCGAAGTTAGAGGGTATTTCTAGAAGGACTTCTTCTATGTTTAGAGGTTCTTCCTCTATTTTAGATAGACTGGGGCACTCATTGGTAGCTTGGGACCTATCTTGTTGTTCGTGGGGATTCCACATTTTTTCTAGAAGGGCTTCTTCTATGTTTAGAGGTTCTTCCTCTATTTTAGATAGACTGGGGCACTCATTGGTAGCTTGGGACCTATCTTTTTTGAAAGAGGTTTTCTTTCTTTTTGTGTTTTAGGAGGGGCTTCCTCTTGGTCAGATAGACTGGGGTACTCATTGGTAACTTGGGACCTATCTTGTTGTTCGTGGGAATTCCACGTTTTAATTTCTAGGAGGGTTTTCTCCTTTTTTGGGGTAAGTAGAGGTGTTTCCTCTGTGTTAGATGACTTAGGGCACTCGTTGGTAGCCTTGGACTCATCTGTTTGGGTGTGGTCGTACCACATTTTAAATGGATATCCATTTATATTGACCGTTTGAGTTGAGTAGTTAATTTGAGCATTAGTTGACTCTAAATAATTTCTACCTAACAGTAAGTCATAATTTTCTGAGAAATTGTGAATAAAAAAGGTTTGTTTAGTAGGACATAGTTTGCTTGAATGCAATGAAACGCTTTGGTTTAATATTATAGTGCCATTTATAGTGTGGACTTTTACTTTAGAAGGCTTGGTTGGAAAATTGAAAAAATTTTGTTTCATAATATTGATAGATGAACCAGTGTCTACTAGGCATCTAAGGGTAATATTATTCATTTTAATTTTTAAGAATGGGTTTCCTCTTCTTCTGAATCGCTTTCCGATTCCGAGGCTGGTTGAAGAAAATTTTCGCCTGTGTCCATTTTGTATTGGCCACTAGCATTTTCTCTTTGCCTTTTAACTGGAGGGTTTGGTGCATTGCTACCTTGTTGTTGGTAATTAAGGGAATTTTGGGCTCTACCCGAATTTAGTTTTTGTTTAAATTCATTGAAAACTTGTGGATTTGATTCCACTGGTTTGGAACTAGTGCTTGGAGAGGATTTATTTGTGACATGCATTGCATTGTTCACGAAATTTTGATTTTGTCCTTTACTCTTTAAGTTTTGAGAAGGATTTGATTTAGAATTATTTTGGGGTTTTGTTCTGTCGTTGTAAGTTAATTCGTATACGTCTTCTTCTTGCGCTACTTGTTTAAGTTTGGATACTGTTGAAATATCAGATCTAGCAAGAGTCATGAATAGCCTATCAGGTAACTTTCTCTTGATTACTTTTTTAATTGTAGTGTTTAATGCATTTGTGTAATATATGGTGTTATTCATATCGTTTTCTAACATGAGTTTGTTTGATATTATAAATGACTTAGTTTCTAAATCTTCAACGAACTTACGAATAGTTCCGGGGAAAGGTGTGTTGTAAAGACGTCGTAACAACTCCTCACATGGTGTTTGGGTTTTGTACTCGTCGATAAGGGCACTCCTTAGGTCTGGCCAGCTTCTGGCTCCTGAAAGTTGGGATACGCGTTGGGCATCTCCTGTGAGTTGCATCTCAATGGCACTGAAGAACACATGCTTCTGTCTGGGGTCACTTGTTGGGTATAGTTGGAGTATGAACTCGATCCTTTTGATGAAGGCACTGAGCTCTTGCGTGTTTCCGTTAAATACAGGTATTTGTCTTACTTGACCTAATGCCTGATTAAGGTGGGGCTCCGACAATAGTTGAACTTGTTCGGTTGCCATTGTTATTTTGTTTTAGCAGGGTTTGTTTGGTTTTTGGTTGTTTTTACACTTTTATTGTTTTTGGTTGTTTTTACACTTTTATTGTTTTTGGTTGTTTTTACACTTTTATTGTTCTTGCAGTAGATTGACTATTGTGTGTCAATCACCGTAAGTTCTTTGGCGGATAAAACGATTTTATTGTATTACGAGGTCAAGTTTACTTTAGCGCCGATTCGCGTGGTTCAATCACAAAAAGATACGCTTGGTCGTACAAGGATCTTTTATCACTAGATTGATATCGGTAAACGAGTCGCACAACTTTTCCGTTTTATCCTACCGGCTGCGCCATTAACGAATTCAGACCGAGGGTTTAATAAAAAAATAAAAACACAGTTGTTTTTAAGTTTATTAATTAAACACTTTTTATTTTTCTTCCAAAGGAAGAACTAGAGCCATCAGATTATCTTCGGTTGATAATAGACTTTAGTGAGCTATCGCGGTTGATAGCGTACTCGGTGATCGGGATTAAGCTGAATTAAACTGAAAGTTTACCGAACTCTCCTGAACTGAACTGAACTGCTGCTTGGAAGCGCGCCTGGGTTTATATAGGCAGAGTGGGTGTTAAGAGAGCAAACTCTTTAAGAGAGTTTGGCTAATTTGATTCTAATGTTCTCTTTGAGAGAGTTTGACTGATTTGATTTTGATGTTCTCTCATTGAGAGAGGGAGAGGTTCCCGATAAATAGGGGTAATTGGAGAATCCTGAGACAAGTGCCTGAGCGGAAGCTCGGGTGATAAAGTTTTGTTATTTCAGTTGGCTCGCTCTAAACATTGGGCGGAGACCCGGGTGATGAAGCTTTATTATTTCAGTTGGCTCGCTGTAAACATTGGGGTTAGCCAAGTGATCGAATTGGGGGACAATTGTTTGGGTGATCAGGTTCTATTATTTCAGTTGGCTCGCTGTAAACATTGGGGCTAGCCAAGTGGTCGAATTGGGGGGACAATTATTTGGGTGATCGGGTTTCTAGATTTATGATCTGTGGGAACCAAAGTTAATCGAAGGGCTCTCTTTCTTTGATTACATATTGTTTACCAATAATCCATTAATGTGTGTATGTGCGTTTTACAATAATGTGCGTGTGTGTGTGGGATTGGGGAGTTTAAAGTGTGGGTGTAGAATGGATATGTCACTATATATATATACTAATATATATAATTTATTTATAATAAAAAACAAAAACACAGTTGTTTTCTAAGTTTTTTTATAAATTTTATTTTTTATTTTTCTTCCAAAGGAAGAACTAGAGCCATCAGATTATCTTCGGTTGATAATAGACTTTAGTGAGCTATCGCGGTTGATAGCGTACTCGGTGATCGGGATTAAGCTGAATTAAACTGAAAGTTTACTGAACTCTCCTGAACTGAACTGAACTGCTGCTTGGAAGGGCCTGGGTTTTATAGGCAGAGTGGGTGTTAAGAGAGCAAACTCTTTAAGAGAGTTTGGCTAATTTGATTCTAATGTTCTCTTTGAGAGAGTTTGGCTGATTTGATTTTGATGTTCTCTCATTGAGAGAGGGAGAGGTTCCCGATAAATAGGGGTAATTGGAGAATCCTGAGACAAGTGCCTGAGCGGAAGCTCGGGTGATAAAGTTTTGTTATTTCAGTTGGCTCGCTCTAAACATTGGGCGGAGACCCGGGTGATGAAGCTTTATTATTTCAGTTGGCTCGCTGTAAACATTGGGGTTAGCCAAGTGATCGAATTGGGGGACAATTGTTTGGGTGATCAGGTTCTATTATTTCAGTTGGCTCGCTGTAAACATTGGGGCTAGCCAAGTGGTCGAATTGGGGGACAATTATTTGGGTGATCGGGTTTCTAGATTTATGATCTGTGGGAACCAAAGTTAATCGAAGGGCTCTCGTTCTTTGATTACATATTGTACTTATACATTAATGTGTGTATGTGCGTTTTACAATAATGGTGCTTATACATTAATGTGTGTATGTGCGTTTTACAATAATGTGCGTGTGTGTGTGGGATTGGGGAGTTTAAAGTGTGGGTGTAGAATGGATATGTCACTTCCCCATCCTTAAGAAAAGGCCTGTCCTCAGGCAATAACTTTAGGGTACAATACAGGGTTACTTACTGAAGGTACATTATTTTCTGTTTCAGGACTTATGATAGTTTCATTTTCTGGATTTTGATTCTTGAATTTTACAATTAATTTTTGTGGTATAGTCTTATATTTATAAATGAAGTATAATGCTGCGATTATAATTATTATTACCAATGTTGTGATTGTTATTATTTGGAAGACATTATTAGTTTGAGTGTGTTGTTCAATTATTTCTTTTGCCTGAATGTATTCAAGTGGTTCAAGTTTTGTTACATTATTGTTTACATAGATAGTTTGAGTGTAGTCTAACATTGTGTTGGTAATCAAAATTTCTTCTAACTGAATGGAACAATTAAATGCTTTTATCATGTTATTACCTTCTATTATAATTTCTCTATTAATACAATTTTGATTTAACATAGTTTTGGGAAGGTTCCAAGTTGTGATTATATTAGGTTCAACATATTTTATTTCAAAATCAGAGCGTGTTTTACTGTATCTACATTGTGTTGAGACTTGATTAAGTATACCTGTTATGCATTTATTTATGATCAAGCTTTGAGAACTTGCTATAAAAGTTTGATTGTTATGCGAAAAATATTTGTCATGTATTGTTTCAGTTAGTATGTTATTGTTTTCGTCGGGGTATGGTATTATTTCGAAAATAGGTGTTTTAATTATTTCTCTCGGAATGTGGGATATTATCAAAATTTCGTTAGTGTCAGATTTAAGCCAAGCAGAAGTTTTGATATTAAGAATTTTTTCAGAATTTACGTGAGTAAGGGAATCATGTTTTAAAAGTTTTGGATTAAAGATACCTAAGCGTGTCAGTTGCATACCAAGTTCTATGTCTTCTATGTATTCGGTAAATTGTTGTAAGTTGAAAATTAGTAAGGCTAACATTTGGTCTCCTTCAAAATTATTGTTTAATTGATTGGTTACTTTTATTCCTTCATTAATGGCTTCTATTACATGGTTGAGTTCGCTTATTTGTATATTGTTTTTGGAAATATTACCTATTTGTTGTTGTAATTCTTCTTTATCTTCTTGATCTAATGTGCCGAATAAGTATTTGTAAATAGTTCCCATAAAATTTGCAAGACCGCGTTTGTTACGCTTTGCAATTCTAATGCCATTCATTTCTCTATTGAGTTTTTCTGTTAGGTACTGAATTTGTGGTAAATTTTCAAAAATTTGTGTTTGTTTGATAAGTTCTTCATAAATTATTTCGGTTTTAGTTAAATTAATAGATAAGTAATGATATTCATAGTTTATAGGTAAATCAATTGATCCGGTTTGAAAGATTAGGTAACCGTTTTTGGCCTGAATAGGAGTTACTTCTAGGTTTTGCGTGCTAATTGTTGATAGTAGGCATAACATGATTATCATGATCGGGAATGAGCCTGGAATTATCATTATTATATTTACTTTTATTAATTTTCTTTTTCTTTTTAAACTTAGATTTATAATGTATTATCTTTCTACCTCTATTTGTTTCTTCATAGTGTTTATCATCTATTTGTCTTAAGTTTCCTGTCTTTCTAAATGGGTTAGTTGTTTTTGATCTAACCAGAGGAGATTCTCTGAAATTAGTGTCTATATTGTAGTCTTGTCTACTTTCGTTGAGTTTGTCAATTTTGTCTATTTTATTTTGCTGCGTGTTATAGGCAGGGGTGCCTGCATAAATGAAGATGTCTGCTGGTGTTCGACCAGTTGTGTTGTGTTTTGTTTTATGATTGTATACGTAAAGTATTTTTTCGAACTTAGTGAATTGGTTTTCTGGTTCATTCTCGCTTGTTATTATTCTTAGTTTTTCGTTGACAGTTTTATGAAATCTCTCAATATCAGAAATTCCATTTTTACTCGTTGTTATGTTTAAGGTTACTCCTTCTGAATCTAACCAGAGCTTGAGTGCGGTGCACATGAAGGCGGAGTCTTTGTCGGCTTTTATTTCTATGGGTTTACCCATGTCATTGAATATACGTAAAATAGCTCTTTTAGCTTCAAGCCAATCTCTACTATTTACTTCTATCAGGGAGGCGTATTTAGAATAAATATCAATACATGATAGGAATTGTTTATTATTTATTAAATAAAAATCCATGACATACTTGTCTCTGGGGTTGAAAGTTTCTGGGGTTGTTTCCAGGGCTAATTTTGTATTTCTATGTTCGGTTTTTGCAATGTTACAGATTTCACATTCATTTATGATATTTTGGATAAGTTTTTGATAATCGGGGTAATAATAAAGTTCTTTGAACTGAAGAGTGATTTTTTCTATGCCTGGGTGTAATAATTCTTTATGTGTTTTGAGGATAATTTCTTTAAATTGAGCATATGTTTGGATATCTATTAGTTTACCACTGGTTCTCATAGTTTTAGTGAAATTGTCGGGACTTATGATTTGAATATAAGCATTTTGAAAGATTTTAAAGTCGGCTTCATTAGGGAAGTAAATAACACTTTTCTTAGTGCAGAGGTATTCTTTAATTAAGGTTTTGGCAAGGGTGTCAGTCATTTCTTTGTAACTAATTTTTATTCTAGTTTTATGAAAGTATCTTATTATTTGGACATCGTCAAAATTATCTTTTAAGAATTCTAATTGTCTGTTGTAATAATTGAGGGGTCTTTCGGTTAAGGAAATGTGGCTTTGATTGTCTTCTTGTGCGCTATGCACAGTAGCTGCTGTAGTAATGGAAACTGGGTTATCTTCTCCTAGGAAGTTTTCTTGAATTTTAACTCTGGATAAGGCATCAGCGACATGATTTTCCTTACCAGGTAGGTATTGGATATTATAATCATATTCATTTAGCTTTATCTTCCATCTTTGTAATTTCATATTGGGTTCTTTTACGTTACTTAGCCATACAAGTGGCCTATGATCGCTTAATATTTCAAACTTTCTACCGAATAGGTAAGACCTGAAATATTTTGTTGCCCATACTATAGCTAATAGTTCTTTTTCTATTGCTGAGTAATTGAGCTCGTGTTCATTAAGAGTTCTGCTTGCATAGCAAATGGGTTTATGCTCTTGAGATAATACAGCACCTATAGCTATATTACTCGCATCTGTTGTTAATGAAAATTTCTTTTCGAAGTTAGGGTATATTAGTATTGGATCAGACGTGATAAGTACTTTTAGTTTTTCGAAAGCGGACATGTAATCGGTATCTTCTGTATTGATTATTGCTCCTTTTTTTAATTTGAGTGTCATTGGTTTTGCTATTTTTGCAAAATTGGGGATGAACTTACGGTAAAATCCGCAGAGTCCAAGAAAAGACTTTATTCCTTTTGTGGTTTTAGGAATGGGAAAATTAACAATTGCGTTTATTTTGTTGGGGTTCGGTTTTATACCGTCTGTTGTGATAATGTGACCAAGAAATTCAGTTTCTTTCTTTAGAAATTCACATTTGTCAAGTTGCAATTTTAAGTTAGCTGATCGTAGCTTTTCGAATACTCTTTTCAATGATATTATGTGTTCCTCTAATGAAGTGGAATAAATGATAATATCATCTAAGTAAACTAGACAATCCTTGTAGATTAAATCTTCTAGGAGGTTGTTCATGCAACGTTGAAAAGTTGCTGGTGCATTTTTCAGACCAAAGGGCATACGAAGATATTCGTAATGTCCGTGTTTTGTTGAAAATGCTGTTTTGGATATTGATTGCGGGTCCATTTGAATTTGATGGAAACCTTTAGCTAAATCAATAGTTGAGAAGTATTGACAGCGTCCAAGCTTGTCTAATATTTCGTCCATTACAGGAATAGGGAATTTGTCGTCAATGGTTATTTCATTGAGACTGCGATAGTCTATGACTAATCGAAATTTTGGTTTGCCAGAAGCATCGCTTTTCTTTGGGACAATCCAAATTGGAGAACAATAAGGGGATTTAGATTTCCTAATTATATTTTGTTCTATCATTTCGTTAATTTGTTTGTTGACCTCTTGATCAAACGCTTGGGGGGTATTTATAAGGTTTTTTATAAATAGGGTCTTCGTGCTTTGTAAGAATAGAATGTTTAATCGTACTTGTGAAGGTCAAATTTTCACCTTCTCTGTACTGAATATCATTGTACTCTAACAAAACATGCGAAAGTTGTTCCCTTTCTTCTGTATTCAGATGTTCCAATCTGAATACATTGGATTCTCTTAACTCGTCGTCTAAGGCGAAGTTAGAGGGTATTTCTAGAAGGACTTCTTCTATGTTTAGAGGTTCTTCCTCTATTTTAGATAGACTGGGGCACTCATTGGTAGCTTGGGACCTATCTTGTTGTTCGTGGGGATTCCACATTTTTTCTAGAAGGGCTTCTTCTATGTTTAGAGGTTCTTCCTCTATTTTAGATAGACTGGGGCACTCATTGGTAGCTTGGGACCTATCTTTTTGAAAGAGGTTTTCTTTCTTTTTTGTGTTTTAGGAGGGGTTTCCTCTTGGTCAGATAGACTGGGGTACTCATTGGTAACTTGGGACCTATCTTGTTGTTCGTGGGAATTCCACGTTTTAATTTCTAGGAGGGTTTTCTCCTTTTTTGGGGTAAGTAGAGGTGTTTCCTCTGTGTTAGATGACTTAGGGCACTCGTTGGTAGCCTTGGACTCATCTGTTTGGGTGTGGTCGTACCACATTTTAAATGGATATCCATTTATATTGACCGTTTGAGTTGAGTAGTTAATTTGAGCATTAGTTGACTCTAAATAATTTCTACCTAACAGTAAGTCATAATTTTCTGAGAAATTGTGAATAAAAAAGGTTTGTTTAGTAGGACATAGTTTGCTTGAATGCAATGAAACGCTTTGGTTTAATATTATAGTGCCATTTATAGTGTGGACTTTTACTTTAGAAGGCTTGGTTGGAAAATTGAAAAAATTTTGTTTCATAATATTGATAGATGAACCAGTGTCTACTAGGCATCTAAGGGTAATATTATTCATTTTAATTTTTAAGAATGGGTTTCCTCTTCTTCTGAATCGCTTTCCGATTCCGAGGCTGGTTGAAGAAAATTTTCGCCTGTGTCCATTTTGTATTGGCCACTAGCATTTTCTCTTTGCCTTTTAACTGGAGGGTTTGGTGCATTGCTACCTTGTTGTTGGTAATTAAGGGAATTTTGGGCTCTACCCGAATTTAGTTTTTGTTTAAATTCATTGAAAACTTGTGGATTTGATTCCACTGGTTTGGAACTAGTGCTTGGAGAAGATTTATTTGTGACATGCATTGCATTGTTCACGAAATTTTGATTTTGTCCTTTACTCTTTGAGTTTTGGGAAGGATTTGATTTAGAATTATTTTGGGGTTTTGTTCTGTCGTTGTAAGTTAATTCGTATACGTCTTCTTCTTGCGCTACTTGTTTAAGTTTGGATACTGTTGAAATATCAGATCTAGCAAGAGTCATGAATAGCCTATCAGGTAACTTTCTCTTGATTACTTTTTTAATTGTAGTGTTTAATGCATTTGTGTAATATATGGTGTTATTCATATCGTTTTCTAACATGAGTTTGTTTGATATTATAAATGACTTAGTTTCTAAATCTTCAACGAACTTACGAATAGTTCCGGGGAAAGGTGTGTTGTAAAGACGTCGTAACAACTCCTCACATGGTGTTTGGGTTTTGTACTCGTCGATAAGGGCACTCCTTAGGTCTGGCCAGCTTCTGGCTCCTGAAAGTTGGGATACGCGTTGGGCATCTCCTGTGAGTTGCATCTCAATGGCACTGAAGAACACATGCTTCTGTCTGGGGTCACTTGTTGGGTATAGTTGGAGTATGAACTCGATCCTTTTGATGAAGGCACTGAGCTCTTGCGTGTTTCCGTTAAATACAGGTATTTGTCTTACTTGACCTAATGCCTGATTAAGGTGGGGCTCCGACAATAGTTGAACTTGTTCGGTTGCCATTGTTATTTTGTTTTAGCAGGGTTTGTTTGGTTTTTGGTTGTTTTTACACTTTTATTGTTTTTGGTTGTTTTTACACTTTTATTGTTTTTGGTTGTTTTTACACTTTTATTGTTTTTGGTTGTTTTTATACTTTTATTGTTCTTGCAGTAGATTGACTATTGTGTGTCAATCACCGTAAGTTCTTTGGCGGATAAAACGATTTTATTGTATTACGAGGTCAAGTTTACTTTAGCGCCGATTCGCGTGGTTCAATCACAAAAAGATACGCTTGGTCGTACAAGGATCTTTTATCACTAGATTGATATCGGTAAACGAGTCGCACAACTTTTCCGTTTTATCCTACCGGCTGCGCCATTAACGAATTCAGACCGAGGGTTTAAAAAAAAAAACAAAAACACAGTTGTTTTCTAAGTCTTTTTATTAATTAAACACTTTTTATTTTTCTTCCAAAGGAAGAACTAGAGCCATCAGATTATCTTCGGTTGATAATAGACTTTAGTGAGCTATCGCGGTTGATAGCGTACTCGGTGATCGGGATTAAGCTGAATTAAACTGAAAGTTTACTGAACTCTCCTGAACTGAACTGAACTGCTGCTTGGAAGCGCGCCTGGGTTTATATAGGCAGAGTGGGTGTTAAGAGAGCAAACTCTTTAAGAGAGTTTGGCTAATTTGATTCTAATGTTCTCTTTGAGAGAGTTTGGCTGATTTGATTTTGATGTTCTCTCATTGAGAGAGGGAGAGGTTCCCGATAAATAGGGGTAATTGGAGAATCCTGAGACAAGTGCCTGAGCGGAAGCTCGGGTGATAAAGTTTTGTTATTTCAGTTGGCTCGCTCTAAACATTGGGCGGAGACCCGGGTGATGAAGCTTTATTATTTCAGTTGGCTCGCTGTAAACATTGGGGTTAGCCAAGTGATCGAATTGGGGGACAATTGTTTGGGTGATCAGGTTCTATTATTTCAGTTGGTTCGCTGTAAACATTGGGGCTAGCCAAGTGGTCGAATTGGGGGACAATTATTTGGGTGATCGGGTTTCTAGATTTATGATCTGTGGGAACCAAAGTTAATCGAAGGGCTCTCGTTCTTTGATTACATATTGTACTTATACATTAATGTGTGTATGTGCGTTTTACAATAATGGTGCTTATACATTAATGTGTGTATGTGCGTTTTACAATAATGTGCGTGTGTGTTTGTGGGTTGGGGGGTTTAATGTGGGGGTGAAGAGAATATATATATATATATATTTTTTTTTTTTTTTTTTTTTTTTGGTGAAAAAAAAAATTTTCGTTTTTCTTTGTAATTGGTAGTTTAATGAGTGTGGGTTATAGATGGATACGTACCTCCACGTAGTCAATTGTTTTAATTATTTTTATGTATGTTTTATTTCTTAAGAGAGATTTAGTAACAATGTTTTTGTTTGACTTCTTATTTTGTTCAAAAATTACATTTAGAGTTAACGCTCCGTTTTAAGTGTGTGTCTAACCACGATCAAAATGCAACTAATAATGCGTCGCAAAAACTTCTTTGCTTGACGCCGAAACTGCGCTAGGCATCGGCTACAACGCCTCGCTGTAACGGTCCTTCCAAAGCTACAAATGTAAGCTGACCAATCAACGCACAATTAGAGGCTGATGCAACATTATCATTATGTTGCAATCTGTTTCTAGAATTTTCGAGACCATGTGCGCTCAAAGAGTGTGTGTAAACATGTGTATGTGCTTATTTCACAATATGTGGTTATTTGTGTATGTGGACTGCTGAGCTGTTGTTGTTGTGGCCCTTGATGCCGTTGTCATTCTGCGGAATCTGGACGGTTTCGGGGCAGTGTTGAAGGTGTAGTGGTAACTCGCGCGCAACTGTCACCGCAGCAAGTCTGGCAGCGCCGTTGGTCTGGCAACGCCCCACTGGCTAGATCACTGCGTTGAGTTGGCAGCGCTATCAGCTGACTTAGCAGCTGGATCACCCAAAACAAAAGAAAATTTGCAATAGAAAACACCTGTTCCTCGCTAAATCACGCGTAGTCAGCACTTTCCGATCGCGTAGGGAAGGATAGCACATAACCGCGGTGTGAATTATTCTTATTGCCACTTTTTCTGGCAAGACCGACTCCGTAATTTCGAAGATTCGCGCAGCGTAACTTTTTCGACGTCTGGTTAGGCGGGAAAAATACTCGCAACTCACAATAATGGTGCTTATACATTAATGTGTGTATGTGCGTTTTACAATAATGTGCGTGTGTGTGTGGGATTGGGGAGTTTAAAGTGTGGGTGTAGAATGGATATGTCACTACATATATATTATGTTGGAGGGCTTGACTTCGCCCCCATGGTTATATTGCCAGCCTTGTGGCTTAGCAATGTAGAGTGATTAAGAACAAAGTTATTTGTACGGCTATGTGCCGAAGTAGAAATGTGGTTTATTGAGCAGCTTTGTACGAACTAACAATACAGACAATATTCTTTGCTTAGTTTACCCTAAGCGACAATGCATCGCGACTCAGCATTACTTGCGGCGCAGCGCAACACTCCAAATAGAAAGTGTCGGATTTCCAGCGCCGAACGGTCTCAGCACAGATCGCTGAACTCAATTATGGCGCGTCAGCAATGTTTATGCGAAGCTGCTTAGACGCTAAGGGAATATGAACTTGATTGTTTGTTAACTAGCACAGCCTGTTCTACTAAATCATGAAAACATACATACGTTCCCTTAGCTTGCCTAGTTGTACTATTCCAGAAAACAAGTGTACAGCCTGTCCTACAGACCTAAAACATTACATATGATCCCTATGCTTATCATGATACACTATATAAAACTTGTTCTTCTCGTAGTCCGGTACTGCGGTTCTATGTGTTTGCCTAATATACCCTGTCAAATTCACTAATTGGGTCTTTAATCCACTAAAAGATATAAAATTTCTCGGTCTAATTGTCCTAGTAGCCCCTGCTCGGGCACCATCTGTAAAGATGTTTTCTCAGACTAGGGTACAAAACTCAGTCTAGGGCCAGTAAGATATTTTAGAAAGGGATAGTTAGTGGCAGATAAAGAAGAATTGAGACTTGTGTCGGGCACAGCGAATATCTAATCTTCGCGGGTACACGTGGTCTACGTCTTCCACGTGTTCTCGTGAGTCATGTCAGTCACCTCTGCCGGGAACTTTGACCGCTTTTCGCTTATGCTCCCACAAGTCGCTCAGTGGTGTATCGCACCACTTTGCAATCCGTTCTGCACACACGCTCGTGTACTCGCCTACCAACTTGCGATCACTCACGGTGAATCACAAACCCATACGGTCACACACACGAAACTCTTTTTATACACGCACGAGGGGAAAAAAACCAAGAAACCACTAAATATTGGACGCGAATTCAGTCGAAATGCCTACGCATCGCTTATGCTTTTATTTTTTCTTTACGAATTCTAATTCTAGTACAATATAACTTGTTTTACCCTGCACTTATTCTCTAGCGAAATTTCTGCATACCTGTGTCCCTGCCTACCTCGCACCATACGGTGCTTCTGATCTTTTCTCTTTCGTTTCCACACTGCATACCTCGATGGTCCTTGCAGGATTTTTTTTTACTACTTTTCACTTTGTTTTGCGCTGCTCGTATGACTCTGTTCGCTTCGCTCTGCCTCTGCTCAATATTTGTAGGGACGCCGTTACCCACGCGCTACTCGAAATTTTTACGGATGCCGTTACCCATGCGTTGCGAAATTTGTGATTACGCTTCGTGCCATGTTTGCTTGAATTAACCTATGTCTCTGCCTTCATCTTCGAATGTTAAAAGGAATGTTCCGTAGATAGTCTTCTCCGTGCCGCTAGACATGGTAACGGTTGCCATTCCATTGTTGATAAATATGACACCATCATCCACGACTTCAACTTGTTCGAGGTGGCTGGGACGAGTAGTGCTGGCGTGCAGCTGTTGTGCGCAAGTTGTAAAAGGGAGTTCTCTGCAGAATGTTGATGTGAGGGTAGTACTGCAGTTTCCAATCGCCAGAATATGATTATCGCAATCCACTACGCTGTTATTATTATTATTATTATATCCAGTAAAATATATATCTTTTCCCCCTTTCTAAACGAAAGCTCCCTTGTCAAGGATCTTAATTTAGTTAAGCCAGTTTTTTCGCATGGCCCTGACGGTGTTCCCGCTTGTATACTTCGGTTATGTGCCAACTCCTTAAGTAAGCCTTTGCCCAAACTATTTTCGCTGTCCTTAGAAACTTCACTCTTTCCTTCCATTTGGAAGGAATCTTTTATTATCCCAAATTACAATCTGATCGGACCAATAACACAGAAGTTATTCAAGTCAACGTTTTCAGTACAAATGTACGAGCAGCAGCCTGCGCGCTGCTTTCAGTAGTTGACGCCGACGTTGACGTCACTCTTAACGTGCGTCGCTGTGTGAGTGTAAGCGAGAAAGCTATATGTAGTAGAAGTATTTGTGCAAAATTTCTGTTTGAAATTATGAGTGTGGTTACACGTTTTTAACAGATTTAGAAAATTGGGAGAAGGGTATCTTACTGTCGAGTGCTCGACTGTAGCCTTACCGACTTGTTAATCATATGTTTTTCGGAACATCCTATCACCATCAAGTCATCCATATAAAGGAATGCCTGAGAAGGTTCTAAACCGGAGAATGATATGGTCATCATTCTCTGAAATGAATTTGGTGCTATTTTCAGACCAAACGGTTATCGCGTGAAGCGATATGAGCCATTGCTCGTTGAAAAAGATGTTATGTTTCTTGATAGAAACCTGACATCAAGTCAAGGCATAAAAAGTATTTAGCTCGACCTAGTTGATCCAAAATATCATCAATTCTAGGTAGTGGGAATTTATCAGAAAGAAGTTTCTGTCTTGTAGATTAGTGCTTTGTATGTCATAGTCTTTAAGGTTTTTATATGAAGTCGAATGTATACATGTTTGGATGCTGCTATTGTATTTGCAATAAAAATTCCATGTTGTATTTCCTGATTAGGAATAAATATGTAGTCGTCTACAATATCAATATCTATTTTCCGAATTAATTGTGATCTGGCTGGCAGAAGAATTGGTTGTTCCTTGAGATTTTATTACACCTTGGCCTATGCCTTGGATGTTTATTATTTTTTTATTCTGAATTTTAAAGTTATCTGAATTTACTTTTAAAAGTAAAATATCTGCACCAGTATTAATGAGAAATGTAAGTTTATTTTCAGTTGAATGATTATAGAAAGTTACGAATATATTAAGACTTATAATTGATGGAATGAACTTTTACATTTATTGGTTGTTTCCTAAAGGGTTCTGTGAGTTTTCCGACGTATTTTGCGCGATTCTCACACTGTTATTATTATTATTACCCTGGTTGTAGTTTCCGCGGCCTCTCCCTTGGTTTTGGCCTCGTCTTCCTCCACGGTTATTATAGTTATTATTATTGTTGTTATTGCTGCCTCGGTTGTAATTGTTGTGGTAGTTATTTCTTCCACGAATGAATGGTTGTTGAAAGTTACGAATATATTAAGACTGTAATTGATGGAATGAAGTTTAGCATTTATTGATTGTTTCCTAAAGGGTTCTGTAAGTTTTCCGACACATCTGGTGTCATTCTCACATTGTGACGATTACTGCCCTGGTTGGAGTTCATTCGGCCTCTACCTTGGTTTTGGCCTCGTCTTCCTCCATGATTGTTATAGTTGTTACTATTGTTATTTCGGTTGTTATTGTAATTGTTGTGGTTGTCATTTCTGCCACGATTATAACCTCGACCTCCTCTATTATTGTTATTTGCACCTCGTCGATAATAGAGTACAGTGTTACTCTGACCTGTTATCTCCGTGCAGCTGTTCACGAATTTGGAAATGGCATCATTCATGTTTGTGAATGTACCTGCTTGCATTATAAGTTTTACTCTATCAATGGAGCAATTTTGCGTCATGGCCTTTACAGCTATTGTAGTGCTGTATTTATTAGCATGGGGTTGGCTTCGCTGATATAGGAGCCTTCAAGGGCCTTTGTCAGTTTCTCCACCTCTTGAGTGTATTGATTAGCTGTTTTAATCTTCTGTTGAATATTGAGGAGCTTGGCAGATATAACTTCTACCGATTCTCTTTTTACTGCACTTGACAGTTAAGTAATGATTGCAGCAATTGTCTGCTCATGACTTTTAAGATTCCTCGCATGGCCTTTAAGTTTAGTTTTTATAAGGCTTATCGCTGCTATTTCATGCGTGCCTTTTAATGTTTCTGTTAGATCTAGAGCATCTATAAAACTTTGTAAGTTTTCGTCAAACTCTGGTAGCAGATATGTGGCTACTCTGATAAAATCGATTACTGTCTGCGCCATTATTATTCTTTCTGGCTTACTTTCAATTTGATAGCCTCCTTCTAGTGTTTCAATATCACTATCGGATTCAGCGTCTCTTGATTGAATAGATTCGTCTAGTTCTTTGAATTGGTCGTGATTGAATTCCACTAGTTGATTTAGACTTTCTGGTATTGATATTGGCTAATCTTGTGTTTAGGGATTTTATTACCCTTTGACACTTTTTACTTTGCTCAGCTGTGAGTATATTTTCATAACTATTTACTAAAATAACTGTATTATTATATTCTGTGACTACTATCTCTATATGATTTTTTAATGTTTTTACCTTTAGTACAGCATCCTTATTTATGCATTTGTAAAGATCTATCAAATTTGTATCGAGAATCATCTATATGTTTCGCTATTTCATTCCATTCTATTCTTAGATTAACTTATAGTTTCCTTAATTAATTCTGATATTTTGCACATGATCATGTAATTCTTTTCTTTTAAATTATTGCTCAATGGATGGTTGTATATATATTTAGTGAAACATTAAAACGTTTGGGAAAAGAAAATGAGAATTTATGGAGAGAAAAATAAAATTTTTTTCTTCTGAAGACCAAAAAGGAAGAAATTTGTTTTAAATGTGATATATTTAATTTATGTATGTATAAATGCATAAGTATACATGTAGAAGATACATGTATAAGTATACATGTAGAAGATATACAATATGTATATAGGAGATATGCAAGGAATGTCATTTAAATGTCATTATGTTTGTCTGCAGTTGCACTTGCTAATACTGTACTATTTTTGAACTGTTATTTTTTGGTTCTTCTATCCTGGAGTATTCGCTACTGTACATTTGGCAAACGAATTCCAGAGAAGGTGTACCGTTTTATGTATACCGTTTTGTGTGGCGATGCTCAAATGCGAGCGAAATGATGCGAGCATCACGTCAAGAAACAACGGTTTTTGTTTTTTTTTTTGTAAAATTGCAGTTGCTTTTTGAGGTACAGTACTGTACAGTACCGTACAGTATACATATATAAGTTATTAATTTATTCAGATTAATGTTCCAAATAAAAAGACTTTGTCCTGTTACGATACTGAACTCTTTAATCGTAAAAGTCCAATTAACAACTAAGTACAAAATATTCTTAACGCAAAGCTAGCCCTGTCACCTAAAAGTGTTGATCTAGTGTTGCCAAACGGCTCAAATGTCAGGTGGCCGGCGAACGAGCCCTGTCACCTAAAAGTGTTGATCTAGTGTTGCCAAACGGCTCAAACGTCAGGTGGCCGGCGAACGAGCCCTGTCACCTAAAAGTGTTGATCTAGTGTTGCCAAACGGCTCAAATGTCAGGTGGCCAGCGAACGTGGGAACGTTACAGACAGTCTCGTTAACTCCTCTATGTTAACTCTATGTTAACTCCTCCCTCACTAAGTTGAAGGCCGTCCTCGGACTTCCTTAAGTTGTCGATGGCAGTTCGCAAGGAAGCTGATTTTCCTGCTCTCACGCGGTTCTCTTACGTCTTCCAAATGGAGAGTCCAATGATTGACACGAGAAGCATAGTTACACTGAAGGTTGCAGGTTTTGTAACGAGTTATTTTTCGATGTCGCCGATGTACCTCAGATTTTGAATGTTCAGTCGTTGTAGATATGGCAGGCTCAAAACCTCTTGATGTCCAGTGATATTGAGGCGTGCCGCTGCCGCCGAACCTGGGTGGCGTTGAACTGAGGCTCTCGAGTTGCGGAACAAAGATATATTTATTTTAACTTCATCTTCGAACGTTAAAAGGAATGTGCCGTAGATAGTCTTCTCCGTGCCGCTAGACATGGTAACGGTTGCCATTCCATTGTTGATAAATATGACAACATCATCCACGACTTCAACTTGTTCGAGGTGGCTGGGACGAGTAGTGCCGGCGTGCAGCTGTTGTGCGCAAGTTGTAAAAGGGAGTTCTCTGCAGAATGTTGATGTGAGGGTAGTACTGCAGTTTCCAATCGCCAGAATATGATTATCGCAATCCACTACGCTGTTATATCCAGTAAAATGTATTATTGTGTCATTGTGTTAGACAGGTAATAGAGTGACCTTTTTACAAACTAATCTAGGGCTTGGGAATTTAATAATAAAATGTACAAATTATCGTCTAACAAAACTTTGTAAAGTGCTCATTTAATAAATTTTCTAAATCTTTAGAATCAAGAATGGTGGGGTTTACAATTTCAATCTTTGCAGGGGTTACTGTCAATATTTATGCTTCGAGTTCTAAAATCAAAATTCGATCCCTTGCGAGAAGTGTTTCATAGAGGTGGCCGGTGTATTATCTCGATTGGTTTTTTGTTGGTAACAGAGTGTATTGTTCTATTGTATTCAATAGTTGACTGAAGAATCAGTTCAACTGTGTCATTCAGGTGTTTTTCTATTTTCAAGCACCGCGCTATTTCTGCAAGAGTGCTATGAAATCTTTCTACTTGCCCATTCGATGAGCTGTGTAGGGATGGAGCGTTAGATTGGACATTAAAATGGTTATTTAATAGTGATTTTATTGTTTCGGAAATGGTTTTGGTTTTTGGGAAAAAATTCATAAGTTGTAGTATTGGCGGTTCTATATCGATAATGGTTCTGGAGGCTATCGGTTGCACAATGGCGAATTTTGAAAATTTATCTATGCAAGTTAAAAAGTACTTTTTGTCCGTTGAGAAAATGTCAATGTGTAGTATTTCTCCTACTTGGGAAGGAATGGGTGTTTCACCAATAACTTGCTTTTGTGGATGCCGATCGTATTTGGCTCTGTTACAAATTTTGCAGTTGACTACAGCTTCGTTTACTAAGCGACTCATTTTCTGAAAATAAATAATCTTGTATTATTTGTTTTACATTTTCTTGAGCTGCTCTGTGTGCTCGGTTATGTTCTGCAATAATTATTTCTTTCTGTTCATTCTTATCAAAAACATCAATGACCATTCGCTTAGTATGCCAGAATTTTGTGGATGGGAATGTTTCCACAAGTTTGTTCTGAACAAATGCAAGAATTGGTAGGTCACATGCAATTGCGTTCACTACATATTTGTTAACCGCATCAAACATCAACTCCATTAGTTTTTGTGTGCCTTGTTTTCTGACCAAAAATAATTATAGTACGTGTTGAAGCTACCGTATTTTCTTCTAAAATAATTTGATTCCTAAAACAGTTTATAGGCTTATCAGAAGAGTCGATAGTGTAAGTTAGTGATTCTTCGCTGTGTATGGTTGCAACATCGAAAGACGCATCCTCTTCAAGGGCAAAAAAACTTTGTCGGGACAAAGCATCGGCTACATTATTCTCTTTCCCTGGCTTATAAAAAATTGTTGCATTATGGTCGTCAATGAAAGCCTTCCACCTTTTAATCTTTGCATTAGGATTTTTATCCGAGACCGCAAAGGTAAGGGGTTGATGATCAGTGTAGATTTTCAAATTCTGTACGCCATACAAATAAGTTCTTAGGTTTTTAAGAGCCCACACTATTGCGAGTAATTCGCGCTCGTTTGTTGCGAAATGTAACTCGTGGTCCTTAAGAGTTTTGGATATCATAGTAATCGGCTTCCCATCTTGAGATAGGACTGCTCCTAGGCCGGTGGACGAGGCGTCGGTTGTCAGGTCAAATGGTTTCTGATAATCAGGGTAAAGTAGCATAACATCTTCCGAAATCAGAACATTTTTCAATTTCTCAAATGTTTGACTTTGCTTTTCGTCAAGGTTCACTGGTATTTTCTTGGATCGACCAGCACTAACCTTACCATTGTCTCATTTCAAAATATCTGTTAGCGGTCTAGCTAACGAGGCGTAGTCCTTTATAAAACACATATAGTAACCTGCTAGTTCCAAGAATGATCTAACATGAAACAAGGTTGTCGGTTTTAGAAACTTGCTTATTGCCTCAACTTTGCTAGGGTTTGTTGAAATGCCTCCCCGAGAGACCACAAATCCGAGATAATCGACCTTTACTCTGAAAAACTGTGACTTTTCCCATGAAACTCTCATATTTGCCTGATACAATTGATCTAATACCCATGCGATGTGCTGCACGTGCTCTTCCATGCTTTCTGAAAAAATGATTACGTCATCAACGTAAACATAGCATGATTTTCCGATCTTCTCTCTAAGCACATCGTCAATAGCCCTTTGGAAAATACTAGGAGCATTTTTTAGTCCAAAAGGCAGTCTACAAAACTCATATTTCCCGTTACCTACTGAAAAAGCTGTTTTTTCTCTATCTTTTTCTGCAAGAAGGATTTGGTGAAATCCTGATTTTAGGTCAAGCGTTGTAAATACCTTGCTTTACCAAGATTTGACAGTATGGCTACAATATTGGGTATGGGGTATTTGTCGGCAATAGTTTTAGAGTTCAATTTTCTGAAGTCAATTACAAGTCTTTTCTTTTTGTTTCCCTTTTCGTCTGTTCCTTTTTTGTCTACTTCCCACACAGGATTATTATAGGGGGATCGTGATGGTCTTATTATACCATCTTTTAGCAGACTTTCTGTTTCTGCGTTTACAAAATCAGTCACTCCCATCGGATAGGGGTATAATTTTGAATATATCGGGTCCTCATTTTCCGTTCTTATAGTCGCTACAATGTTAGTGTTGTATGGAAGGGCTTCGTTAGGGTCTGCGAAGACATTAGTTCTAGCTTTCAGCATTTCCTGAAATTCTTTTTTATTTTGAATATATCGGGTCCTTATTTTCCGTTCTTATAGTCGCTACAATGTAAGTGTTGTATGGAAGGGCTTCGTTTGGGTCTGCGAAGACATTAGTTCTAGCTTTCAGCATTTCCTGAAATTCTTTTTTATTTTTTGTGGGACCTCTATGTTTTGAACTTCTGTGAAATTTACATTTGCGCACCTTAGGAACTGAATTTTCTCAGATCCAGATTCGGTACGCAATATCTTAAAACCGTGAAGGGATTTTACCAAAAAGGGTTTGTTTACCGGTGTTATATTTTTAAGATTCCCTAGAGGTTTTATATAGTTTCGAGGCCCCTGTATCGATCAGTAATTTTATTGCGTTCCCTGCTATCATTCGCTCTACAAACGGTAACAGGGAGTCATTTCTAAAAAATTAAGCTCTTCAGTTTGTGCAATTTCATCTTCAAAATCAGCTACCTCGGACTCAGCAATCGTATCGTATTTTTGTTCACTTTGGTCATTTTGGTGATCTTCTTGTGAGATGTTATTTATTCACTGCTGCTTTGGTCCTGTAAACCTAGCTGTTCCACTATTGGGTCTTTTTTGGATTTGATTTTGAAAAGGGGAGTAGGCGTGAACCCCTTCTTTTTGCCTGGTGTTGTGTGGCTTGCCTAAATCTAGACGAACTGTTGTCCATTGGCTGTGGTGCCTCTTGCCTTTTGGGGCATACACGTACTCGCGGTTTAAGATAATATGGGTTTTTACCTTGCTGCGAGCTTTCTGTAGTCTGTTGTTTTTGATAACGTTGCTCATTTCGCTGAGCTCTGTCTTCCAGACTTCTTGCATAATTATTTGCAAAATGAAAGCGTTCGTGATTTGACTCGACCTCTTGAGCTAATGCTAAGGCCGATGGCAAATCCTTTTGGTCGCGCTGAGAAGAGTATGTCGCTTAGCTGTTTCTTAGTTCCAGAGATAAATACTCTTAAAGCATCTGCTCTTTATTTCTCATTGAGAGAAGCAGCCAAGTAAGCGTCATATGTCATGATAGTTTTATTTACGAGGAGCGTAAGCTTTCGCTCAACTTCATCATAATATTCTATCAATGTCAAGTTTCCTTGACGAAGTGTTGACAGCTCTTGTTCTATTAAATAGATTGGTCGCTTGTCAGCGTACGTAAAGTCTAATCTATTTATAATGGCTTTGAAATTCAGTGGTGTGTCATATGAGGACAGCACCATGTCAGCAGGGCCCTTTATTTTGTTTCTTATAATACCCAATGCTTGGTAATGTTTTGAGCTGCGCTGGTATACCTCAAAAACTTTGTATGCTGTGTGTGCAGCTTTTCGCCAAGACACGTATGTCTCATGTTTCCCTTCGAATTCGGGGACTGATTTTACAATGTCAAGTGTCTCATGGCATTCTACGCTCGTATCTATCTCTGCGTCTTTAAATACCTCAACCTCTGGTGTGGTTCTTTGAGAACTTTTGAATTTATCTTCTACTTCTTGTAACTTCGATGCAAAACTTTTTGCTTGGTGGTCGAGTGCAGCATTGACTGCAGTCTCGATTAGAATTTTTAAACTATTAGCATCAATATTCATTTTGCCTATTAATCGTTGATCGGACCACCAATTGTTTTCACTATTAGCAGTGCTTCGTTCTGTCTTAATTTCTTTTAGTCGTTGAGAAATATCAGACACCAGCTCCTCCAATTCATTGTCACTCATAAGGTTGTTCAAATATAGAGGGCCAAAAAATTTTCCTTACAAAGATTGATTTTGAAATGCCCTTAGATTGAAATTTTGTTTCTATTCTCGGATTTTTATTTTTCAGTTTTGTTAAAAATGAGCACTCTACTCACATGTTTTTTTTATGAAATTAATAGCTGCTTCTGCTGGTGCTTCTTCCGCTGTCATCAGTTTTTTTGCTCTTCGTTGTTGTTGTTGGTGGCGATTGTCAGTTGCTGCTTGCTGCCGTTTTAGTTGTCGTTTTTTTTTATTGGTTTGGTTGTTATTTTCTTTATTTATTTTATGTTTTTCAATATAATACAATTTTATACACCAAGGCAGCCACAGTTCTTTTGGTCTTAAGGTCAAGGTTTTATCTTTGTAATTATATGAAAGTTTAATTTTTTTTATTTATTTTTTTCGTACTTCTGTATCGAAAAAATGTGAGTTGATTTCACTCGGGTTTTTTCTCGTTGGGCGCCAGTTATTAATTTATTCAGATTAATGTGCCAAATAAAAAGACTTGTTACGATACTGAACTCTTTAATTGTCAAAGTCCAACTAACAACTAAGTACAAATTATTCTTAACGCAAAGCTAGCCCTGTCACCTACAAGTGTTGATCTAGTGTTGCCAAACGGCTCAAATGTCAGGTGGCCTGCGAACGTGGGAACGTTACAGACAGTCTCGTTAACTCCTGTATGTTAACTCTATGTTAACTTATATAGTCATTGTACTTTTATACCCTTCGACCATTGAAAATGGTCAAAAAAGGGTATACTAACTTTGTGCAATGTATGCAACAGGCATAATGAGGCGTGGCAGACCCCACAAAGTATATATACTCTTGCTCAGGATCACTAGCCGAGTCGATTGAGACATGTTCGTCTGTCTGTCCGTCTATCCGTCTGTCTGTTTGAAACAACGGATCTCAGCTATTAAAAAAGCTAGAGACACCAAATTTGGTATGTAGGTTCCTAAATTTCCCAAGCAGATGAAGTTTATGTTAAATGTTTGATGCCACGCCCACCGCCCCCGCAAATCGGTAATTTACGATTATTAAGCAAAGTATTAAACTTAGAAAGTTCTGCTTTGGTATGTATAATGCTAAATGCCATATGAACATATCAATGCGATATGTTTACACAATTACAATTACAATTACAATGCGATCGGACCAATAACAAAGAAGTTATTCAAGTCAACGTTTTCAGTAAAAATGTACGAGCACCAACCTGCGCGCTGCTTTCAGTAGTTGACGCCGACGTCGACGTCACACTTAACATGCGTCGCTGTGTGAGTGTGAGCGAGAAAGCTATATGTAGTAGAAGTATTTGTGCAAAATTTCTGTTTGAAATTATGAGTGTGGTTACACGTTTGTAACAGATTTTAAAAATTGGGAGAAGGGTATCCTACTGTCGGGCGTTCGACTGTAGCCCTACCCACTTGTTTGTTTTGTTTTGTTTTTTTTTTATATATATATTATTAAAAGCAATTGCAATGTTCAAAAAAAATTTTGTGTAATAGAAAAATTTTCTTATACGCTAAACTATGTTAAAATTTGTATACCCTTCGACCATTGAAAATGGTCAAAAAAGGGTATACTAACTTTGTGCAATAAGGAGGCGTGGCAGACCCCATAAAGTATATATACTTAAGTATTTAGGTGTTTATTTAAATAAAAAAATATAATTTTTACTTATAATTTTTATTTGTTACATTTATTTGTCTTTATTACACCAAGGTCACTCAACTTTCATTTCATTTCAGATTTTAATTTCATTTCCTAGTGAACGGACGTGTTTTTTTTGCGCTTCGATTTTTCGGCTTTTTTATTAAAAACAACCCGTGTTTTCACTTTAATTAACTTTAATCTCGAAGTTAAACTTTAGCCCGTTCACGACGCGTGTGCATGCTTCTGTAAATTAGTCAAACTAATCTGTGTTTGCTAATTTTAGATTCTTTTTTTTTTCTGTTTGTTGCATCGGTTCTGCATAGTTTGGTGCATTTCGTTCTTTCTATTCTCTTTTCGGTAAGCGACGTAATTGTTAGTGTTGTTTGTCACCGCTAATTTTTGTCTCTCCTTACCTCTCCTAATTCTTTGAGCGTGCCTAAGCTGCTCTCACGCTTTGCCGCACTCGCACTTGTCTTTTCTGTGCTCTCTCTGCTCTCTGCCCTTTATGCGCGTTAATTTCTCTCTCTTGCGCTCATCCCTTTTCTTGTTTTGGTTTTGTTTTCTTTTTGGCTCATTTTGTTTTTACAGTAGGTGTTCCCTATAATGGACGTTTTGATTTGTTATAAGAAATCCTGCCTTAAGCAGGTGACTGCCGCCCAGGCAAGCATCTCGTATTGGCTATGTGACAACGTAGTACACGCGAAGTGTGCTGGATATACTGGCCCAACGGCTGACGCCGTAGCCAAGCGCACTGGGTTGCGTTATTGCTGTGATGTGTGTAGGGAGGTGGAGAACGAAATGTGTTCGTTTATGCGTCAAACGAAGACTAGATTAAGGGAACTGTTTGGAAGTTTTCGCAAACTTTCTGACCAGTTCTCTGCGCTTGATTCGTCTTTCAATAACCTTAAGTTATTGAATGAATCACCAAAGCGTAAGAAATCCGCACGAAACCAAAAGGCTTTAGTTAACGCCACCCATCTCCCTCTAATTGACCAGCCAAGCACGCCAGTGACCCAGCCGTTAATTTCGTTCACCAATCCCCCAATAATAACGAGGTCTTCGGCTCAATCGGTTTCGCTTCCTGATAATGTCATTGAGTGTGTGCAACCAGTGACGCCCATAATTTCCGACATGTTCGCTGTGGTATCGTTGCCCGTGCTACAGTTAATAGTCTTACCGAAGGCGTGTTCAAGTTCTGGTTTACCAGAAGAGAACCTATGCTCTGGAGTTATACCTGAGGCGCCTAAAAAGATTCTAGGTGTTCCACAAAGAAAACAAATTTTTCTTTCCAGGCTTGCCCCTGATCTCACATCAAATGATGTAACAGCCTATATTCAAGGCAAAATTCATTCCTTGGATATTAAAGTGGAAAAAATTAAGTTTTCTTATGAGAAGGACATATCATCCTTCAAAATAAGTGTCCCCAACGAACTCCTGGGCATTATGTGCTCGTCTCAATTTTGGCCGGAGCATGTAATGGTCAAAGAGTTGGAAACAAAGAAGAAGAAAAATCGCCCACCGATTAATCTCCCTTTGCCGTCTCTAGTCTCAGCCCAAACAAAAACAACATTAAACAAAAAAAACTAACATGCTCCTTAACTCTTTCATTTTAAAATGTTAGGGGTCTATGTACTAAACTTTCAACTTTATATATTAACAGTCTTTCTTTTTCTTCTCAAATTGTTGTGTTTACTGAGACTTGGATATCCTTAACTCCGAAGTCTTTCCAAGCAAGTTCACAACCTACAGGTGTGATCGACCTGACCGTCGTGGTGGTGGAGTCCTTATTGCAGTCGATTCCACTATCAATTCGGAACTTTTACTGCCGGAGATTCAACTTGGTATTGAATTCCTCTGTGTAAAATTACACTTTCCCGGTTTTTCTCATTATATAACCTGTTCCTATATTCCGCCGTCATCGGATGTATCTGTCTATTTGCAACATTTGTCTGCAATAGAAGATCCTTACCATCCTACTCTGGAAGTGTCTTTTGATTTTGGGGCTTGTATGGATAAACCTGAAAAACTGTGTAAACGCGTACGCTGCTTTAGAAAAGCAGATTTTACATTATTAAATTCCTTAATTTCCCAATTTGATTGGTCGGAATTGTATGTGTCTACTGATATATCATTAGCGACCAATATTTTTTATAAAATTATTCATTCATTCTTTGATATTTGCGTTCCGTGCTTTTATTCATCATCCTCGAGAAAGCCGCCATGGTTTACAAGAGAGTTGTCACGGTTGAAAAATTTAAAGTCAAGCCTTTATAAAAAATTTAAATGTAGTAATTCTCCCTTAGCCTTTTCACGCTATTTAAGCGCGCGGTCAGACTTTATAGTCTTAAACGCTAAATGTTATAAAAACTATTTAGCTCGTTGTAAGGTTCAGTTCATTCACAGCCCCAAACAGTTTTATAGTTTTGTTAACACGAAGCGTAAGTCTTCCGCTTTTCCTAATAACTTAACGTTTGAAAATGCTAATGCAAATACCGACCAAACCATGGCCGATCTGTTTGCAAAGTTTTTTCAAACGACTTATTCACCTTCTACACATACTACTCACTTTTACCCATACAACATTCCAAGTTCGAATGGTATCTTTTCCCCCTTTCTAAACGAAAGCTCCCTTGTCAAGGATCTTAATTTAGTTAAGCCAGTTTTTTCGCAAGGCCCTGACGGTGTTCCCGCTTGTATACTTCGGTTATGTGCCAACTCCTTAAGTAAGCCTTTGCCCAAACTATTTTCGCTGTCCTTAGAAACTTCACTCTTTCCTTCCATTTGGAAGGAATCTTTTATTATCCCAAATTACAATCTGATCGGACCAATAACACAGAAGTTATTCAAGTCAACGTTTTCAGTACAAATGTACGAGCAGCAGCCTGCGCGCTGCTTTCAGTAGTTGACGCCGACGTCGACGTCACTCTTAACGTGCGTCGCTGTATGAGTGTAAGCGAGAAAGCTATATGTAGTAGAAGTATTTGTGCAAAATTTCTGTTTGAAATTATGAGTGTGGTTACACGTTTTTAACAGATTTAGAAAATTGGGAGAAGGGTATCTTACTGTCGAGCGCTCGACTGTAGCCTTACCGACTTGTTAATCATATGTTTTTCGGAACATCCTATCACCATCAAGTCATCCATATAAAGGAATGCCTGAGAAGGTTCTAAACCGGAGAATGATATGGTCATCATTCTCTGAAATGAATTTGGTGCTATTTTCAGACCAAACGGTTATCGCGTGAAGCGATATGAGCCATTGCTCGTTGAAAAAGATGTTATGTTTCTTGATAGAAACCTGACATCAAGTCAAGGCATAAAAAGTATTTAGCTCGACCTAGTTGATCCAAAATATCATCAATTCTAGGTAGTGGGAATTTATCAGAAAGAATTTTCTGTCTTGTAGATTAGTGCTTTGTATGTCATAGTCTTTAAGGTTTTTATATGAAGTCGAATGTATACATGTTTGGATGCTGCTATTGTATTTGCAATGAAAATTCCATGTTGTATTTCCTGATTAGGAATAAATATGTAGTCGTCTACAATATCAATATCTATTTTCCGAATTAATTGTGATCTGGCTGGCAGAAGAATTGGTTGTTCCTTGAGATTTTATTACACCTTGGCCTATGCCTTGGATGTCTATTATTTTTTTATTCTAAATTTTAAAGTTATCTGAATTTACTTTTAAAAGTGAAATATCTGCACCAGTATCAATGAGAAATGTAAGTTTATTTTCAGTTGAATGATTATAGAAAGTTACGAATATATTAAGACTATAATTGATGGAATGAACTTTTACATTTATTGGTTGTTTCCTAAAGGGTTCTGTGAGTTTTCCGACGTATTTTGCGCGATTCTCACACTGTTATTATTATTATTATTACCCTGGTTGTAGTTTCCGCGGCCTCTCCCTTGGTTTTGGCCTCGTCTTCCTCCACGGTTATTATAGTTATTATTATTGTTGTTATTGCTGCCTCGGTTGTAATTGTTGTGGTAGTTATTTCTTCCACGAATGAATGGTTGTTGAAAGTTACGAATATATTAAGACTGTAATTGATGGAATGAAGTTTAGCATTTATTGATTGTTTCCTAAAGGGTTCTGTAAGTTTTCCGACACATCTGGTGTCATTCTCACATTGTGACGATTACTGCCCTGGTTGGAGTTCATTCGGCCTCTACCTTGGTTTTGGCCCCCCTCCCCCCCAAAAAGTTTAAAAGGGTTAAAAATTTTATTTGGGGTGTTATTGAAAATTGTGGGGGTGGCCTTTTTGGCCAAAAATAAAAACCAAAACCCCCCATATTATTATTTTTAGCACCACGAAAAAAAAGAAAAAAAAGTGGAGGGGAGAAAAGAAAAAAAAAAATTTTTTAAAAAAAAAAAAAAAAAAAAAAAAAAAAAAATATAAAAAAAAAAAAAAAAAAAAAAAAAAAGAGAAGGGGAGAACAAGTTATTGCATCGGATAAGAGGTTGTGAGATCAGATAAAGCCTGGTTTCCCCTCCGTAGGATAAAACTAAAAATGAATCAGCTGATCTTGAGTTGCTCTTCGATATCATCTGACGGAACAGTGACAACAGTCTTCCCGTGTGCTAGCCTCAAATAATTTTTTTCGGTACGATCTTTTCACTTCATGGTGTCAAAGAGAATAGACGTCTCGCAAAAAAAAATTCTAAAAAAACCACGTGAAATTCCTAACCATAAATAAATATATATAAAAAGGAAAAGAAAGAAAAAAAATAAAGTGAAGTGCAAATTCAGTTTATGAAAATAATTGGCTTTCTGTTCAAATTTTTGCGTGAGTCCATTTTCTTCTCTGTAGAGTGAGGTTAAATTTGGTTTTTTTTTATTAAACAGAGAACTAACAAAAAAATCGCACCACTGTGTGAGGCTGCAAAAGAGAAAAGGCCTTTAGCGGATTCAGCCTTGAACAGCTGCGGCTGTAACAACAGCGAACTGTCCCCCTTTTTTTTCTTTCCCCTCCATCTTTTTCTCTTCTTTGCGGTTCAAAGATCGGCCAGGTATGTGAGGTGTGCTAATTCAAGCTTTTAGCCAAGTTCTAATCCATCTGTTGTTCCCTCTCAGGCAAGGCAAAGCAAGCAGTAGCCGAGCAGTAGCCCTTTGGGGCGCGTAAATAATACGGGTTCTCGGGGAGCACCTTCTCGTGCCGTAGAACTTGGTCTACACGCTCCCATAGGAGTGCTCCACTGCACCTAGTGCCCAAGAAGAATATCTCAATACCTAGTGGCGGAGAATTACCCCTCTACTCATAGAGCTATAGGGGCAACCCTCTGCACCCAGTTTCCGAACCGGCCACTTTGCACCACGTGCCACAACTCATACAAGCCGGCCAACATAACCTAGCACCCAGATCAGCGTCAAAGCACATGGAGATCGACAACTAGGAGCAGATAGGATATATAAAACAATAATAATTTAAACATTTGTGACTAAAAACAACTCCTGCGAATTCAACATGCTATACTAGATGATCAGCCAAGACACCAACCAACCAACAATCAAAGCTCAATTTATACATTGCGCCTAAATGCACGCAGTGCAGGAGATGATAGATCTTGTTAAAGAAAGCTTTTAGAACCAAGCCAGAGCTGGTTTAGAAATAAATAAAACATTTTTTTTTTTTGTTATTAATTATAGGGTAACAACTTTTGCGCAGCTCATGTCTTTTATAACAAGAAATTTTTTTTAGAGGAAATATTATGCATTTGCAGTCACAACACAAAACATAAATTATAACACACTAAAAAAAAAAAACACCAGCATGCCACATTTCTTCAGCGCCCGGAAGATCGATCTTTCGTCGATGGAAGCAACAACGCGGTGAGTTCGTTCCATGACACACTTTTTCATGCATTTTTTTTTATAAATTTTTTTTTTGTTTTGATGCATGCACAGTAGTTCTCTTATACATTTTTATTTCTTAAATAACAACACATGAGCTACAAAAATAAAAATCTATATGACTTAATCTTAGAGCAAAGAAAAGAGATGAAAAGATACAATTAATGCATGATATTTTTATGAAGATCTATTTTGCTCTGTTCAAGGCTCAGCAGCATATGGCTGGCAATTAACATTTTTTTATGGATTAAGGTTTCTTTATTATAGTTGTTTTTACGCATGATATTTTTTTGCATGATATTTAAGCGATACTTTTTTTTTTTAGAATTAATTACATTTTTTTTTGTCATACGCATGCCTCATTTATGAATTTTAAGGCCACATTAATGAAAACATTTAAATATTACCAATGCATATAGTACGTTTTTATTACTCGCCATACCTTTTGCTCCCAATTTTAGAATTCTTTTAGGTGTGTCCGCTATTCTGAAGCCCTACTCTGATGGATGATTCCTTGTGCTCCTACACTGCATCGAATCTAGGATGATAATGTCGTTCAGCTAAGTTATTAGCAATTGAACTCCTGCTGATGATTCCGCAGTTGTAGGGGACAAAGGGGTCACCAGAGCTATGCTCTCAGGTGGGTGATCATAGGTAGGGAGGGCACATGCGACCACAACAACACCTGTGGATTCGCTTTTGCCATTATATTTTGTCCGTTTTTTTCGATCTTTAACTCTGCCTCTTCTTTCTTTTGAATCAATTATTAAGCTCTTCCGGTTCTCTTTACTAGCTTCCTTAATGTCGCAGCACGTTATTTCGATTCTTATTAATAATAAGTTAGTGTAGCGGGAAAACGATCTGGCCAAGCAAGACCACCACCCCCAAAGCCGACGAGCTAGAGCCGGAAACTAAAACGTGCCCCGCAAGCTCAGATCGTCCGACAAAACTAAACACCGTTGCACGTTACAGTTAATATCTTATTATAATTACTAAGAAAAGTGGCGCCCAACGTATGGGCCTCATTGAATAAAGTACTTATTCATTGGGACTCATTAATAAAAGATTCAAAAATATTCTTTAGTATACTTTCTTCTTTTTTTTTTAAATTCTTTCAAGTTTCAATTCCCTATTTAAAATTTTTGTTTAATTATTCTCTTTTGCGTTGGAATACATTAAGATCAACATTAGTTGTATTAAGTCCACAATAAAAAGTTTAAGGCAAAAATTTCCTCTACTATGCTTTCGTGATCAGGTATCATTCAGTTAGCGGAAACACAATAGAATGTCAAACTCAGGTTGACCTTTTGTCCCAATTGAGATGCCACACTATTTGCTAGGGAATCTATCTCCTTACTTGAATTAAAGGATTGAAGATTCGAGCGCTGGAACATAGTTGTGTTGCTTCCGAGCATTGCTCTATCCGCGTTCAAAAATTCAATTTTTTTTTCAAGCCTGTCTTAGTTATGTAGCAAGCTGGAATACAGATGAGCACTCTTACTAAAGTCCACTGTCCGCGAGCATTCATAACTATTTCCCTAATTCGATCAAAGAAATAGAGCTTAGGTCGAAGTCTTTTGTCTTTTCTAATAAAATTTCTCGGAAAACAAAATAAATGGTAAATAAATTAAAATTAATCCTCCTACATTGCGCGGAAAAGTCATGCATAGAGTTCAAATTTGCATATGAAATTTTATCGTTAATTATTAACTGCATTAAAGAAAACATTAAATTACTTTTGAGAGTAAATTGTTTTTTTTTTAATTTTAATTTTTTTTTAATTTTCTTTTGATTGCTTGGTCGGTTTGGAGTTACTTGGTTTTATTAGTAATTGTTATAAATCGTGAACAATATGGGGCTCGACCGATCTCCCGAGAAATCAGGTGCTGACGCACAGTCCAAGTTAGTGTGTTCATTATGTGAAACACATATCAATTCAGTTGCTGAAACCTATAAAACATCGTGTAGTCACGATTTTCATAGGAAATGTATTGCAGCGCATTTCAAAAGTGACAACAAATGTCCAAAATGTAATGCCGTCTGTTTGCCTGAAGCGGTAGGTATGACTACCCGTGGAAAATCTAAAAGTCGATTGCCTGCAGATAATCCAGGTGATTCATCAGATAACGATAGGGCATCCACTTCAGCAAACGCTGCAAAAACAATCGAAACTGCCAGCGATAGAATAAACCCTGGAGAAGCCATGAATGCTATCGCTTTAATTACAATGGAGCGCAGGCTTCTAACAAGTCTGTCTGAGAAAATGAGTGAACTCATACAGAATTCAGTCATGGAAACCATGCAAAGACTCATGATTACACCTCCTCAGTCGACTGTAAATAATACACGAGCACAAACCCCGATAGATAACTCTTCACATGAAGTAGGTTCCGTTTCAGGAATAGAACACCGACGAACCCAAAACTCGGGATCCCCCTTTTCGAATAGATCCCACAATACCGATCTGCTAAACCGTCCCGACAAAGTTGTCCATATCTTAAACGGATGGAAACTAAAGTTTTCGGGAACAGGTTTTTTATCAGTCGATAATTTTATATACAGAGTAGAAGCACTTACCGTACAGACATTGGAGGGAAATTTTTCTGTGTTATGCAAAAACGCCAGTGTTCTCTTCGAAGGCAAAGCCAATGAATTTTATTGGCGTTACCACAAGTCGGTAAATGAGATTCAATGGAATCAGTTGTGTGTAGCCTTGAGATTACAGTTTCGTCAAGAAAGGGATGATGCAGACATCGAAGAACTCATTCGAAGTAGGAAACAAAAAATTAACGAAAACTTTGACTGCTTCTTTGATAGCATATCTGTGCTGTTAGACCAACTAGAGCGTCCTTTGTCACCGCAGAAAATAGTACGTCTACTCAAAAATAATCTGCGACCCGAGATAAGGCATGAATTATTGTATATTGAAATAAAAACGGTATCAGAATTGAGAGACATTTGTCGAAGACGAGAGACCTTTTTAGAAGACGTGAAGCGTTCGCAAGGATTTGTTAAAGGGACACCTTTTAGACGAGAAGTTTCTGAAATCGGGCAAGAAGAAAAAGAAATTGTATCCGATTCAGACTTACAGGTGCTCGAAGTCGACGCTTTTTCCTTAATTTGTTGGAATTGTCACAAAGAGGGACACATATACCAAGATTGTTTGGCTGAGAAACGAGTTTTTTTGTTACGGTTGTGGCGCAAACAACACTTACAAACCAGATTGCAGAAACTGCTCAAAAAACTCCAAAAGCTGCACGAAGAAGTCGCTACCCAAACCGAAGATTTCGAGTGCGCAGCGCAATCAGGGAACAATGACCGATTAGAGATTGAAGTACCTCTAAATACACCACCTGACTTACCTATATTACCAGATTTACACACAAACACTGACTTAACGCTTCTTCATCGAAAATTTCAACAATAATCAGCAACACCTTCAGTCGAAAGTCTTACCGATTCCTTGTCACAACAAACGACAACTCGTAGTGCAATCAGGATAAAATCTTTCTACAAACGCGCTAAACAATGTCAGCAAGCGTTCAAGCATATTTGTTCAATACCATTCTCAACTACAGATCCGCGTCCTTTCTTGCCAATTCGGCTGTTAAACCGTACAGTTTATGGCTTATTGGACTCAGGAGCGTCGATTAGCTGTATAGGCGGCTCGTTGGCCGTTGAAGTCCTTAAAGGGGATGTAGCATACAAGCCCATAAAGGCTAAAGCTTCTACAGCTGATGGTAGCGCACAACACATAATAGGCAAATTGAAGCTAAAGGTAGAATACGGAAATCAAGAAAAATTCCTGGAAATATTCATAGTTCCTTCTTTGCAACAGGAGTTATATCTCGGTATTGATTTTTGGAGAATCTTTGGAATATTCCCTAAAGAATTACAGATCGCAGAACTAAATTTGAAGGAGAAAGATTTTCCCAAGTCCAACGTAGATCAACACGTCATGACTGAAGAGCAACAGTCAAAACTCAAGCTAGTTATCAATTGCTTTCCCTCGTTCTCTCAGGAAGGTTTAGGAAAAACAAATCTTATAACGCATTCTATCGACGTAGGCAAGGTTAAGCCTATAAAACAACGACATTTTCCGGTTTCTCCAGCGGTAGAAAAGGAAATGTACGCGGAAATTGATAGAATGTTAAGTCTGGGAGTAATAGAAGAAGCAGATAGCGCATGGTCTTCACCGATAGTAATGGTGACAAAACCAGGAAAGGTTCGAATTTGTTTGGACTGCCGAAAGATCAATTCCTTTACGGAAAAAGATGCTTATCCACTGCCTCAAATAAGCGGTATATTAAGCCGTCTGCCAAAGGCTGAATATATTACTAGCCTCGATTTGAAAGACGCTTATTGGCAAGTGCCCTTAGAACCGCAATCACGCGATAAGACAGCTTTCACTGTACCAGGTAGGCCGCTTTACCAATTCAAGGTCATGCCTTTTGGTTTGTGCAACGCCACCAGTACAATGTCGCGATTAATGGATAAAGTAGTTCCATTTAATCTCCGAAATGAGATTTTTATTTATCTAGATGATCTGCTAGTAGTTTCCTGCAGTTTTGAGAGGCATATTGAAGTCCTCAGAGAGATTGCGCTTCACATAAAGCGGGCAGGATTGACAATCAATATTGGCAAAAGTCATTTCTGCATGCGTCGTGTGAAGTATTTAGGTCACATTATTGGAGAGGGTGGAATTCGCACAGATCCTGAAAAGGTGTCGGCAATCACTCAATTTCCTATTCCTAAAACTCTTCGCAGTTTAAGAAGATTTATGGGAATGTGTGGGTGGTACCGCAAGTTTGTACCTAACTTTGCAACTCTTGCTTCCCCTTTGACCGATCTCATGACCACCAAAAGAAGATTTTCTCTTACTGAGACTGCTATAAAAGCATTCGAAGAACTAAAATCTTGCCTCACTAAGGCTCCCGTATTGTGTAGCCCCGATTTCACCAAGCCCTTTGCCATACATTGCGACGCAAGCAAAACTGGAGTAGGAGCAGTGTTAGTACAAACTTCGGAAGAGGGAGATGAGCAACCAGTAGCCTTTATTTCTAAGAAGCTCAACAAATCGCAGCGAAATTATACTGTCACGGAGCAAGAATGTTTAGCAGCAATTGTAGCTCTAAAACATTTCAGAGCATACGTGGAAGGGCATGATTTCACAATCATAACAGATCACGCATCTTTAAAATGGTTAATGTCCAACCACGACCTCAATTCTCGTTTAGCTCGGTGGGCTTTAGCTCTGCAAAGATTCAAGTTCGAGATTAAGCACAGAAAAGGTTCGCTTAACGTTGTGCCAGACTTTTTGTCGCGAGTAAATGAAGACGAAGTGGCAGCAATTGATATTGAAGAAGGTTTGCTTATTGATCTTAATTCTGAGCACTTTAAATCCACCGAATATAAGGAGTGGGTCAGTAAAGTGCAAGCCAACAATGCCAACTTTCCTGACTTAAAGACCGAGGGAGGATATGTCTATAGACGCGCAGAACATCTAACCGGCGAGCGAACACACGATGAATATGCGTGGAAGCTTTGGGTCCCCAAAGAATTGGTATCGTTAGTAATATCACGTGCACATAATAGTCCTATGGCATCTCACGGAGGCATACACAAAACTATTGAGCGAGTGAGACGATATTACTTTTGGCCTAACTTAGTTTGCGATATTAAGGCATATATCAATGCTTGTCAGGTCTGCAAATCAACGAAGACTCCCAATCATGTGTTGCGACCACCTATGGGAAAAGCTGTTGAAACTTATCGAGTTTTTCAGCGCCTATTCGTTGATTTTCTCGGCCCGTATCCGCGCTCAAGAAGTGGGAATATCGGCATTTTCATTGTTTTGGATCATTTTTCAAAATTTGTCTTTCTAAAGGCCGTGCGAAAAATTAATGCCGACGTTGTGGTAAAGTACCTCGAAGGCGAGCTCTTTATGACATTTGGCGTGCCAGAAACAGTGGTTTCGGATAACGGTTCGCAGTTCCGGTCAGAGGCGTTTCAAAAGCTCATGAAGCGATACGATATAACACATACGCTGACGGCCGTTCATTCACCTCAAGCGAATGCCTCCGAGCGAGTGAATCGATCTGTGCTCTCAGCAATTCGCGCATATGTGCATCCCGACCAAAAAAATTGGGACGAAAATTTGAACAAAATTTGTTGCGCTTTGCGTTCCTCAAAACACTCGAGTTTAGGTACGACTCCGTATTTTATGACTTTCGGTCAGCATATGGTGACCTCTGGCAACACTTACTCTCTTTTAAGGAAACTCAACGTATTAGAAGACCGTTCATTAGTGTTCGATCGGCCAGACTCATTCGAAATAGTTCGGGCTGAAGCTCAAAAGTGTATGCAAAAAGCGCATGATCACAATGAAAAGCGCTACAATTTGAGATCCCGTGAAATAACCTTCAACGAAGGCCAAGAAGTGTTCAGACGCAATTTTAAGCAAAGCTGCTTTGCGACCGGTTACAGCGCCAAATTTGGTCCGTCCTTCGTAAAGGCTCGAGTGAGAAAAAAGATTGGAAATGCTTACTACGAGCTAGAAGACATGCAAGGCCGACCGCTGGGTAATTATCACGCCAAGGATATTCGGCAGTGATAGTGTTTCAGGCGGTATCTGTCTAGGGTATCTTGGAGAAAATACCCTAGTCAGATTCTACCGGGGGGGCTTTGTAGCGGCGCCTGAAGATACATTTTTTTTTTTGGAAAGCACCTAAAAGCATGCAGCACATTTTTTTTTTGAATTATTCAATATCCGAATGTAGGGGAATAGTTGTAGATCGCAAGTTATTGCATCGGATAAGAGGTTGTGAGATCAGATAAAGCCTGGTTTCCCCTCCGTAGGATAAAACTAAAATGAATCAGCTGATCTTGAGTTGCTCTTCGATATCATCTGACGGAACAGTGACCACAGTCTTCCCGTGTGCTAGCCTCAAATAAATTTTTTTCGGTACGATCTTTTCACTTCATGGTGTCAAAGAGAATAGACGTCTCGAAAAAAAATTCTAAAAAAACCACGTGAAATTCCTAACCATAAATAAATATATATAAAAAGGAAAAGAAAGAAAAAAAATAAAGTGAAGTGCAAATTCAGTTTATGAAGATAATTGGCTTTCTGTTCAAATTTTTGCGTGAGTCCATTTTCTTCTCTGTAGAGTGAGGTTAAATTTGGTTTTTTTTTATTAAACAGAGAACTAACAAAAAAATCGCACCACTGTGTGAGGCTGCAAAAGAGAAAAGGCCTTTAGCGGATTCAGCCTTGAACAGCTGCGGCTGTAACAACAGCGAACTGTCCCCCTTTTTTTTCTTTCCCCTCCATCTTTTTCTCTTCTTTGCGGTTCAAAGATCGGCCAGGTATGTGAGGTGTGCTAATTCAAGCTTTTAGCCAAGTTCTAATCCATCTGTTGTTCCCTCTCAGGCAAGGCAAAGCAAGCAGTAGCCGAGCAGTAGCCCTTTGGGGCGCGTAAATAATACGGGTTCTCGGGGAGCACCTTCTCGTGCCGTAGAACTTGGTCTACACGCTCCCATAGGAGTGCTCCACTGCACCTAGTGCCCAAGAAGAATATCTCAATACCTAGTGGCGGAGAATTACCCCTCTACTCATAGAGCTATAGGGGCAACCCTCTGCACCCAGTTTCCGAACCGGCCACTTTGCACCACGTGCCACAACTCATACAAGCCGGCCAACATAACCTAGCACCCAGATCAGCGTCAAAGCACATGGAGATCGACAACTAGGAGCAGATAGGATATATAAAACAATAATAATTTAAACATTTGTGACTAAAAACAACTCCTGCGAATTCAACATGCTATACTAGATGATCAGCCAAGACACCAACCAACCAACAATCAAAGCTCAATTTATACATTGCGCCTAAATGCACGCAGTGCAGGAGATGATAGATCTTGTTAAAGAAAGCTTTTAGAACCAAGCCAGAGCTGGTTTAGAAATAAATAAAACATTATTTTTTTTTTTGTTATTAATTATAGGGTAACAACTTTTGCGCAGCTCATGTCTTTTATAACAAGAAATTTTTTTTAGAGGAAATATTATGCATTTGCAGTCACAACACAAAACATAAATTATAACACAAAAAAAAAAAAACACCAGCATGCCACATTTCTTCAGCGCCCGGAAGATCGATCTTTCGTCGATGGAAGCAACAACGCGGTGAGTTCGTTCCATGACACACTTTTTCATGCATTTTTTTTTATAAATTTTTTTTTGTTTTGATGCATGCACAGTAGTTCTCTTATACATTTTTATTTCTTAAATAACAACACATGAGCTACAAAAATAAAAATCTATATGACTTAATCTTAGAGCAAAGAAAAGAGATGAAAAGATACAATTAATGCATGATATTTTTATGAAGATCTATTTTGCTCTGTTCAAGGCTCAGCAGCATATGGCTGGCAATTAACATTTTTTTATGGATTAAGGTTTCTTTATTATAGTTGTTTTTACGCATGATATTTTTTTCATGATATTTAAGCGATACTTTTTTTTTTTTAGAATTAATTACATTTTTTTTTGTCATACGCATGCCTCATTTATGAATTGAATGAATATAGTACGTTTTTATTACTCGCCATACCTTTTGCTCCCAATTTTAGAATTCTTTTAGGTGTGTCCGATATTCTGAAGCCCTACTCTGATGGATGATTCCTTGTGCTCCTACACTGCATCGAATCTAGGATGATAATGTCGTTCAGCTAAGTTATTAGCAATTGAACTCCTGCTGATGATTCCGCAGTTGTAGGGGACAAAGGGGTCACCAGAGCTATGCTCTCAGGTGGGTGATCATAGGTAGGGAGGGCACATGCGACCACAACAACACCTGTGGATTCGCTTTTGCCATTATATTTTGTCCGTTTTTTTTTCGATCTTTAACTCTGCCTCTTCTTTCTTTTGAATCAATTATTAAGCTCTTCCGGTTCTCTTTACTAGCTTCCTTAATGTCGCAGCACGTTATTTCGATTCTTATTAATAATGAGTTAGTGTAGCGGGAAAACGATCTGACCAAGCAAGACCACCACCCCCAAAGCCGACGAGCTAGAGCCGGAAACTAAAACGTGCCCCGCAAGCTCAGATCGTCCGACAAAACTAAACACCGTTGCACGTTACAAGTGTTACTCTGACCTGTTATCTCTGTGCAGCTGTTCACGAATTTGGAAATGGCATCATTCCTGTTTGTGATGTACCACCTGCTTACATTATAAGTTTTACTCTATCAATGGAGCAATTTTGCGTCATGGCCTTTACAGCTATTGTAGTGCTGTATTTATTAGCAAGGGGTTGGCTTAGACCTTCGCTGATATTGGCGCCTTCAAGGGCATTTGTCAGTTTCTCTACCTCTTGGGTTTATTGATTAGCTCTTTTACTCTTCTGTTGAAGATTGAGGAGCTTGGCAGATATAACTTCTACCGATTCTCCTTTTACTGCACTTGACAGTTGGGTAATGATTGCAGCAATTGTCTGCTCATTACTTATAAGATTCCTCGCATGGCCTTTAAGTTTAGTTTTCATAAGGCTTATCCCTGCTATTTCATGCGTGCCTTTTAATGTTTCTAGTAGATCTAGAGCATCTATAAAAATTTGTAAGTTTTCGTGCTTACCATCAAACTCTGGTAGCAGAGATGTGGCTACTCTGATAAAATCGATTACTGCCTGCGCCATTATTATTATTTCTGGCTTACTTTCAATTTGATCGCCTCCTTCTAGTGTTTCAATATCACTATCGAATTCAGCGTCGCTTGATTGAATAGATTCGTCTAGTTCTTTGAATTGGTCGTGATTGAATTCCACTAGTTGATTTAGACTTTTTGGTATTGATATTGGCTAATCTTGTGCTTAGGGATTTTATTACCCTTTGACACTTTTTACTTTGCTCAGCTGAGAGTATATTTTCATAACTATTTACTAAAATAACTGTATTATTATATTCTGTGACTACTATCTCTATATGATTTTTTAATGTTTTTACCTTTAGTACAGCATCCTTATTTATGCATTTGTAAAGATCTATCAAATTTGTATCGAGAATCATCTATATGTTTCGCTATTTCATTCCATTCTATTCTTAGATTAACTTATAGTTTATTTTGCACATGATCATGTAATTCTTTTCTTTTAAATTATTGCTCAATGGATGGTTGTATATATATTTAGTGAAACATTAAAACGTTTGGGAAAAGAAAATGAGAATTTATGGAGAGAAAAATAAAATTTTTTTCTTCTGAAGACCAAAAAGGAAGAAATTTGTTTTAAATGTGATATATTTAATTTATGTTATGTATAAATGCATACATAAGTATAAAGAAGATATATATGTATATATATAGAAGATATATAATATATATATAGGAAGGAAATATAAATAAATATTTATTATTTTTTTTTTTTGTTGGGTTGCACTTGCTAATACTGTACTATTTTTGAACTGTTATTTTTTGGTTCTTCTATCCTGGAGTATTCGCTACTGTACATTTGGCAAACGAATTCCGAAGAAGGTGTACCGTTTTATGTATACCGTTTTGTGTGGCGAAGAACAAAAAGGAAGAAAAGATCATGAAAACAACAAAAAAAAAAAAAAATTTTTTTTTTTTTTAATATTTTTAATTTTTATTTAATTAAAGGAACACAAAAAAACAAAAAAAAAAAATAAAAAATTTAAATAAATTAATAAATAATTAAAAAAAAAAAATCTTTTTAAATGTATACTGCTTTAATCGTCAAAGTCCAATAATTTATTCGATTAATGTTCCAAATAAAAAGACTTTTTCCTTTTTCAAAACCAAACCTCTTTTTTAAAAAAAAAAAAAAAAAAAGTACAAAATATTCTTAACGCAAAGCTAGCCCTGTCACCTAAAAGTGTTGATCTAGTGTTGCCAAACGGCTCAAATGTCAGGTGGCCGGCGAACGAGCCCTGTCACCTAAAAGTGTTGATCTAGTGTTGCCAAACGGCTCAAATGTCAGGTGGCCGGCGAACGAGCCCTGTCACCTAAAAGTGTTGATCTAGTGTTGCCAAACGGCTCAAATGTCAGGTGGCCGGCGAACGTGGGAACGTTACAGACAGTCTCGTTAACTCCTGTATGTTAACTCTATGTTAACTCCTCCCTCACTAAGTTGAAGGCCGTCCTCGGACTTCCTTAAGTTGTCGATGGCAGTTCGCAAGGAAGCTGATTTTCCTGCTCTCACGCGGTTCTCTTACGTCTTCCAAATGGAGAGTCCAATGATTGCCACGAGAAGCATAGTTACACTGAAGGTTGCAGGTTTTGTAACGAGTTGTTTTTCGATGTCGCCGATGTACCTCAGATTTTGAATGTTCAGTCGTTGTAGATATGGCAGGCTCAAAACCTCTTGATGTCCAGTGATATTGAGGCGTGCCGCTGCCGCCGAACCTGGGTGGCGTTGAACTGAGGCTCTCGAGTTGCGGAACAAAGATATATTTATTTTAACTTCATCTTCGAACGTTAAAAGGAATGTGCCGTAGATAGTCTTCTCCGTGCCGCTAGACATGGTAACGGTTGCCATTCCATTGTTGATAAATATGACACCATCATCCACGACTTCAACTTGTTCGAGGTGGCTGGGACGAGTAGTGCCGGTGTGCAGCTGTTGTGCGAAAGTTGTAAAAGGGAGTTCTCTGCAAAATGTTGATTGGGAAAAATGATTCAGGGTAGTGCTGTAGTTTCCAATCGGCTTTCAGAATATGACTATCGCAATCCTGACTAAAATGTTATATCCAGTAAAAAAGTTATTATTGTGTCAAATTGTCGTTATGGACCAGGTATTAGAGTGACCTTTTTACAAACTAAACTAGGGCTTGGGAATTTAATAATAAAATGTACAAATTATCGTCTAACAAAACTTTGTAAAGTGCTCATTTAATAAAATCTTTCACCTAAATCTTGAAGAATTCAATTGATTCTGGAGTTTACAATTTCAATCTTTGCATCTGGGCTTACTTGATTTGCTTTATTCAATTTTGTCCTTTATACGTGCTTCAAAATTGGTGCAGGTAATGTATTATCTCGATTGGTTTTTTGTTGGTAACAGAGTGTATTGTTCTATTGTATTCAATAGTTGACTGAAGAATCAGTTCAACTGTGTCATTCAGGTGTTTTTCTATTTTCAAGCACCGCGCTATTTCTGCAAGAGTGCTATGAAATCTTTCTACTTGCCCATTCGATGAGCTGTGTAGGGGTGGAGCGTTGGAGATTTGGACATTAAAACGGTTATTTAATAGTGATTTTATTGTTTCGGAATTTAGAGAAGGTTCGTTGTCACAGTAAATGGTTTTGGTTTTTGGGAAAAAATTCATAAGTTGTAGTATTGGCGGTTCTATATCGATAATGGTTCTGGAGGCTATCGGTTGCACAATGGCGAATTTTGAAAATTTATCTATGCAAGTTAAAAAGTACTTTTTGTCCGTTGAGAAAATGTCAATGTGTAGTATTTCTCCTACTTGGGAAGGAATGGGTGTTTCACCAATAACTTGCTTTTGTGGATGCCGATCGTATTTGGCTCTGTTACAAATTTTGCAGTTGACTACAGCTTCGTTTACTAAGCGAGTCATTTTTCGAAAAAAATAATCTTGCATTATTTGTTTTACATTTTCTTGAGCTGCTCTGTGTGCTCGGTTATGTTCTGCAATAATTATTTCTTTCTGTTCATTCTTATCAAAAACATCAATGACCATTCGCTTAGTATGCCAGAATTTTGTGGATGGGAATGTTTCCACAAGTTTGTTCTGAACAAATGCGAGAATTGGTAGGTCACATGCAATTGCGTTCACTACATCTTTGTTAACCGCATCAAACATCAACTCCATTAGTTTTTGTTTATCGTTAAAATGTATGATGTGCCTTGTTTTCTGACCAAAAATAATTATAGTACGTGTTGAAGCTACCGCATTTTCTTCTAAAATAATTTGATTCCTAAAACAGTTTATAGGCTTATCAGAAGAGTCGATAGTGTAAGTTAGTGATTCTTCGCTGTGTATGGTTGCAACATCGGAAGACGCATCCTCTTCAAGTTTAAAAAAAACTTTGTCAGGACAAAGCATCGGCTACATTATTCTCTTTCCCTGGCTTATAAAAAATTTTTGCATTATGGTCGTCAATGAAAGCCTTCCACCTTTTAATCTTTGCATTAGGATTTTTATCCGAGACCGCAAAGGTAAGGGGTTGGTGATCAGTGTAGATGTTCAAATTCTGTACGCCATAAAGATAAGTTCTTAGGTTTTTAAGAGCCCACACTATTGCGAGTAATTCGCGCTCGTTTGTTGCGAAATGTAACTCGTGGTCCTTAAGAGTTCTGGATATCATAGTAATCGGCTTCCCATCTTGAGATAGGACTGCTCCTAGGCCGGTGGACGAGGCGTCGGTTGTCAGGTCAAATGGTTTCTGATAATCAGGGTAAAGTAGCATAACATCTTCCGAAATCAGAACATTTTTCAATTTCTCAAATGTTTGACATTGCTTTTCGTCAAGGTTCACTGGTATTTTCTTGGATCGACCAGCACTAACCTTACCATTGTCTCCTTTCAGAATATCCGTTAGCGGTCTAGCTAACGAGGCGTAGTCCTTTATAAAACACCTATAGTAACCTGCTAGACCCAAGAATGATCTAACATGAAACAAGGTTGTCGGTTTTAGAAACTTGCTTATTGCCTCAACTTTGCTAGGGTTTGTTGAAATGCCTCCCCGAGAGACCACAAATCCGAGATAATCGACCTTTACTCTGAAAAACTGTGACTTTTCCCATGAAACTCTCATATTTGCCTGATACAATTGATCTAATACCCATGCGATGTGCTGCACGTGCTCTTCCATGCTTTCTGAAAACATAGCATGAATTTCCGATCTTCTCTCTAAGCACATCGTCAATAGCCCTTTGGAAAATACTAGGAGCATTTTTTAGTCCAAAAGGCATTCTACAAAACTCATATTTCCCGTTACCTACAGAAAAAGCTGTTTTTTCTCTATCTTTTTCTGCAAGAAGGATTTGGTGAAATCCTGATTTTAGGTCAAGCGTTGTAAAATACCTTGCTTTACCAAGATTTGACAGTATGGCTACAATATTGGGTATGGGGTATTTGTCGGCAATAGTTTTAGAGTTCAATTTTCTGAAGTCAATTACAAGTCTTTTCTTTTTGTTTCCCTTTTCGTCTGTTCCTTTTTTGTCTACTACCCACACAGGATTATTATAGGGGGATCGTGATGGTCTTATTATACCATCTTTTAGCAGACTTTCTGTTTCTGCGTTTACAAAATCAGTCACTCCCATCGGATAGGGGTATAATTTTGAATATATCGGGTCCTCATTTTCCGTTCTTATAGTCGCTACAATGATAGTGTTGTATGGAAGGGCTTCGTTAGGGTCTGCGAAGACATTAGTTCTAGCTTTCAGCATTTCCTGAAATTCTTTTTTTATTTATGTGGGACCTCTATGTTTTCAACTTCTGTGAAATTTACATTTGCGCACCTTAGGGACTGAATTTCCTCAGATCCAGATTCGGTACGCAATATCTTATTTTTATAATATAGTGTAGCGTTGACTCTGTTAAGTAGGTCTAGTCCTATTATGCCGTCAAATGTTGAAGGGTTCGGCAAAATAAAAAATGTTGTTGTAGTGTTAAAGAGATGCATAAAACATTTTTTTTGAACAGGGTTAAAACCGTGAAGGGATTTTACCAAAAAGGGTTTGTTTACCGGTGTTATGTTTTTAAGATTCCCTAGAGGTTTTATATAGTTTTTCGAGGCCCCTGTATCGATCAGTAATTTTATTGTGTTCCCTGCTATCATTCGCTCTACAAACGGTAACAGGGAGTCATTTCTAAAAAATTAAGCTCTTCAGTTTGTGCAATTTCATCTTCAAAATCAGCTACCTCGGACTCGGCGATCGTATCGTATTCTTGTTCACTTGGGTCATATTGGTGATCTTCTTGTGAGATGTTATTTATTCTCTGCTGCTTTGGTCCTGTAAACCTAGCTGTTCCACTATTGGGTCTTTTTTGGATTTGATTTTGAAAAGGGGAGTAGGCGTGAACCCCTTGATTTGCCTGGTGTTGTGTGGGTTGCCTAAATCTAGACGAACTGTCCATGTCCATTGGCTGTGGTGCCTCTTGCCTTTGAGGCGGGTCATTATTACGTACTCGCGGTTTAAGATAATATGGGTTTTTACCTTGCTGCGAGCTTTCTGTAGTCTGTTGTTTTTGATAACGTTGCTCATTTCGCTGAGCCCTGTCTTCCAGACTTCTTGCATAATTATTTGCAAAATGAAAGCGTTCGTGATTTGACTCGACCTCTTGAGCTAATGCTAAGGCCGATGGCAAATCCTTTGGTCGCGCTGAGAAGAGTATGTCGCTTAGCTGTCTCTTAGTTCCAGAGATAAATACTCTTAAAGCATCTGCTCTGTATTTCTCATTGAGAGAAGCAGCCAAGTAAGCGTCATATGTCATGATAGTTTTATTTACGAGGAGCGTAAGCTTTCGCTCAACTTCATCATAATATTCTATCAATGTCAAGTTTCCTTGACGAAGTGTTGACAGCTCTTGTTCTATTAAATAGATTGGTCGCTTGTCAGCGTACGTAAAGTCTAATCTATTTATAATGGCTTTGAAATTCAGTGGTGTGTCATATGAGGACAGCACCATGTCAGCAGGGCCCTTTATTTTGTTTCTTATAATACCCAATGCTTGGTAATGTTTTGAGCTGCGCTGGTATACCTCAAAAACTTTGTATGCTGTGTGTGCAGCTTTTCGCCAAGACACGTATGTCTCATGTTTCCCTTCGAATTCGGGGACTGATTTTACAATGTCAAGTGTCTCATGGCACTCTACGCTCGTATCTATCTCTGCGTCTTTAAATACCTCAACCTCTGGTGTGGTTATTTGAGAACTTTTGAATTTATCTTCTACTTCTTGTAACTTCGATGCAAAACTTTTTGCTTGGTGGTCGAGTGCAGCATTGACTGCAGTCTCGATTAGAATTTTTAAACTATTAGCATCAATATTCATTTTGCCTATTAATCGTTGATCGGACCACCAATTATTTTCACTATTAGCAGTGCTTCGTTCTGTCTTAATTTCTTTTAGTCGTTGAGAAATATCAGACACCAGCTCCTCCAATTCACTGTCACTCATAAGGTTGCTCAAATATAGAGGGCCAAAAAATTTTCCTTACAAAGATTGATTTTGAAATGCCCTTAGATTGAAATTTTGTTTCTATTCTCGGATTTTTTTATTTTTCAGTTTTGTAAAAAATGAGCACTCTACTCACATGCTTTTTTATAAAATTAATAGCTGCTTATGCTGGTGCTTCTTCCGCTGTCATCAAGTTTTTTTGCTCTTCGTTGTTGTTGCTGGTGGCGGTTGTCAGTTGCTGCTTGATGCCGTTTACTTCTGTTGGTCTTCTTCCGTCTGTCTCGTCTTTGCTCTTCGTTGTTGTTGTTGGTGGCGATTGTCAGTTGCTGCTTGCTGCCGTTTTAGTTGTCAAATTTTGATATGGAGGTTCCTATATAGCAGGTGAAGTTTATTTCAAATGTTTGATGCCACGCCCACCGCCCCCGCAAATCGGTAATTTACGATTATTAAGCAAAGTATTAAACTTAGAAAGTTCTGCTTTGGTATGTATAATGCTAAATGCCATATCACGAACATATCCTCCAAATTACAATTCTCGATCGGACCAATAACACAGAAGTTATTACAAGTCAACGTTTTCAGTACAAATGTACGAGCAGCAGCCTGCGCGCTGCCCTTCAGTAGTTGACGCCGACGGTCGACGTCACTCTAATAACGTGCGTCGCATTTGGTGTGGAGTTCCTATATGTAATAGGCGAGAAAGTTTATTTCAAATGATATGTTTGATCCCACCCCGCAAATGAATTTACGTTTTTAAGAAAGTATTAAACTTAAAAGTCACGTTTGTAACGGATAATGTTAAAAATATGGAGGAAAAGTATCCTAAATTACAGTCCGATCGGACCATACACAGTAGTTATTCAATCAACGTTTTCAGTAAAAAATTGTTTTTTTAGGTTTTTTAGCAGTTAACTGATCTCGACGTTGACAGCTTTTTTTTTTTAATTTTTAGCGTCGCTTTAGTGGCGAGTAAGCTGCTTATGTAGTAGAAGTATTTGTGAGAACTTCTGTTTAAATCATCAGTGTCTTTGTTCTTCGTTGTTGTAGTTGGTGGCGTTATTGTCAGGTTGCGCCGTTTTAGTTGTCGTTTTTTTATTGGTTTTGGTTGTTATTTTTTTATTTATTTTATGTTTTTCAATATAATACAATTTTATACACCAAGCCAGCCACAGTTCTTTTGGTCTTAAGGTCAAGGTTTTATCTTTGTAATTATATGAAAGTTTAATTGTTTTATTTATTTTTTTCGTACTTCTGTATCGAAAAAATGTGAGTTGATTTCACTCGGGTTTTTTCTCGTTGGGCGCCAGTTATTAATTTATTCAGATTAATGTTCCAAATAAAAAGACTTTGTCCTGTTACGATACTGAACTCTTTAATCGTCAAAGTCCAACTATTTTTACAACTAAGTACAAAATATTCTTAACGCAAAGCTAGCCCTGTCACCTAAAAGTGTTGATCTAGTGTTGCCAAACGGCTCAAATGTCAGGTGGATCATTTGGCTATGTTATGTTAAGCTTAGTATTTATTATGTTACATAATATTTGGTATGACAAAGTGTCACGAATGAAGGTAGTATGCTACACTAAAATTATAATAATTGGTTATGTAGATTCAGACTGGGATGGTTATGCAATTGATAGATGAAGTACCACAGGATTTTTGTTTAAGACGTTCGATTCAAATCTTATTTATTGGAACATTAACAGACAGAATTCAGTAGCAGCCTCATCAACTGAAGCTGAGTATATGGCTCTTTTTGAAGCTGTAAGAGAAGTCTTAAGGCTAAAATCTATTTAAATAAATTTTTAGCTTAAAAATTCCATTAAAATTTTTGAAGGTAGCCAAGGCTTTAGCAAATAATCCTTCATGTCTTAAACGAACAAAACATATTGATATTTAATATCATTTTACAAGAGAACAAGTTGAATGTAATGTTATTTCCCTTCAGAGAACCAGCTTGCTTTTATCTTTATAAATCCATTACTTTGTGCAATGTATGTATAGATTTTTCAAACTCCGAAACTTTCCCAAATAAATAATCAACTTACAAGCTTGATCGACCTGGCCAACGAAGGCTCAAAATAGTATAGAACTTATTTTTGTAAAATTACACTTTCCCGGTTTTTGCAACATTAAAGACTGTGTTCAACCTGTTATCAGACAGGAATAATTTACTTGTCCTTGGTGACTTAAATATGACAGAATGTGACTGGACATCAAGTGTTGATGAATCTTTCTTATTGCCTTCCCAGCAGCATGACCTTTTTGATGGTCGGTTTGATATGTCATTGTCGCAGGTCAATCATGTAAAAAATTCTAGAAACAGATCGCGAGATTTATTCTTCGTACTTACTGTTGATCTTGGCCTGTGTTTTGATAAAAATGAAAAAACGCGTAGACGTGTACGCTGCTTTAAAAAAGCAAACTTTGAATTATTAAATTTCTTAATCTCTTACTGCGACTGGTTAGAGCTTTACTCGACTAATGATATTTCAGTAGCAATAAATTTATTTTATTAAAATAAAAATTCAATTATTGATATTTGTGTTCCTTTTTACATTCCGACATGCTCGAGTAAAGCCCCTTGGTTTGTGTGATGCGCAGAATCCCACCTGGGTTGTCGATAAAAAGGTTTCGATGAACACGGAAATATGAACTAGCTGACTATCATATTGTTGTAAAAATGGTCTGTATATAAATCAGATGGATGTCGAAACAGCCTTTTTAAATGGCTATGTTAAATCAGAAGTTTATGCTAATGAACCGAAAGGTTACGAATCAGGAGAAAACAAAGTTTATAAATTAATTAAGGCATTATATGAATCAAGAGAGAGCCCAAGAGCATGGTACGAATGTTTGCATAAATATCTCGACAAATTAAATTTTATAAGAAGCAATTACGAATTTTGTTTATATGTAAAACGAAATATATACTTTAGTATTTGTAGATGACATTTTGATATGCAGTAAGAACAAAACAAAAATAACTGAAATAAAAGACTGTTTAATGAACAAATTTACAATGAAAGATTTAGGAAAAATCGGCAGTTACATTGGAATAGATATTAATTATAGTACTGAAAATAAGAAAATGACGTTGAATCAAAAAAGATATATTGAATCACTAGCAATTAAGTATGATCTCGAAAATGCAAAGCTATACGGAACTCCAATGGAAACAAACTTAAAATTAGATCAAGCAACTGAATGTGATGAGAAAATTAAATACAGAAATTTGATAGGTGAATTATTATATATAAGCGCAGGTACAAGACCTGATATATCATATTCCGTAAATTATTTAAGCAGATATCAAAGTTGTTACAATTCAACACACTATAAATACGCGATAAGAGTATTAAAATATTTATATAAGACAAGAGATCTGAATTTAACTTTTGAAGAGAATAAAAATCATGAATTACTAGATTGTATGGTAGACTCAGATTATGCAGGAGATAATTAGAATGTATGGCAATATAGTATATTGGAAAACACACAAAAAACACGCAGTAACAAAATGTTTAACGTTCGCAGAGTACATTGCCATGTCAGAGCCACAAGCCACACTGCTCAACGAAGAAGTTAGATCAGACGCGCTACACGCGTTTATTTCGGGTATGAGGAAATACATCAAAGCAGTAGTTTTTCCGGCACAGCCGAGGGACTTGCCATCAGCTTTGGCACTAGCCAGAGAAGCTGAAGCAAGCATAGAACGAAGCATATTTTCTGCTACATATGCCAGGGCTATGGCAGAAAGGTGTCAAGCAAGGGAAGAGAATAGAAGATACCCACAAAATTCAAAGCAGGGAAAATACAATAAGCCCGAACGTGGACAACAACAAAATTCACATTACACTAGAAAACCACAGACCAACAATAGTAACAATTCCCAGGAGAAAAATAAAAGGGAGGAAACAAATAAAAAGCCAGAACCAATGGAGGTCGACTCCTCTTCCAGATTTAGGCAGCGTACTTATTACGGAAAACCCCAAGAGGAAGTAGAGCAAGCACCAAAAAGGTCAAATACTTCCGATAGAGCCACAGGCCAAAGACGCCAATAACATTGTTCAATAACATTGTTCAGAATGCCTCTCAAGAGCAGGAGGTGGCAGAGGCCGCTGTAACACAAACTGAAGAAGATAGTGAGGCAGGTTTCGAAAGCGATTCTGTCAATTTTTTAGGGAACGCTCCCGGCTGCCATTCATCAAGCGGCAGTTGGGTGGGAGGACAATAAGAGTACTTATAGATACAGGGGCGGCAAAAAATTACGTCAAGCCTTTAAAGGAATTAAATGGCGTAGTTCCTGTCGAAAACCCTTTCACCGTAAGCTCGATACACGGCTCGAGCGAAATAACGACGAAATGCCTTATGAAAGTATTTGGTCAGGTTTCCCCATTTTTTATATTAGACACTCTCACTTGCCATTATAGGCTTCGAATTGCTAACGCGAACAGGAGTAGCATTAGATTTACAAGAGAACAAGCTCAGCTATCAGGACAAATCTGAGCAATTAATTACAATACCACATTTGTGAAAGCGTAAATTTCACAGATGTTAACGATATTGTAGTACCGAGCATCGTCCAAAAGAAATTCAAGGCTATGATGTTGAAGAGGATAAAGGCATTTTCGACCTCTAACGAGGCGCTACCCTTTAACACCTCTGTCATTGCCACCATACGAACCATAGATAAGGAGCCGGTATATTCAAAGCTATACCCGCATCCCATGGGAGTTTCAGATTTTGTAAATAGCGAAATCAGGCAATTGCTAGATAATGGTATAATCAGGCCGTCCAGGTCTCCATACAACAGCCCGTCCTGGGTTGCTCTTAAGAAAGGATTCGACGCTAACGGCAACAAAAATAAGCGGTTAGTTATCGACTTTAGGAAGCTAAACGAGCGCACTATAGCAGATCGATATCCAATGCCGAGTATTCCTATGATTTTAGCGAATCTAGGACAAGCAAAATTTTTCACGACCTTAGAGTTAAAATCGGGTTACCACCAGATTTATCTGGCAGAGCATGACCGGGAAAAGACCTCGTTCTCAGTCAATGGTGGAAAGTATGAATTCTGCCGACTACCCTTCGAACTCAAAAACGCTGGAAGCATTTTTCAGAGGGCCATCGATGATGTCCTCAGAGAACATTTAGGAAAATTTTGTTATGTGTACATCAACGATGTAATAATTTATTCTACTAACGAAGCTGAACATGTTCGCCACATAGACACGGTATTAGAATGTTTGTGTAGTGCCAACATGCTTGTGGCTCAAGAAAAGACCCAATTTTTCAAAGAAAGCGTCGAATTTCTAGTACCCAAATTTCAAAACGCCATTTGATCTGACAACTGACGCGTCCTTGGACGGCATTGGTGCTATTTTGTCTCAAGGAGGTAGACCGATAACTATGATTTCCAGAGCGTGGAAAGATAGTGAAACTCATTACGCTACGAATGAAAGAGAGTTATTAGCTATAGTCTGGGCTTTAGGTAGGTTACAAAATTATTTATATGGAACAAAAGAAATAAATATATTCACTGACCATCAGCCTCTTACCTTCGCGGTCTCTGACAGAATCACGAATGCAAAAATTAAAAGGTGGAAAGCATTCATTGACGAACATAACGCCAAAGTGTTCCATAAACCTGGTAAGGAAAACTTTGTAGCTGATGCCTTGTCTAGGCAAGTCATTAATGCTACACAAAACGAACCCCATCAGACGTTGCAACAATTCATAGTGAAACCTCACTAATCTACACGGTTGAGACAACCGACAAACCATTGAACTGTTTTAAAAACCAAATTGTCCTGGAAGAGGCACTCTTTCCACTGCAGAGAAAAATGATACTCTTCGGCAAGAAAATTCGCCACATCATTAATTTCGTAAATAAAAATTCTCTGTTCGACATATTAAAACCACTCATCATCCCAGATGCAGTTAACGCAATTCATTGCGATCTCCCAACACTTGCTAGCTTTCAACACGAACTTGTGTTAAATTTCCCAGCCACCAAGCTGTGGCATTGCAAAACGTACGTGTTAGACATTACTGACAGAAACGAGCAAATAGAAATTATAACAGCAGAACACAACCGTGCGCACATAGCCGCACAGGAAAACGTTAAACAAGTCCTTCGTGACTACTCTTTTCCTAAAATGAATAACTTAGCAAGTGAAGTGGTCACCAATTGCAAAGTATGCACCAAATCAAAATATGATAGGCATCCGCAGAAACAAAAGCTTGGAGTCTCACCCATTCCATCATATGGTGGCGAAATGCTGCATATTGATATTTTCTCCACCGACAAAAAATTTTTCCTTACCTGCGTAGACAAATTTTCGAAATTTGCTGTAGTACAACCGGTCTCGTCCCGAACAATCGTAGAACTAAAGATACCTATCATTCAATTGGTCAATTTATTCCCAAAGACTAAGACAATATTCTGCGACAACGAGGCAGCATTTAATTCTGAAACAATAGTATCGCTGCTCAAAAAGAGCTACGCTATAGATATTGTTAATGCACCACCATTGCACAGCGTTTCCAACGGTCAAGTAGTGGACACAGTGGAGCTTATTATGAGAGCTACGAGAGCTAGTATAACAGATCAATTCACTCGGTCACCAACCAAAAACCGTTGGATGTTATACACGCCGCATTCCCCGAATTTAGACAAAATATACAGGAAAAAATCCAAAAAGCACAGCAAGCTGTGCTTGATAGGTGTAATGCAAACAGGCAGAACCGAATATTCGAAGTAGGCGAAAAGGTGTTCGTCAAGAATAACAAGAGGTTAGGCAACAAACTGACACCACTTTGTACGGAGGAAAAGATACAAGCAGACCTAGGAACGTCTGTTCTTATTAGTGGGAGGGTGGTCCATAAGGATAACCTGAAATAGTTATAAGAAAAACCAAGTAGCATTAACCGCACATGATTAACCGCACAAACATGTTTCTCAATTACAGGATGCAAGTTGCAATTTTGTTAATGTTAGGGATGGTACAAAGTTGGATTATCGACTATTCACATTCCAATTATATTCCAATAATATACGGAAAGGTATTGGTATGGGAACAAAGGGACTATTTAAGGCACTCCAGTAATTTGACGGAATTTGGTGTTATTGCAGACGAGACTGAAAAATTAATTGTATTATTTCCACAATCACATATGCGGAAGTTATTAGATGAAAATATAGATCACATTAGGAGTTTATTGTCCGTTGTTCAAATACGAAATCAGGCAATTTCTAGATAATGGTATAATCAGGCCGTCTATAATCGATTACCAGTCGCCATCGTTTTGTTGCGGAACCTGGTAATGATTTCTTCGGTACTAGAAGCAATGGGCTGTTGTATTCAGATACGGCTGTGTATTTCTTCTTTCTGTGATTCTGGTATTCTATAATTTTTGATGTATATCGGTTCATCATCTTTCAATCTTAATTTTTGTTTGTAAAAATTATTGGTACTTATAGATTCGGTTTCAAGTCCGAATATCTCTGTGTATTTTGTGCATAATTTATTTAGTTGCTTTTTAAACAATGGTGGGAAATTTTTGTTTAATTTTTGTAAAATATGTTCATTTTTTTCGTTATCTATTGTTTTTACTTTTTTATATTTGTTAAGACTTTCAAATTGTATCTTATCAATATTTATTATTTGATTTCTTTTGGTTGTGTTTATTATACGAATAACTGTGTTTTTACTAGTCGTTATTGTATTTGCAATAAAGATGCCTGTGTCTATTTCTTGATTAGGAATGAGGATCTTTTCATCGGATGTATCTAATTTAATTTGTCGGACTACTTCGGATCGGGCTGGTAATAACGTTGAGTTATTGCCTATTGTATGTGTTATTGGTACGTTTATTGGACAAGTGATACTGTCTGGTCGCAAAATTAACCAGTCGTCTTCTGTATTAAAATCTAATTTGCAATTGTATTTCTTTATAAAGTCTATTCCGATGATTCCATCGGTGGGTATTGGGAAATTAGAATTAACTATGTGGAAATTATGTGGAATTATGTAATTATTTGTTGCTAGTTCTATGTTTACTAGACCTAGAGAGGTTGTTGAACCTTCTCCAACTCCAAAAATGTTTGTTATTGTATTTTGATCTATGTCTTGGAAATTATCTGAGCTGTTTTTGATAAGTGAAATATCTGCTCCTGTATCTATTAAAAATGTTAATTTTGTATTCGTATTATTATTATGCACATGTATAAGAATGTTGAAATTAAGATTGATTGTGTGAACCGTCTTATTTAGTTTCCCGAAGCTGTAGCATTTTGTGATGTACTAGCAGCTTCGATTGCTCGGACATTGTTATTGTTGTTGTTATTTTGATTTTGTCTATTACCTCGGTTGGAATTATTCCTTCCTCGGTTGTTTCCTCTGTAATTTCCTCTGAAATTACCTCTGTTGTTGTAATTGGTATTGTAACCACCGCGGTTACCTCGGCCTCGGCCTCGGTAGTTGTTATTTCCCCTGTAGTTTTGTTGTCCATTGTAGAAATATAGGACGCTACTGGGACTGCCTGTCATTTCAGTGGTGCATTGTATGTATTTTCCAGCTGCATCACTGAATGTATTGTAATTACCAGCTTCGAGTATTATTCGTAGCTTTTCGTATTCACAATTTTTAGTCATTGCTTGTATTGACTCTTTAGTTGCGAAGTTATCCGCAGTTTCGGCTGAAAGGCCTAAGTCAATATATATTGCTTCTAATTGCTTACGCAAATTGTCAATTTCAGTGGTGTATTGGGAAGCTGTCTTCCCTTTCTGTTTAATATTTAGTAACTTTGCTTTTACAACTTCAGCTGATTCACCTTTTACATTACTATTTAGTATGTCAATGATGCCTCTGATGGTTGTTTCATTTGTTACTTTGTATAAAATTGGTCCTATTATTTTTGATTTTATTATCTCTACTGCTAGATCTTCCTGAGTTCCCTTTGTTCTATCTGTTATTCTTAACGCTGTTATAAAGCGTGTCAATGATGACTTTTTGCCATCGAATTCTGGTATTGTTGTCGAAAATTGTCGAACATATTCTCTATCTTTCTCAATTTGGTCTGGCATTTTGGTTTCGTTGTTTTTTATTTCAATGTCTTCTGGTAATGACTCAATATCGCTTTCGATTTCAATGTCGATATTACCTTTAGACTCCTCAAGATTTTGTAATTGGTTTTTATTTATATTAACCAATGAATGCAAATCTTCAGGTATTTGAATATCTAGATTATGTCTGATGCTAATATGGATCAATCTTTTATTGAGAGATCTTAGTATTTTATGACAATGTTTCTTATGTGTTTCTGTTAATCTATCTTCTATAGCTGTGACTATTCTACATATGTTATTGTATTCTTTTATTATTATCTTTATGTGTGTTTCTAGAGTCTCTACTTTAATAGGTACTTCTTTGTTTACACATTTATATGATTTGTCAAATACTGCTTTATTATGGTTTATTGACGCTGCTATTTTGGGCCATTCCATGTGTACCCACTGTGAATCACTCATTTGGTGTTTCGTTTATATTCGCAACAATTTTGTCTACTAAAGTGGAATTCGGAATCATATAAATGTATTTGACAAGAAGGATGTCTACCTATTGTGTTTTTCCTTAATAAAAATGGTATTCTATACTGTTGTCTATATTCTGTATAGTCTTCTAGGTCATATCTATATTGTTTTATTTCGTAAGTACAGTTTATATCTTGTCTAGGCCATCTGCAAGGCTCTGATATCTTTTCTTAAGTCGTTTATTATGTTCCTGATAGATCTTAAGGATCAAACTCAAAAATTGATATGACAGTCATAATCAATAACAAGATGAATATATTTTGTAGTTCATCTTTGTGATCAATTATTCTTACTTCATTAACTACATTGGCTGTTGGGTGATCTACTCTTGATTCAGTAGAACCCATTTTGGAAATGTTAATAATTTGCAATAAAGAAAAAATGAAATGTGTTTAATCTCTCAATTTATTGGAAATAAAGTTTGAAAAGTTTTTATAGTGAATATTGAAATTTAATGAATTTACTTTAAATATTTGCAACTTGTATTAAATATATACAAGTGCCAGAGACATGGAAATTTGATAGTTTTAATGTGGTTGGCTCACAAGTCAAAATTTTACATTTCATTAGAATTTAAAAAAAAATCTCCAAACACATTTGTTAGTATATAGCCTGACAGTTTTGTTGTTAGTTTTTCAAGCAGCGGTTTCCCGCATCGGCTTGGGTTTAGTTTAAATCTATGGCAAATTGGGGCATTTGCATTTAAGCAGCCCGTTTGCGTGTCTTCGCACTTTGGCGAAGTTCTTTTTGTATAATTTCCAAACGCTCTTTGTAGCGTTGCCGGGCTGATTCCTACTTGGCCAACATGTTCATTTCCTTGACCAGTCGGCGTTGTTGTAGTAATTTCGCTCTATGTCCAGAGCGTTTATGTTTCCTGGGTTGGTGCTTCTCCTGACGTGCCCGGTACTCAGCTATTGTGAGTGGGCGTGGTCCATCGGCGGGGTTTAATTCCAGCGCTTCCTCCAGCGTTGGCTGGTCCCTATGTACCTCGGGTTGCGCCTCGGTCAATTGTGAATCGTCTGCCATCAATTGCCGCTTGTGTCTGTGTGTTTTGTGTGTTTTTGTGCGTTTTGCTGTGCGTTGTTTGTTTTAATAGAACATTTGTTGTTGTGTATTCATTTTGTATTATTGTAATTAATTTTGCGTATTAATTTTGCACATTTTAATTCACAATGTATATATAATTTTTATCCACACACACACAACACAGAGACAGACTCGAGACCGAGTCACGGTCGCCATGTAATAGAAATAGTTTAGCTCAGTGTAATAGATATTGAATAGCTCAGAGCGTCTGTTCCGTTTGAATCGTTTTATTTGAATGAATTCATATTGCTGTTCTTGGGTACAGCTACCCGTACATGGTGTGCTTAAGACTATGTGTTTGTTATATTATATACATATACATGTGTATGCAGAGGGCATACATATGTTATGTATGGCTTGACCACTTGAGCTGCTAAGTGCATGCTCAGCGTTCTCACGCTCCGCGATCGGCTTATGTATAAGCGTTAGATCGTATTTCAAGAGCTGGAGTGTTCATGTAGGTGTTGGTGGTCTTTTGATATTATTTGTGTTTATTATAATTTATGCGACAAAGTGTCACAATGTATATACTTTACTTACATATTAACTCTACCCTACATATTGAGGGTAGATACGAGGGTCGTTTGATAAGTCCGTGACTTTTTGTATTTGCCGCGCACCTGCTCTAAATACAACACTGCTCCTGTCAGCAGTTATCGATTAACAGCTGACTGTAAAATTTTGAGAAAGCTGCGTTTTTTGGTTTGCGTTTTATAGGCATTGAAAGCAGACGATCTCGTGAATTTTAACGAAAATGGAAAAAAGTGAATTTCGTGTGCTAATTAAGCATTATTTTTTGCGTAAAAAATCCATCACCGAAACCAAGGAAAGACTTGATAAATATTATGGGGACTCTGCACCATCAATTTCAATGGTTAAGAAATGGTTTACTGAGTTCCGTTGTGGTCGTACCAGTACAAGTGATGCCGAACGTTCAGGTAGCCCAAAAGAGGTCGTCATGCCAGAAATCGTCGACAAAATCCATGGAATGATATTGGATGATCGGAGAATGAAAGTGCGTGAGGTAGCTGAGGCTGTAGGCATCTCAACTGAACGGGTACATCACATTTTACATGAATATTTGGACATGAAAAAGCTTTCCGCGCGATGGGTGCCGCGATTGCTCACACACGACCATAAGCGCAACCGTGTGACCATTTCAAAGGAGTGTTTGGCGATGTTCAACCGCAATCCAAACGAATTTTGCGCCGTTTCGTTACCGTAGACGAAACATGGATCCACCACACCACACCAGAGACCAAAGAACAATCAAGACAGTGGGTTTCTCCGGGTGAACGTGCACCAAAGAAGGCCAAGGTGGGTCTGTCGGCCAACAAGGTCATGGCCACAGTTTTTGGGATGCACAAGGTATCATTCACATCGATTACCTTGAAAAGGGTAAAACGATCACCGGCGAATATTATTCAGAGCTTTTGGACAGATTCGATATTGATTTGAAGCAGAAACGACCGCATTTGGCGAAAAAAAGTGCTGTTCCATCAGGACAATGCACGGGTGCACACTGTGTAGTCAGCATGGCAAAATTTCATAAATTGGGCTACGAACTGCTACCCCATCCAGCATATTCTCCAGATTTAGCCCCCTGTGACTATTTTTTGTTTCCAAACATGAAGAAATGGCTCGGCGGTAAGAGATTCGGGTCAAATGAAGAGGTCATCACAGAAACAAACGACTATTTTGAGGGCCTTGAGAAAACCTATTATTTGGAAGGAATAAAAAAATTGGAAAACGCTGGACTAAATGTATAGAGCTAAAAGGAGATTATGTTGAGAAATAAAACGCTTCTTTTGACGAAAAAAATATATTTTATTCAAAAAGTCACGGACTTATCAAACGACCCTCGTACACTACACCATAGAATGGCTAGAAGCTTAGACTTCCTAGGCTCAGCACTGAAGGTCATAGCAGGCACACCAGATGCGTCTGACTTTGAGAAGGTGAGGTGGTCCGAATCGCAACCAATCGATGTAAGCAATAAGCAAATAGTTATCAACTCGGAAACGCAAGAAAAGATCAACAAACTAACTGATGCAGTAAATGAAATAATTAAAGCGAAAAAGGATGACGTAGTAGATACTCCGCATTTGTATGAAACACTGTTAGCAAGAAATAGAATTTTAATAAATCAAATATCAAACCTAATCCTCACAATCACATTAGCTAAAGCCAACATAATCAATTCAACTATATTCGAGCATAACGATTTGAAAGTTATCTTAAATGAACATCCGTTAGAAATTCCCATAGTTAGGCTCACAGAAGCGTCCAAGATAAAAGTCCTCCAGTCCGAAAACATAATTCATATCTTAATAGCGTATCCCAGGGCGAAATTCATTTGCAAAAAGGTCACCATATACCCTGTATCCCACCAACATGTCGCATTGCAACTATCAGACGACAACGTAGCCGAATGCAACGATGATGTACTAGCAGTCACTGAGTGCGTAGCGACAACCTACGCCTCCGTGTGCAAATTTACCGCACAAGACTCATGCGCCCGAGCACTGCACGCTGGTAGCGCCACCTCATGCCGAACACAACCGAGCCATCTCAATCCAATCACATTCGTGGATGACGGCGTCATCATAATCAATGAAAGTGCCGCTAAGATCAGCACAGACGACGGTCAAGAAGTCACCACAAATGGAACCCACCTCGTCACCTTCCGATCTTCCGCCACCTTCAACGGGACGAGATACGTGAACGAGCGTGGGATCATGGAGAAGGCACCAGGCATCGCCGGGTCTCCTTTGCTCAACATCATCGGCCATGACCCCGTGTTGAGTATGCCCCAGCTCTACAGGATGAATAATCTCAACCTACAAGTCATCAAGAACTTAAAGGGAGAATTGGCAGCCACCAAGGCATCTAGGGACTTAGCATCGATCGGCATCATCCTCGGCATCATTGTCAGTAGTCTCATCTTCGTGTGGCTACTTATAAGGAAATGGCAAGCATCGAGGAAAGTGGAAGAGATCATCAATAGTTACAAGGTGACCGCGGTCGGCCAGCAACTTGATGGTGGGGGGGGAGGGGGGGGGAGTTAGTTAACACATAAGTCTTGCGTAAGAAACACAAACAACTGCACATTGTCGCTCCAAGTAAATTCCGCTGACGTATGAGTTCAGCGCCCCGGCCGTTCGGTCGGCGACGGTAACCTGACACTTGAAAATATTGCAAGTGGCTGCGTTATCGTTTATGCTGAGTCGGCTTGCCGACTCTAGCTTGGAGCCACAATACATCTCTTTGTACTTCCTAGTTTTAGTTCTTACAAAGCTGCTCAATAAACTACAGCTCAACTCCGGCACATAGCCGTAAAAATAACCTTGTTCTTAATTTCACTACATTGCTACGCCACAAGGCTAGCAATATAACTAAAGGGGCGAAGTCAAGCCCTCCAACATAATCAACCTAAACTCAGTGTCAAAGGCGTACCTCTACTACAGAAGGAAGACCCCCTGGATACCGAATAGGAGATTAATATAATTCTCTACTCCAGAACGAAGACCCCTTGGATACCAAATAGGAGATTTATATAACTAGCATAACCTTCGAGTCATACAAGAAGTTAAGGATTATGCAAGGCCAAGGCCTGGTATGTCGCTGGGGTAGTTATCATGTCGCGCTCCCATAGGCTAGTTATTTATCACTTTTGTATTCTGGATTTAGTTTTGTGTAACACTTTATCGAATAAAGATAGCTTTATCCGGCACATAGCCGTAACACTAAATATATCTATAAATATTTATTACAGTTGAGCCACAAGACCAAGCGAAAGTCAAGGCTCGCTTCCTATTATACTATTGACAACAATTCCCGACCAATGAAGAGGTCTTCCCCGCTGGAGAACGGATTAAAAAAATTTGTAAACTAAGATTCGGTTTTAAAATAAAATAGCGCGTTTCGACAAATATCATCCCTAAGGAAGCGCATCAACAGTGTTTATTTAGTGGCTTATATGTATGCAGTAGCGCGTGCAATGATGTTGAATACTAGAAGGGGAAATAATTTAACTGAAAAAGGAATTCCATTATTATATATCCCGCCATTGAAAATTATAGTTCTGCGCTGCACTGCTAGCGGGACTCGAGTGAACTGATAGAGCGAATTTGGATAGGAGCATTATTATTCAGAAATGTTACCTATTTTTATACCTTATTGATGAAACACGCCAGGCTTTGTTAGTAAATAACCACACAACATTGTCCCTTTTTAGGAGCATTCCAAAAAAAATAGCTGAGTTGCAAAATCTTGGAAAATACCAAGAGCAATAACGCAAACAATTGCAGCTGCATTTATGCCGAGGGAAAAGGTTCATATAAATACCGCGGGGTTTCATTGCACGCGGTCATGTATACATACAAGACCCTAAATACACACTGTTGAAGCGCTTCCTTCGGGATGATTTGTGTAGAGGCGCGCTATTTGTGTGTAAAACCGAATCTTATTATACACAATTTAGACGTCCGTTAAAAGTGCACTGACCTGCCTCACGTTTTGTGTATTGCCTCACATGCACATATGTAAGTTAACAACAAAAATGTTCAAATCCAGAACAACGAACCCAATAAGCGAGCTTCAATCTGCAAGCTCAGCGTCTGCATAATTTCCTGCACACGCCGAGCTGCCAAGTAGAATTCGAAGAATCTGTTTGGCAACAACTTCCGCTCCCACCAATGCAAGTGATTCCAAGAAGACTGCACCGATTCGACCAACAAGACATCAGCCGATGTCGTGGCCTATTGGAAGCTACGGAGCCGACGCCGATCCTCTGCCACCAAGGGCAGCGCAGCTCACAGCCAAAGACTCACAGCTTATTAGGGACAGCTTTGGGTAATTTAGTTGCAAATTGGATTTAGACAAATAAAGTCGTTCTTAACTGAACTCCAATATATTTTAATTTTTTTTACCTTGCTACCAGCAAAGTAATTAACTGGCGCCCGAGCAGGGACCGGTACGCGTACGATACAACAAAGCGCATTGTAAGTTCGCGGCTAGCAATAACATTTGCGGCAACCGGTTAAAACGCGAGTAACAAGAACGTGCAACTTACGAAAAATAAACATCTTTCGTTCGTTCAAATCCAGTCTGGAAAATTGAACTTAACTTGTTCATTTGCCCATCGGTGGACTCCAAGGACTGAAGGCAGGTCCACAGACCACCCCTCAACCCTGTACGCATCGCTGGATCCCAAGTAGTCTTCGTTGGACAAAAAGGATGAAATCCGGATCGTCGGAGGGAGGAGCCACATCAATAAGAATACCCATAGTACTGTAAGCTTAACCAACCAATATTTAAAAATAAAACTAAGAAAGAAATTGGAAAAACTATAGACTTAAGTGATATCAAATCAAATACTGAAAAACGATAAAACAAATAAAAAGATCACAAAAGTGATATAACTAATTCCGATTCCCAAGGGACCCTCTAAAGTATAAGGAAAAAACCAGCCACTGGTTATAAAATTTATAAAAGACACAAGAACATATTATTTTTAAGAAGATACAAGGTCTTACTAACTCAATTCAAACATAATTAGAAATAAGCTCCATCATTTGCTCCTTTGATCTACTTTAAACTTGACCATTCTTACCTCGGTTTCACTTAGTGTTTTATGGCTAACGTGAACAACCTGATAAGACCCTCGATACTTAGTGTTGAAGCGGCTAGACAACGCGTCAGAAGACAAGAAGAACAAGAACTCAATAGAAACATGGTTAAAAATGAACACAGAGCTGCATTAGCAGCTACTATTAGCGAAATCTTAGCTCAACAATTACCAGGTCTATTAAGACGCCACAATTCTTCGGAAGAATTCGCGAACGTAACAGACCAGGTAATTGCCCCAGAGCATGCAAGAAACTTAGGTGATTTAGACAGAGTGCCGGATATAGTAAAAACTATCCGAGACTTTTCAGGTGATCCGTCCGAATTCAGTTCATGGAAGAAAGGGGTAGACCGTATTTTAGAAGCGTACAGTGCTTTCCAGGGTACTCCAAAATACTATGATATCCTACATACCATACGTAATAAGATTGTAGGACCCGCCGACATGGCACTAGAATCCTACAATACCCCATTGAACTGGTTAGCGATTTCGATTTCTGCATTATGCTGACAAGCGCGACATTAACACATTAGAATACCAAATGACAATGCTTATACAGAGTGCTAACCAATCCGTGGAAGAATTCCATCAAACGGTTTACAAGCACTTATCCCTAATCCTAAACAAGATCGGTTGTATGGGGTTAGGAAGAGAAGCAGAACTGTTAGTGACGAAAATGTATAGAGATAAGGCTCTAGACACCTTCGTACGAGGGTTACAAGGCGATTTGCCTCGTCTACTGGGAATTAAAGAACCAGTAGACTTACCCTCGGCATTACACCTTTGCCTTAAGTTAGAAAATCAGAACTTCAGGACAAAACATGCAACAAACATGGGACAGACAAGACAGTTTAGGAACCAGTCTTCAAAACCTTCACATGCTCCTCGCGGCAATTCATTTATCAATAGACAACCACCAATTCCACCACCAAGAACTCTTTATTACCAATCCGGACAGCAACCACCGAACGCTTTACCACGACAAAATTGGAACAACTTCGGTAACCAGCTTGCACAGCCAGTAGCTGCACCTCGACATTTCCAGTATAGGCAATTCCCGCCACAACAGTCAGCGCCACCTAGGCCACAGGCCCCAAAACCACTGCCTCGTCCAGAACCTATGGATGTGGATCCCAGTGTTCAGACTAGAATGGTTAACTAAATGAACAGACCTCGCTTTGAACCAGGTAAAAGACCACCAGGTCCAATACCAGATGGGATGAAGCGACAAAGGAACTTTAACATACAGACTACAACAGAAGAAAACGAAACGCGACCCACTGAGACTCCATTGACAACGACGGACTATGAACAAGCTATGGCAGAGTACGAGGACCACAACAACCTTGACGACAACTTGGACGACTACGTAGATCAGATAGATGAAAGCGGCCGCAGTCGTATCTTACGCATATTTCTATGATGCGGGATGTTGATATAGGATTGGCGAATTAAAAGTTCTCTCCTCCTTTTTCTTTTAAAAAAAAAAAAAATAAAAATTAAAAAAATAAATAAAAAAAAAAAAAAAAAAAAAAAAATAAAAAAAAAATAAAAAAAAAAAAAAAAAAAAAAAAAAAAAAAAAAAAAAAAATGTTGCCCACATTAAAATCTTTCGATGCCATTTTGGGCAATGATAGATTAAAAGAATTAGGGGCAGTAATAAAAATCAGCAAAAATATTATGATATTAAAGAACCGTGTCTTGATACCCATAAAAGAAAAAAAACATTCGAAGCAGTCAACACAATTATTCCGAAAAAACCCCCCCTCTCCCAAAAAAAAAAAAAAAAGTTTTTTGGGGGGGGGGGGGGAGCTTCTCCCTTTTTTTGGGGAAGATTGTTGAGGGAGAAAAAAAAGCTAAAAACGAAGTATACCGACGCGAAAACAATTCGAAATAAAAGTAGACAATGCGGGGCGCGTGGCGTTCACTTCACTTATATTTTTTCAACTAGTACCTTTTACATGATTTCATTTCCTTAAGCCTAACTTAACCTGCTAATGGATAAAAGAGCGCGAGAGCACTTGGTGACTCTCGCACTGTTTACGCCGATATGCTGCCTACTTTCAGGCGGCGAGTTTCGGCGCAAACATCCCGGCCCCCTTGCAATACTATTGCAAATAGCTGGGGCCGGGATCTTTTTGGAGGTCGCTGGAGGGGCTTGATGGGCGCTGCCGGACTACGTCTTAAAGACACCGGATAATACCCAGCCAAACAGAGTGTTCTGGGCCAACGGCAAACCACCGTGTGATGGAACCAGCCCTGGGAGGAGTACGGCTCCATAGACGTCGGCCCCCAGAACGATGGATACTCTGCTTGGCACATGGCATCGAGTGTCCGCTAGCGTGATGCCCGGATAGCTGCTTTGGAGCTCCTTGTTCACCTTTTGTGCCAGAGTCCTGATCTGCACATCTTCCATCTTTAGAGTCACTGTGATGGAGAACTCTGGCGAGGCCCTCGACCTGAACAGGGCTCGGCAAAACCCATTTTCGGCGGAAAGGCCAAAAGCCTTTGCCAATGATTTGGGCATGCGGCTGTGAGGGCTGCACGCGTCCAACAGCACACGCACCTCGAAGATCTTGCCGGCCATGTCCAGGTTGACTATGGCGGTCGGCATCATGCTGATCGCCACAGATGGGGACGTCGCCAGGGACTCCAAAGGTGGAAGAGGCGTAACGGATGGCAAGGTTGCCTGTGTCTCTTGCCTCTCGGGTTGGGAGGTGATTGGAAGGTGGAGAAGCGTGTGGTGGCCCTCGCCGCATGTACGACAGGTGCCTCCACTGCGACATGAACCCTTCGAGTGTTCATGGGCGAGGCAGTTCAGGCAGTATTTGTTGATTAACACTGCCCGAAGACGCTTCTCCGCAGCCAGACGCAGGAATCTCTGGCACTTCTTCAGGGCGTGGACTCCTCTGCATACGCGGCATCTGAAGGAGTTTACCCCTTTTGGTTTCGCTGGTGTGTGTGCCTTTGGTGGTGCCATCTTACTAATCTGGAAAGGAGAAGGTGGATATATGGATTAGTATTTGGAGAACATATATCCACTGATGGACAACACAAGGTTAGGAGGGTGTCTGGACTGTGTCCTCTAAAGGAAGTAGGACTAATTTTGCTACTGGGCTTTTGATAACGCCACGGGTGGTGAGGATGTCTACCACGCGGACAATATCATCCGCGCCAGGATGTGTAGCGTGGATTCGGCCCAGACGCCATTCGTTGACTGGAAGATTGTCTTCTTTGACAACCACCATATCGCCGACTTGGAGGTTTCTCGTTGGGAGTTGCCATTTGGAGCGTTGTGCAACTCTTTGAGGTATTCCTCTTTTCTCTTTAATTTTCGGTAATTTCAAAGTTTCATTATATGTTTTGCCTGCTTGGACTTCACCGACTTCATTGGAATTATAATTGTACGATAAACACGTTCTTTTTGTACCATTTGATTGGTCAACATTTGTTAAATTAAGTGGTTCTATATGCTTAGTGGATGAGGTGTTATTCGTTGAATCTGTAGATAGATGTGATGGACTAGGAAGTTTTGGGACATTCGATTTCTTTGGAGGATTAGCTTGTGTAGCCGATGACGTTGCAAGTTCAGTAAATTCTAGGTGTTTAAGCTGACTTTTGCACCCAGGCTTACGACCTCGTTTACGAGGCTTTTCTGCGCAACCGTCTGATGTGGTGCGGAGAAAGTTGTTTTCACACGCTGAATCAGAAACTTTTACCAGCTTGGCTGGTAGATCTTCCACAACCCAAAACTTTGTGAGAAGATCATCAAGCCTTTGCTCTTTGCTGATCTTGATCCTTGTGGTAAAGGATGACACGGTCGAAAGATTCGACTGGGCTACTGGTCCAGTGAGGACCCAGCCGAATATGGTCTCTTGACCGAGCAGGGTTCCACAAATTTTGGATACAGAGCCACTCTTCATAATAGATGGGAGGATATCGGCTCCTAAGAGCACGTCTATCTGAGAGCTCTGGTGGAAGTGCGGATCAGCGAGTTGGAGGTTTGGCAGATCCTTCAGAAGATCCTTGGACATTGAGTAGGATGGAAGGTTACCTGCCAATTGAGGAAGAACAAAGGCTGCAGTTTCTAGCTTTAACCTGGGAATGATCGGAGAGCCAATCTGGAAGTGGCATAACTTCTGTGGATTGGCTGAGACAGCTTGATTTAAGCCAGCTACTTGAACTTGCACGGCTTGGTAGGAGGGCTTTATGATGTTGAACATCCGTTCGGAGATGAACGTAGCCTCTGATCCTGGATCGATCAGTGCACGTGCCTTATAAGTCATGCCCGAATGGCAAACGTTTATAAGAGCAGTGCCGAGAAGAACACCTTGTGTGTTCGCCGTGAAGTAGTTTTGAATATTAGTCGTTGAAGGAGTGGACTGTATATTCGAATTTTGGGGAGTTGGTGCAGAATCTGCTGAAGAGGACGCAGTAGGAGGGGTGCCACGATGCAGGAGTGTGTTATGGCGACCTTTGCACGTAAAACAATTATGTTGACTCGTGCAATCTTTAAGGATGTGTCCTCTTGCGAAGCAGTTTAGACACAACTTCTGCTGTTTGATGAAATTGGACCTTTCATCAACAGCCATTTGGAGAAAGAGCGGACACAGACGTATAGGATGGTTCTCCTTTGAGCAAAGTTTGCAGGTTTGTGGTTTGCCTACAACCTTTGTCTCAAAGGAGTTGACCTTCCTCGTAGGAGGCTCCTTTAGAGCAGGTTTGGAATTAGTCTGCGCGCTTGTACTGGGTTGTACGTCCTCTATCGCTTCCAATGTGCGATAGCGCTCTGAAAGGAAGTCTGACATTTCCTTCCACGACGGAATTTCAGCCTTATTTTGTACGGACTGCTCCCAGAGTGACAACGTCAGCCTTGGGAGTTTAGACGAGCATAGGAAGACAAGAAGGCAATCCCAGTTCTCTGTGCTGATTTTGGAGTGGTCTAGAGCCGTCAAGCAACTTTGAATAGTGCTTTGAAGGATTTGGATGGCGGCTCCAGACTCATGAGAAACTGACGGAAGGTTGAAAAGGATCTTAAGTTGGCTGTTCACTAACAGCCTCTTATTTTCGAACCTGTCCGTCAAGTTTTTCCAAGCAGACGAGAAACCCTCATTCGTGAGAGGGGACTTGGACACGATTGCCTTCGCTTCTCCACTGGTCTTAGCATTAAGGTGGAATAGTTTTTCGATCTGACTTAAGCCAGGATCGGAAATGTAGACCGCTGTGAAGAGATCACGGAAAGTTGGCCATTTAAGGTAGTCACCGCTGAAAACTTCAGCATCGAATGGTGGTGACCGGTAGCTTCGTGGGTGGGAGGCTACTTGTGGTGCTGCAGGTGCTGGAGTGGGAGCTGTTGCGGTCTCTATACTCTCATTTAACTGAGAGGCAAGTTCCTCGTATATAGAGTAGCAGTGGTCATACCGGGCTTGCATGGCGATCTTGTCCTCAACATTTGTCTCCGTTTGAGACAATGAATTGGAACAGAGTTCATATTTGAGCTCTACGGCAGTCCATATGGACCGAAGCTGCTCAAGACGCACTCTGTGAGTGTGAAGTGAGGATGTAGGAGAATTTTGAATCCTAGCTTCAAACTGCGTGAGCTTATCGGAAGCGTTAATGAACTCTTGGAGTACCATTTTTTTTGCCAGTGAAATTTGATGACCAACTGAACGAGTGATTGGAGGAGTGTGCACCGAAATTTTTGGTACCTGAGTAACCTTAGATGTGGCCGGAGTTGAAACCTTCCGGATAGTGGCTGGAGAAGGTGTTCTACCAAGAAGGGAACTTGGAAGAGAGCTGGAGCGTCTATGCGTAGTCGTGGGTACAATAAGGTGTTTCTTGGTGTCTTTACCACTATCAATTGGCATAACAAGCTTTCAAAAAAGCGAAAAGAAATGCAATTGATGCTGGTGACGGAGCCAGAAACGTGAAACAGAAGAGCGTAGAAAAAATCGGACGAGCAGAATTTCTTGTTTCAACAATAAACAAGAATGTTATACAAATAGAACGGAATTTTATCGAAACTATTGAGCGAGGAATTTGTTGATGAGTTACAAGGCAACACGCTTTTTTTTGAAAAGATTGCAAAAAAAAATAATATAATTATTATTTTATAATTATCGATATATTTTAATGAGTAATAATAACTATCGAAACAATTATTATACTCTTCATGAAATTCTGAGAGAAAGAAATGCAAAAAATAAATAAATAATTATTTATTATTAGGATATATTTTCTCAGACGGAGGAAAATATATTCGATAATTTTTGCAACGTTGCAGAGCTTTGTAATACCACAACACAGTGCACAATGAGACGATAAATAAAAAATAAGTGATTTTAAAAGTCACGGTTGCCCACTACGTGATATTTAATATTTGAGCTAGTGCAGCCCTGGAACGATAACACTGAGTGAATGGAAAAAAGTGGTGGTCGGTCGATTGTGATCGAACTGCGATCACTAAGGGGAACTGCGACCACTAAGGCGAAAAAAGGTAAACAAGAACAAAAAGCGTACCTAAATAGAATTAAATTATTTATAATTTCAGTGTTATATATGTTATAGTTATATATATATTTTTTTTAAAAAAAGGGAACTGAATATGTGTAGAGAATGTAATGTAGTATTTAAATGTGTGTCAAATTAATAATAAGCTTATGTGTGTTTGTTGTGCCGGTGCAGCCGAAATATTGCTGCCGGTCAAATTTATTGATATTTTTAATAAATGCAATGGAAAAATTGGAAAGCGAGTGTTATCTTTTTTTTATATTAAATTGGGACATACAATTGCCGCTTGAGGTTGGGACCTTGGCAATGTATTTTAATGGGCAACGTAAGTATATATATATATATGTGCATATGTAGGTATATTGCACATATATAGATTAACATACGACTTTTAATTTATTTACGGAGATTGTATGTACCTTTGTTCAAAAAGGTGGTAGGAGAAGGTACATACATATATGTGGCAGAGGTTTGCAAATAAAAATACAATGGATAAAACTGTGTGTAATTTGTCTTTTTCATACATATGTATATATGTATGGAAAACTTTGGAAGATGGCAGTCGTCTGTAAGTAGGTATGTATGTGCATACAAATGCAGCACATATGTACATACAGAGATGCCGGTCGCAAATTGCGAGGTTAGAAAGGAGAAGGAAAAATTACACACAGCCCTATGCTTATGTTAGATAAGTAAAAAATGTAGTACTAATCTGTTGGGGATCCTGACGAGATGCCGTTTTCCTTGGGTTCGAGCGGAGTGGGGGGATGCTAATCCAGTGACCAAAGTCCAAAAATGAAATGATCCGGCTCGAAGGACCAATGATTGTGGCGGCGGCAGTTGGATCTTCCTTCTGTGATGGGAATCGTTGGTGGAGGCGAAAATTCTGTGAAATTCGTAATATACCGACGCGAAAACAATTCGAAATAAAAGTAGACAATGCGGGGCGCGTGGCGTTCACTTCACTTATATTTTTTCAACTGGGACCTTTTACATGATTTCATTTCCTTAAGCCTAACTTAACATGCTAATGGATAAAAGAGCGCGAGAGCCCTTGGTGACTCTCGCACTGTTTACGCCGATATGCTGCCTACTTTCAGGCGGCGAGTTTCGGCGCAAACACAAACTAAACGAAATACTCAAATTTTTTTCCCACTTCTGACAAAAAAAAAAAAAAAAAAAAAAAAAAAAAAAAAAAAAAAAAAAAAAAAAACCAACCCCTAACCAAAAAAACTTTTAAAAAAAAAAATAAAAAAAAAAAAAAAAAAAAAAAAAAAAAAAAAAAAAAAAAAAAAAAAAAAAAAAAAAAAAAAAAAAAAAAAAAAAAAAAAACAAATTCACCAGTGTGGATTGTACCCAAAAAGGCAGACGCTTCAGGCGAAAAAAAATATCGCATGGTTATTGATTATCGAAAACTCAATAAAATAACCATTGCAGATAAATACCCTATTCCCGAGATAAATAAGGTACTTACCCAATTAGGGGACAATAAAGTATTCTTTGTTTTAGATCTAAAAAGTGGTCTCCATCAAATCTCTTTAAAAAATAGTGACATAGAAAAGACCGCCTTCTCCGTAAACAACGGAAAATATGAGTTTACGCGACTCCCATTTGGTCTTAAGAATGCACCCTCAATTTTCCAACGTGCATTAGATGACATACTTCGAGAACATATTGGAAAAATATGTTTTATTTACATAGACGATATCATCATATTTAGCAAAGATGATGATACGCATATTAAGAACTTGGCTAAAATTTTTCAAACTTTACAAAACGCTAACATGAAATGTCAGTTAAACAAATGTGAGTTCATGAAAAACAAAGTCGAATTCCTTGGATTTGTTGTCTCCGATAGGGGTATAGAAACAAATCCGAGTAAAGTGGCAGCGATAGCAAATTATCCCTGCCCTAAAACTTTGAGGGGTCTAAGATCCTTCCTAGGGCTTTGCGGCTACTATAGAAGATTTATACAAAATTATGCCAAATTGGCAAAACCCCTAACTTCACTTTTAAGAGGGGAAGATGGACACGTGTGCAAAAAAATGTCATCCAAAAAGATAATTTCACTAGACATTGAAGCTCTAGAATCTTTTAAGAAGCTTAAAAGTAACCTAGTGTCAAAAGAAATAATTCTCCGTTATCCAGATTTCAACAAGGAGTTCCCTTTAACTACTGATGCTTCAAATTTCGCGATCGGCGCAGTTCTATCGCAAGACAACCACCCTATATCATTTTTTTCTAGAACACTTTCTAAAGCCGAAGAGAACTATGCGGCGAACGAAAAAGAAATGTTAGCCATAATTTGGGCAATCAAAGCCCTCAAAAATTACCTATAAGGTAAAGCAAAGGTTAAGATCTTTACAGATCATCAACCTTTAACACATTCTCTGAGTAGCTGGAATGGAAACGCTAGAATCAAGAAATGGAAGGCTTATTTAGAGGAATATGATTACGAAATATTCTATAAACCGGGAAAGGAAAATGTTGTTGCAGACGCGCTCTCAAGAATACCTTTACAGCAAATTAACTCTGTTGCTTCTACACAACATAGCGCTGAAAGTTCTAGCCATGACCTAATCCCTAGCGTCGAAGCCCCAATAAATGTTTTTAAAAATCAAATATTCTTTTATAAATCAGATAAATACAATTACAAGTTCACCATCCCATTTCCTACTTACCATAGACACGAAATATACCGACATGAATACACGACGGACGATATAATAACAGACTTAAACTGAAGACATAATGGGAAAAATACAGACAACCTACCGAAGTCACTTTAAAGGAATCAAAACTCGATTCACCCAATCCAGGGTAGAAGACTTGACAGACGAAACTGAACACGAAGAAAGAATTCTTCAAATACATAGGAGAGCACATCGAAACGCTCTAGAAAATCAAAAGCAGAAACTTATTATTTTCCAAGAATGAAGCAAAAAATTATACATTTAGTTAAGCAATGTAAAGTTTGCAAAGAAGCTAAATATGACAGACACCCCCAAATCCGGAAATTCAAGAAGCTCCTATTCCAGAATACCCCGGTCACATATTGCACAATGACATTTATTCTACAGAACGACACTTAGTACTCACTGCAACAAATAAGTTTTCTAAATTAGCGCGAGCACGAATTATAAATTCAAAAGCGATATAAAATTTTTATTCAGAGATAATGAGATGCCTCAAGAAAGAGGGCACTGAGAGAAATTTTAAAGAACTTTTAGAAAGAGCAGTTTACGAGTACAATTACAGTTTCCATTCGGTTACAAAGAAACGACCATTAGAAGTATTCTTCGGCAGGAGAGTAACAACAGACCCGGACCAATACGAGACAGCCAGACAAAACAATATTGAAAGACTTAAAAATAAACAGAAAATGGACCGAACAAACCACAATAAGAACAAAAAGGAAATACTTAAATATCAGCCAGGAGAAGAAATATTCGTAAGAATAAACACTAGATTAGGTTCAAAACTTTCACCAAGATATAGGAAGGAAATAGTTAAGGAAAACAAGCACACTACAGTAACAACAGAATCGGGAAAAACAGTACACAAAAGCCATATCAAAATCTAAAATTTTTCAGGATATTACTATGGATTACGAACGATGTGAGTGGAACCATGAACCTTACGAACTATACCAACGCACAGATACTGACAATGAACAAGGGGATCGGAAGGCTACAAACTTCAACGACCAAACTAATACACCTCATTAACCTCGACCAAATTCAAACCGCTTTAGACATTTTACATGAACATACGGAAAACAGCCTTAAACGCAGTCCATTTTACGCTACTCTTCACCATGAGATAAACACAACTATTCACACATTCCGAACAATCACAGCCTTTCCCAAAACTCGAAAAACTAGGTCTTTAAATTGGCTAGGGTCAGGATGAAAGTACATAGCGGGCAGTCCAGACCATGATGATCTAGTTATGAAAGAGCAGAATTTAGATAAACTTATTGACAACAATAACAAACAGGTCATTGTTAACAAGCAGTTAGAAGAAAGAATAAATAAACTAACCTCAGTATCCAACGCTCTCAGCAATTCTATTCAGAAAAGCAGTTCAGTAAGTATCGAGATGGCTATTAGTTTGCACAATCAGATTCGCCTTTTAAAAGAAGAAATAATTACCATTAAATATGCCATTCAATGGGCACGATTAAACGTAGTTAACACACTTGTATTAAATGAAGATGAGCTAATTGAAATCGAGAACATTTTTAAAAGAAATAATATGCCAACCCTGTCAATGGAAGAAATAGTGGAGTTTTCCGATGTGTCAATTCTACATAATAAAACAACACTTCTGTATATTGTAAACGTTCCAAACTTAGAAGTAATACAATACCAAGGCCTTATTATAAAACGCATTGTAAAAAACAATTCAATTATACACTTAAACTTTCAAGAAATCTTTGTTTTCAAAAACCTTACCTATGGCATTCCCCAAACTTGTAAAACTGTAGAATATATAAAAATATGCGATAAGAAAAAAATTGTTAATATAAGTAATTCAAAATGTATAGTATACCAAAGCTAGTTCAGGGACAGAAAGCGCTGTGTAGTTTTAGCAATGCCGACCATGTACCCAAAATAGAAGAAGTCGACGATGGAATCATCCTACTAAACGACTACGATGGAAACGTAACCTGGAACAACACAGAACTTCACCTAGAGGGCACCTATCTGGTTCAACTATCAAATGACTCGATGATTATCGACAACCAGCAGTTCAGCAACTTGGAACCTATAGTATCAACCCCTGGAGCACCTCTTGTGCAGTTTACGGCCGAAGGAAAAGAAAGACTTAAGGTTCTATCTCTTAAAGCATTGGAAGCATTGCACATAAACAACACTGGACAGCTGATGCACATAAGAACCCATTCATCGGTCAACAGCATTACTTTGCTAACGCTCTTTGGGATTGTTCTGGTTCTCATCCTGGGTTTGCACATCTATAGCCAAAGGCAGAAGAGCATAACCCTGCAACTAGGTCCCACGCCTGGAATGGAAGCGAAAGTCACCGCGATTCTCGCACCTACAACCTGCAAGCAATCTTCGACTGAGGCACAGTACCAGCTACCTCAGTTCAACAACATTCCATACTTCTAGAGACAGCTTGAGGACAAGCATAAATTGGAGGGGGAAGAGTTAACAACAAAAATGTTCAAATCCAGAACAACGAACCCAATGAGCGAGCTTCAATCTGCAAGCTCAGCGTCTGCATAATTTCCTGCACACGCCGAGCTGTTTCCTGCACACGCCGAGCTGCCAAGTAGAATTCGAAGAGTCTGTTTGGCAACAACTTCCGCTCCCACCAATGCAAGTGATTCCAAGAAGACTGCACCGATTCGACCAACAAGACATCAGCCGATATCGTGGCCTATTGGAAGCTACGGAGCCGACGCCGATCCTCTGCCACCAAGGGCAGCGCAGCTCACAGCCAAAGACTCACAGCTTATTAGGGACAGCTTAGGGTAATTTAGTTGCAAATTGGATTTAGACAAATAAAGTCGTTCTTAACTGAACTCCAATATATTTTATTTTTTTTACCTTGCTACCAGCAAAGTAATTAACTTACATATCCAAATAGCCCTAATGGATCAATATGAAAATTATACACACGAGGAAGCGAATCGGCAAGCGAGAAACGAAACGAACCCAAAAGTGGAAGGGGGATTCTGTCACGATGTCGCTCCTGCAGCGAAAGTGTTGATACTTACCCACTTTGACGTTGTGCGCCGAATAGCGTGTTTTTTTCATATGAATGATTGTGTATACACACATTTGGTTGAACCGAAGCCTTTCTCTGATTAGAACTCGAACAACTCGATTTAAAAAGATTGGGTCGAACTGGTTCGACTGAAACGCGACTAAAGCGATTTTTGTAAGAATTCGATTCGTTTTAACGCCGCTGTTGGATTCTGTGAATTGAATTGAGCATGAAATTTCGTGTTTGATGCGATTCACGAAAAATGTGATTTTTGCAGATCTCTGGTCCGTGTTCTTTAGTATCACTCACGGGTACCTTACCTGCCGGCGCGAGAGCGGGTACCGGATTCATTGTGGCTGGGCTAGTTGCGCGGTGATTGTCCATTACCGGGGTTGGAAATACTTTGTCGACGATCGGGTCGCTGCAGATTGATGCAATTGATAGATGAAGTACCACAGGATACTTGTTTAAGACGTACGCTTTAAATCTTATTTATTGGAACATTAAAAGACAGAATTAAGTAGCAGCCTCATCAACTGAAGCTGAGTATATGGCTCTTTTTGAAGCTGTAAGAGAAGCCGCCTTAAGGCTAAAATCTATTTAAATAAATTTTTAACTTAAAAATCCTATTAAAATTTTTGAAGGTAGCCAAGGCTTTAGCAAATAATCCTTCATGTCTTAATCGAAAAAAACTTATTGATATTTAATATCATTTAACAAGAGAACAAGTTGAAAGTAATGTTATTTGCTTTGAGTATACCTGTATCCCCACAGAGAACCAGCTTGCTTTCATCTTTATAAAGCCATTACTTTGTGGAATGTGTGTATAGATTTTTCAAACTCCGAAATTTTCCCAAATAAATACTCAACTTACATGCTTGATCGACCTGGCCAACGTCGTGGTGAAGTTCTGATTGCCGTAATTTCTATCATTACATCGGAATTGTTACAACCGAAGGCTCAAAATAGTATAGAGCTAATTTTTGTAAAATTACACTTTCCCGGCTTTTCTTATTTTATAACCTGCTCTTATATTTCGCCGTCATCGGAATTGTCAGTATTTTTGGAATAAATGTGTACGCCTTGATAGAAAATGTTAATTAGCAGAGAATGAATAATGTAATGTAATATAACATAATTATGTCTTGCTCTAGAAATGTAAAAGTAGATGGACGTGCACGAAGCTGACTGCCAATAAATAATTAAATAATAATAAAGAAATCCACTTTATTTACAACATGGTAGCAGAGCGAGGTTGAAAAAAAAAAATAATAATCCAAAGTGAAAAACTAAATCCAAGTTTTATAAAAATAAAAATGCTGTTCAACTGAAGCGACTTAAGGCAAAAAGTGTATAAGACATAAAAAGAGAAAAACTATATTAAAAGTGCGAAATATTAAAAAATACGTATACTAAAACAAGACTTTTGACAAATGCTAAACAGTTAAACGGAAAAACATTAAAAACATAAACTAAACGGATTCGATGGCAACAGATTAAAATTTAAAAATTCACGTGCACGCTTTTTATAAAATTACATGGAAGTAGAAAAGTGTGACCCTATACGAAAATGTGCAAAAAATGAATGACATAGAAAGAGACATAAAAGAAATGTGCAAACAGATTAAAAGTGAAGCGGGAAAAATAAGTGCAAACGCAAAAATCGAAGACATTGTTTTGCCCATATTCGATGGGGTAAATTTTGGAAGCTGGAAGTTCAGACTAATGACAAAACTAGAATACAAAGAGTGTAAAGAACCAGCAGTGCGAACAAGAACAACAGAAGATAATGAAACAACTTGGATGAAAACAGATTTAAAAGCAAAAACAATTTTAATCAGTACAATATCAGACAAACAGTTAGAATATGTGAGTGAGTGCCAAACGACATTAGAAATTATGAACAAACTAAACGAAATGCATTCGACAAAGTCAACAGCCCTGCAAATACTGTGCAGAGGAAAAATCGACGAAATTATACTAAAAGACTATGAAACAGTGGAAGAATTTTTTATAGAATTCGAGAAAGCAGTGAGTAAATTTAAAAACGCTGGAGGCACCATAGACGAAAACGAAAAAATGCGGTATCTTTTAAAAGCGCTACCAACAAGCTACAGTTATATTGGAGACTTCTTAGATGTAATTCCGGAAGCGCAACGAACGGTAGAGTACGTAAAATCAAAAGTAAAAGAAAAAAGCTTAAACAGAGGACCAAAACTAAAAAAGAATGCTATGTGTGTGGCAAAACAGGTCATATTCAGAGGGACTGCTGGCTTGCTGAGCAAAATGCGAGAGGCGAAAACAAACAACAACAACAATACAACGGGTGATATCAGAATACGAATCAAAGAGATGGTCGAGGACGTGGAACTGGACGTGGACATTACTCAGGAGACGGGAACCAAGGAAGACAACAAGAAAACAGCGACGGCGTACAGTCATGGACAATAAGAATGATAAGAAACGATGTAAGGATGTTTTCTCAGGCTGGGGTATATATCTCAGTTCCGCCAGGGTCTTTACAGAACATTTGTAAATACTAGGACTACTACGACTTTAGTAAAGAGAGGCTACTAGCAGATCATCCCTTACTGGGGTATGTACAGGGTATAGGCGATATCTACGTGCACGTGTCGCGTGTCACGCGTGCTCGGCTGGCGGCCTATTTCGCGAGAGACGCACGTGGCCGCAGGCGCTTCCCGCTCGCACTCCCCAGGTTGCTCGCCGGTGTATTCCAACATCCGCAACTGGGCAGTGAGCACGCTCCCGCACCTCGCTCGCCAGCTATCGTCCACTCACGACGCCCCTCGTTCGATCGATCGTGTGTCGCCCAGATCGCCCGTGACCGCAGGTATTCTCGTCTGTACCCCGCAAGCCGCTCAGTGGTGTATTGCACCACACCGCAAACTCGCTAGAGTACACGATCAAACTCGCTTGCCAACTAGCGTCCCGCTCGTGACACGATTCACGGTCGGCCGTTGGTAGCGCAGAAATGCCCGTGGCCGCAGGTGTCTGCGCTGGTACTTCCACGAGTCGCTCCGTGGTGTATTGCACCACACCGCAAGCTTGTAGGAGTACCCGCTCACGCACCCGCTTGCCAACTGGCGCTTCGCTCACGACGCAACTCACGAGTGGCCGTAGGCCGTGCAGAAGTGCCCGTGGCCGCAGGTATTTCGCCTGTACTCCCACAAGTCGCTCCGTGGTGTATTGCACCACGCCGCAAACTCGTTAGAGTACGCGCTCACACCCGCTTGCCAACTGGCGCGTCACTCACGATGCAACTCACGAGTGTGTGTACAGAAGTCGCTTACTGGTCAGCGGAGCACCGGCATACCAGAAAGCTCGATTTCTGCACATACACATTCACACACGTACACGACACCACAAATTATCTCGGGGGGAAAAGGATGTATCACTGATTTATGTTTTAATAATTACGCGGGTTTGGTTTTCTTTCAAAATTTATTTCACGGTTCATTCGTATTAACGTTTTATCCTAGCCAGTCCCTGCCTACTTCGCACCATTACGTCTAGCTCCCGTTTTGCTTCACTACTTATTATATATGGCTCACCTGGCACCTTCTGCGACAGGATTCATCCTTTTGGCTGGCACTTTGAAATAAACTTGTCACTTTGTAATTAGCTAGCTGATGGTCGCTGACGTGTGAAGACGTGTTTTCATCGAGCTCCGTATAAAATCGGTTGTTTTTAGTGAAGTGAATGGTTATTAATATAATACAAACAAATAAATCGAAAGCGAAAGAGACGCTCTGTGCGATGCACCATCACTCGAATACATATTCTGTGTTTGAAATAGTATAAGCAAGTAGTTTTACACCTTCAAACAAAATACCAAAAAAAAAAAAAAAAAAAAAAAAAAAAAAAAAACAAACGAGCAAGACGATCGCCGGCTCTCATTGTAACGAAACAACGCGTACTTCTCTTACGTCTCCGCGACTTCTACAGACAGCGAGTGGTCAATCACCCATAACCCGACAAGTTTACCATTGCCAACAACTCAAGAAAGAGCGCGTTCTTGCTCTCCCTCACTACTGTCACAAAACCCCCAATCTCCAAACACTTGCGAAATTTCTATACGCTTACCTACGGTGACTAGTACTGTGACAACAACAACCACTGCAACTGCAATCACAACAACAACTGGAACGGTATCGTCAGCTCGCTCAATTTCGCATTTGCTCCTACTGAGCCAGCGATCAAAACAAAAACACAATTTAACGGTTCTGCTGCGCTATCAGCAAGCCAAAACGTAAACAAGAACGCCGGGTCCACCATACAGACTGGAATGGATCGCTACATAACAAATAAAGAAAACTTAGCCCTCAAAATTACAAAAGTCAACAAACAGTCTTGACTTCGCTACTTATTTTATAAGGCTCACCTGGAACCTCCTGCGACAGGATTCATCTTTCGGCTGGCACTTTTGATCAAACTTTTCACTTTTTATTTTACTTAAGTCTCCGCGGGAGAATTGTACAACTGGCTTCTTCGGCTGCTCTGGATCAAGTGCCCTTGGCCTCATTTTGCGACTTTCCATTTCGCTGCTGCGAACATGTCGCCGCTGCTTGCCTGTCGTCGCTGCTTGCCTTCGGCCGATCTTGCCTGGCTGCTGCGGCTCTGCTCGCACTTCGCTGCCAGCACGGCGTCGCTGCTTGCCTAGCGCTGCTGCCGGCATAGCGTCGCTGCTGGCTTAGCGTCGCTGATTGGCTGGCGCAGCTGCCCAAAATTGGTCGCTAGCCGTCTATGCACAAGCTCTGGGTACCGAGGTACCGGTGCCTGTGCAAGTGTCCGACTGTGCGTGAGCTCTGGGTACCGAGGTACCGTTTGTCAGTGCGAGTGTCTCGACTGTGCGCGAGCTCTGGGTGCCCAAATGCGTGAGCTCTGGGTACCGAGGTACAGTTGCCTGTGCAAGTGTTCGACTTGTGCGCGAGCTCTGGGTACCGAGGTACCGTTGCTAGTGCACGTGTTCGACTGTGCGCTAGCTCTGGGTACCGAGGTACCGTTTCTAATGCGAGTGTTTCGACTGCTCTGCCTACGTCCCTGGCCTATGCAAATGCTTCGCCTTGATTTTTTAAAAACTACGACTGGGTATATTAGACTAGGAGGTATCTTATTTTATTCTATAAACAAAATGTGGCGTCGCTTCATGCGGCGTCACAACGAAAAAATAATAAATTGTAATAACAGCGAAAGTAGCAACGAAACTACAGTAAATTGGTTATTAGATAGTGGATGCACTGATCACATTATAAACGATTGTAGACTTTTTAAGAATTTTGTAAATTTGAAAAATCCTATTGATGTAAAAGTAGCCGATGCAAGCCACCAAAATTGGAAATGTAGAAACATATTTTAGAACTTACAACAGTGAAAATTTGATCAATATAAAAAATGTATACTATGTAAAACGCATAAAACAAAATTTGCCAAGCATATCAAAGATAACTGAAAATAAATGTACAGTCGTAGCCAGAAATAATGATATAAAAATCTGTAACGAAAGAAGAGAATTGTTGACAGTTGCGAATAAAATTTATAGTTTATATAATGTAAAAAGCTTCATGCTAAAAAATAAAACAAATGAAATATACTAGTATACAAATGTAATTAAATTAACTGAAAAAGAAAATTGGCACAGGGCACTAGGCCACGTAAATTTTCAATATTTGAATAGAATTATTAAGTTTAAAATGCTAGATGGTCTGTCAGATAAAATCGAGAATAACGAAATGAAATGTGCGAATTGTATACAAAGTAAAATGTCAAACGAACCATTCGAGTACAATAGAAAGAAAACTAAAGAAACATTAGAGTTAAGACATACAGACTTAAACGGACCACACAGCACAACAGGTTATTGTGGGGAAAAATATTTTTTGACATTCGTTGACGACTTTAGTAAATGCGCGAGAATTTATTGTATTAAACATAAATCTGAAACAGCGAGCTGCTTAAAAGAATATGTAAATTATGTTGAGAATCGATAGCGATAACGGTAAAGAATATATGAATAGAGAGATATTAAATTTTTGTACAATATAAAGGAATTCAGTTAACTACATGCCCACCGTATGTACACGAATTAAACGGCGTAGCAGAAAAATATAACAGATCGGCAATGGATATTGGTAGGTGCTTGATGAGAGAGGCAAACATACATAGGCGATATTGGCCAGAAGTACTGAACACAGTAGCTTATTTAAAAAATCGAACAATCGCAAACACAGCAGTAAATAAAAGCCCATACGAAATATTTTTTGGTATAAAACCAAATGTAGAAAATTTAAAAAATATACGGAAGTAGAGTTTTTGTTAGAGTTCCAGAAGTACGCAGAAAGAGTAAATGGGATAACAAATCGGAATTAGGAGTTTTAGTTGGATATAATACAAACGGATATAGAGTTTTACTAAATAATAGAGTAATAAATGCAAGACATGTTCAAGTTGTGGAAGAAAAAACAAAATTAATTTGCCTAGAGAAAAACAACCAGAATGATAATGAAAATGAAATAGAAGAAGATGATGAAGATGATGAAGACAACGCTAAGACAGACGAACTAAATGATATGGACGAAGTTAATAACAAAACTAGCGATGAAAGCGAGTGTGAGGAGAACAAAGAACATTTAACAGTGCAGAGAACATCAAATATAAATAAAAGACCAGTAAATCTATATGGTAACCCAATAACACATTTTATTTATATCAATTATGTAAATGCAATTGTACCAAACACTTACAAAGAGGCGATGAATAGTAATGAAAAGAAAGAATGGCTCAAAGCAATGAACACAGAAATGCAATGCTTAAAAAAAAATAATACATGGCAAATTGTAGAAAAACCGATAAACAAAAAGATTATAGATGTTAAATGGGTGTACAAAAAGAAAAGTAATGGGACATACAAAGCTAGATTAGTAGTAAGAGGTTTCCAACAAAGAGAACGACTAGAAAATGTATATTCACCAGTAGGAAAAATGCAATCATTAAAGATATTACTATCATATTGTTGTAAAAATGGTCTGTATATAAATCAGATGGATGTCGAAACAGCCTTTTTAAATGGCTATGTTAAAACAGAAGTTTATGTTAATGAGCCGAAAGGTTACGAATCAGTAGAAAACAAAGTTTATAAATTAATTAAGGCAATATATGAATCAAGAGAGAGCCCAAGAGCATGGTACGAATGTTTGCATAAATATCTCGACAAATTAAATTTTATAAGAAGCAATTACGAATTTTGTTTATATGTAAAACGAAATATATATTTTAGTATTTGTAGATGACATTTTGATATGCAGTAAGAACAAAACAAAAATAACTGAAATAAAAGACTGTTTAATGAACAAATTTACAATGAAAGATTTAGGAAAAATCGGCAGTTACATTGGAATAGATATTAATTATAGTACTGAAAATAAGAAAATGACGTTGAATCAAAAAAGATATATTGAATCACTAGCAATTAAGTATGATCTCGAAAATGCAAAGCTATACGGAACTCCAATGGAAACAAACTTAAAATTAGATCAAGCAACTGAATGTGATGAGAAAATTAAATACAGAAATTTGATAGGTGAATCATTATATATAAGCGCAGGTACAAGACCAGATATATCATATTCCGTAAAATATTTAAGCAGATATCAAAGTTGTTACAATTCAACACACTATAAATACGCGATAAGAGTATTAAAATATTTATATAAGACAAGAGATCTGAATTTAACTTTTGAAGAGAATAAAAATCATGAATTACTAGATTGTATGGTAGACTCAGATTATGCAGGAGATAATGTTGATAGAAAATCCACGACGGGATTTATAATTAGAATGTATGGAAATATAGTATATTGGAAAACACACAAACAACACGCAGTAACAAAATGTTCAACGTTCGCAGAGTACATTGCCATGTCAGAAGCAGTTACAGAAATATTATTTGTCAAAAACATGTGATGTGAAATATTTAATATTAATAATGAAAAAGCGATAAAGATTTTTGAAGATAATTCAGGCGCAGTAGCGATTGCTAAATTTGGTAACTTTACAAAAAATTCGAAGCACATTGAAGTGCAGTATCATTATGTTAACGAAAATTATGAAAAAGGTATTATAGACATTGTAAAGATAGAATCTAGACTTAATATAGCAGACATATTAACCAAAGCGTTGGACAAACAAAAATTTATTAGAAATAGAGATGCTGTTAAGTTAAAGTAATGAAAGAAAATCAAGACAACAAATTTAAGAGGCGTGTTGGAATAAATGTGTATGCCTAGATAGAAAATGTTAATTAGCAGAGAATGAATAATATAATGTAATATAACATAATTATGTCACTTGCTCTAGAAATGTAAAAGTAGATGGACGTACACGAAGCTGACTGCCAATAAATAATTAAATAATAATAAAGAAATCCACTTTATTTACAACAAGTATATTTGCAACATTAAGTTGCAATAAAGACTGTGTTCAACCTGTTATCAGACAGGGATCATTTAATAGTCCTTGAAGACTTAAATATGACAGAATGTGGCTGGACATCAAGTGTTGATGAATCTTTCTTATTGCCTTCCCAGCAGCATGACCTTTTTGATGGTCTGTTTGCTATGTCATTGTCGCATGTCAATCATGTCGCTAGATTTATTCTTCGTACTTACATACCAGATCTATCTTGCAGAGCAAGACCGCGAAAATACGCAAATGGGAAAGACATGCTATGTGTACATAGATGACGTAATATATTTTTCAGAAAACGAGTCCGTGACTGACAAAAACATTACGCTCCGGCTGACAGACGACACCGTGGAATGCACCAACGGAACTATGGCTGTCACAGACTGCACGATCACCAGCTACACCTCATTCTGCAAATTTGTGAATCATGAAACCTGCGCCAGCGGCTTGCACTCGGGAGGCTCAGCTTTCTGTCATACTCAAGCCAGCAACCTTAATCCGATTATATTGGTGGATGAGTGCATAATAATCATCAACGACCTTACGAACCTAATAACGTTCCAGCGACTAGCCATCATAAACGGGACCAAACACGTGAATCACAAGTTGGCATTAATCAAAATGCCAGGAGTAGCTACGTCGCGGTTGATGAACGTCATCGGCCACGACCCAGTACTAAGTTTACCACTACTGAACCAGATGAATGAGCATAACCTCCGAGTCATACAAGAAGTTAAGGATTATGCAGAAGCCCAGTGGTCGCCCAAGGCCTGGTGTGTCGCTTGGGCAACTATTATGTCGCGCTCCCATAGGCTAGTTATTAATCACTTTTGTATTCTGGATTCAGTTTTGTGTAACACTTTATCGAATAAAGATAGCTTTATCCGGCACATAGCCGTAACACTAAATATCTCTATAAATATTTATCACAGTTGAGCCACAAGACCAAGCTAAAGTCAAGGGTCGCTTCCTATAATACTATTGACAACAATTCCCGACCAATGGAGAGGTCTTCCCCGCTGGAGAACGGATTCAAAAAATTTGTAAACTTAGATCGGTTTTACAATAAAATAGCGCGTTTCGAAAAAATCATCCCTAAGGAAGCGCATCAACAGTGTTTATTTAGTGGCTTATATGTATGCAGTAGCGCGTGAGTTATGATGAGAATCCGTGGGTCCTCTTCTACACAGTTCGAGTGCAGTATATACCTTGTTAGTTGGTTGTCACTTATAATGTGTTTCAATATGAATTTAATACACGTCTGGTTGCTTTGTGTTCTTGTACAAGACTGAAGACAATTTTATTTGGATATATCTTACGTTAGGGAGGCAAAGCTCCAGAAGTATTAGAAGGTTTACAATTATGCTGACCAATTTATCTATATGTATGTGCATTTATGTGCAACTCTTCTGAGAATGTGAAGGATGCTCTGGATCCTGTTTACATTGTCAGCGTTTTCTACATTGTAGTCAACGATCTGGCTCGCGTTGTTGTTGTTGTTGTCCCTGGGTCGATGTCGTTGACATAAGTGGGATCTGTCCGACTTGGGGAAGGGAAAGGTGTTGTATAACTCTCTCGACTCTTGTTGTTCTTATCAGTGGGTCGATGTCGTTGCCCTTAGCGAGATCTGGCCGGTTTTGGGGGAGGGAAAGGTGCAGTGGTAACTACCCCCCACGAGATTGAAGAGAATATGTAATTTAGAGAATATGTTCATATTACATTTAGCATTAAACATAGCAAAGCATAACTTTTTAAATTTAATACTTTGCTTAATAATCGTAAATTATTGATTTGTGGGGGCGGTGGGCATGGTATTAACCATTTGAAATAAACTTTATCTGCCTATTATATATAGGAACTTCCATACCAAATTTGGTGTCTCTAGCTTTTTTAATAGCTGCGATCTGTTCCCTCATACAGACGGACAGACGGACGGACGGACAGCCGGACAGACGGACAGACAGACGGACATGTCTCAATCGACTCGGCTAGTGATCGTGAGCAAGAATATATATATGTCGGGTTGTTGGTGCCAGGAGCCTCGTCGTCCGTCCGTCCGTCCATATCGGCGTCACTCATGATGACCTTCACCACTCAATTTATAAGCTGCGCGCGTTTAACGAGTCCACTTGCGTCTACTTTGGCTTCTCAACACTTAATGCCTCGTTTCGTACAGACTGCTTTTTGTCTTTTCCATTTTTTTGGCATTCCCTTTTCATTATGTCTCTCTCTCACTCTAACCAAGCAGCGCAAGTGGCCACGTTCAGCAACAGCTATATCGCTCTCATTCTAGCAGAGTCCCGTTTATAGATAATTCATCTATTCATACTCACACATTGACAATGAATAGGAAAACGAATAACAGCAGAAGGAACATGGAGAAGAAGTAAATAACGACCAAGCGCATACACATTATTTTCGCCCCGACACGGGCATTCTGACATTTACACGACCTCTTGTAAGCTTTTTGATACCAAGATACCAGGGTATCAAGATCACATCACTCCTCATTAATTTAACTTTATTAGGTGTAATTTCATAATTTCTTAATTCTGTGAAGGAGCAAACAACTTACATTTCATTGTTGCTGAGATAACTTATTCTATTTTCAAATTCAGATTCATCGATCAGTAATACATCAGCTTACAACTTATCTTAGCATTATCATTTACCGATTGCTAGTATCGATCTTCCGCCAGTTCACACACATTTAATTATTAATACAATGCAAACTCATCGTCTCTCCTGGACAGATCTCTCTTGTTACAAACAACAGGTGATACAGATATCTCTTCGTCTCGCTAGACGGATAACTCTTTATTACTTATTCATCGTCTCACCTCGACGGATAACTCACAATTCATCGTCTCACATAGACGGATAACTCGCAATTCATCGTCTCACCTAGACGGATATCTCTCGTTCACAAAAGAACTCATTGGCGGGATTTTCTCTTCATTCAACTATTTCTCTATATTCTCGTTTAACTCATTAGGCATTTCCGCATCCGGCATTTTTCGTAAATCTTCATGACAGTACTTGAACGATCGGTTACTCGTCAACGACTTTATCGTATACCTGTCACCCTCTAATACTTCAGTTCCCAAAAACGGTCCTTTGAATTTCGGATCTAACTTGGTTTGGTGTCTTTCTTCATTTTTCAATAGCACATAGTCACCCACGTGGTGTTTCAAAATCAAATCTGGTTTTGTCGTAAGACGCTAAGGAACTCATATTTTCTGTCGCCTGCGCTCTAACAGTTGCCAAATCTATTTCACATTCGATCTCACATGGGTAACTAACCCAAGGGGTCGAGCCTTTTTGCCAATCAACATCTCCAACGGATTTGCCTCAGTGGCACGAGAAATTGTACAATTCAGTGCAAGTTGGACTTCGCCAATTGCATCCTGCCACGATCGTTGACTTGATTCAACCACTGACAACAAATTTTTCAGTATGCTCATAACCCGTTCCACCTGCCCATTTGCGCGGCTCATTCCCGTAGCAATCAAGTAAAGTTGAACTTTCTGTGATGCGCAAAACTCTGAAAACTTGGAGCTAGTGAAACATCTGCCCTGGTCGGCGATAACGCGATCTGGTACTCCGAATAAGGATATGGAAGATTTCATAGCGTTGACACAGCTTTCGGCATCTATCTTTAAGGTGTGATATAGATAAACAAATTTTGTATAGGCATCGATCTGAACAATAAGATATTCTTTATTATCGCTCTTGCCACTTAATTTTCCCGTTATATCTATATGAATGGTATGCCACGGTATACTTGTCTTCGGGATAGAGTGAAGTTCTGGCTGAACCTTCCCAGACGATGATTTCACGGTCCGACAAGTAATACAGTTTGAAACAAATTTCCGGACATACTTGTTCATTTTAGCGAACCAATAATACAGGTACACTTTATCAAGTATCTTTTGCCATCCTAAATGCATAATCGACTCGTGTACCTGGTTAATTACTGACCATTTGAAAGCTCTGGGTACAACTGGTAAACAACTTGTTCTACCTAGTCTTTGGACCTTGCGATATAATACGCCTTTTCGCAGATCATACGTTTTGGCAAGGTTTTCGGCCAACTCATCTGACTTCAATTTGTTAACAATTTCTGTTATCTCGGGGTCTAATCGTTGCTCAGCAAGAAGCCAAGTACTTGAAATTTCGGACAGATTTACTCGTTTTTCGGGAATCTTGTTCATTAATTGAATGTGTTCGGATGGTAAAGGATTTCTTGATAGGAAATCGACATGAGCCATACGCTTACCCTCTCTATACTGAATTTCAAAATTAAACGATTGTAAGTAGGCCCACCAGCGTTGAACTCTGGGGGTTAAATCTACTTTTGTGCGAGAAGCTTTTAATGAATTACAGTCGGTATTGACAACGAACTCACGGCCAATTAGGTAATGGCGAAAATGTTTAACGGCATTTACCACTGCCAAGGTTTCAAGCTCATAAGAGTGATATCTAGATTCAACAGAGGTAGTTGTTTTGCTGAAGTATTCGATTACATGGGGTTTACTTTCTATACGGTGTAAAAGTATCGCTCCATATCCACATGCACTTGCATCAGTGTGCAGCTCTATAGGATGTTGCGGGTCGAAAATGACCAAAACGGGCTCATTATTGAGGATCGTCACAACTTTAAGTCTGATCTCTTCTAGCTCAGCGCTCCATGTAATCTTGCCGTTACCAGACGAAAGTGAATACAAAGGTTTCATAAGTTGGGAGAATCCAGGAACGAATTTGCGAAAGTATGAGGCCAGGCCAATGAATTGTCTAACGCCGGAGACAGTTTGAGGAGGAGGCAAGGAGCTTAATGACGCTATCTTGCGCACATTCGGGCGAATCTCCCCAGCTCGCACTTCATAGCCCAAATACTGGACCGTTGTTTTGAGAAAACTACATTTAGAAAGATTAAAGGTAAAACCAGCCTTTGCAAGAACATCCAAAACACGTGAATCACAAGTTGGCATTAATCAAAACGCCAGGGGTAGCTACGTCGCGGTTGATGAACGTCATCGGCCATGACCTAGTTCTAAGTTTACCACTACTGAACCAGATGAATGAGCATAACCTCCGAGTCATACAAGAAGTTAAGGATTATGCAGAAGCCCAGTGGTCGCCCAAGGCCTGGTGTGTCGCTTGGGCAACTATTATGTCGCGCTCCAATAGGCTAGTTATTAATCACTTTTGTATTCTGGATTCAGTTTTGTGTAACACTTTATCGAATAAAGATAGCTTTATCCGGCACATAGCCGTAACACTAAATATCTCTATAAATATTTATCAGTTTTTTTTTTTTTTTTTTTGGACGTTGAATACAATATTAACAAGTGGTCCAACGACTCCAAGCCGATGCTTGTTGCGTGCGGAACCCAGACGAAGTCCACCTCCCGCCTAACCGACCGAGAGGCAGCGTCGCATAACGGACGACACGGAAACGCGGTAAAAATGCGAATAGACACGCGAAAGGAAATAACGCGATAAACATAGAAAACGCGGATAGGAGATAGAATATGCATGCAATAAAAAGAATATCGAGGAAATAATATTACTAATTACGTACTAGATAGAGAAGAATTAAAGACTTCATAGCAGCAATAGAGTTAGTGCTAGCTATGACGTGTTGAAGTTTATTGTAGTCCGAACATAATACCCTGAACGGATCGTGCAGTGCATAGTTCGATCTACAATAAGGAAGAATTAGTGGAAGATAATTACGAGTACTTCTGCATGGGACAGAGAAGTGAAGCTGTCTTACAAGGGCTTCACTGTCAATGTCACCTTGCAGAAGGTTGCTAATAAAGAATAACCCTAGCATGGTTCTGCGATTAGTTAGGGAAGGCAAATTTAATAATAAGAGTGTATTGTTATAGGAAGGCAGTCTTAAATTTTCATCCCAGTTAAGGCCACGTAAAGCAAAAATTAAAAAGTTCTTTTGTACGGACTCGATGCGTTCTCTATGAATAGTGTACTGGGGACACCATACGCATGAACCGTATTTAAGAATAGGACGAACAAGTGAGATGTAGAGGGTCTTTGTAAGATAAGGATCGTCAAATTCCTTAGACCATCTCTTAATAAAGCCAAGGACACCATTATTGACCATATTAGAAATATGATTGGAAAACTTTAGTTTTCGGTCCAAACGGACCCCCAAATCATCAACTAGGGTAATTCTTTCCAAGACACAACCACAAAGAGAATAAGAAGTACACATTGGACTGGCTCGAGAGAATGTCATCAGCTTGCATTTGGAGCTGTTCAGGGAATGATTCACTAAGTCAAAAGCTTTACTGAAATCAGTATAAATGACATCAGTTTGAAGATTTTCCTGAAATCCTTTTACCACAAATTTACCACAAATTTGTCGTAGTTGAACGACGTTAATAAATCCGTGTTGAAAAGGTGAAATAACGGATCTGCATAAATGTTGCAAGTGAGGAGTTATAACATTCTCGAAAAATTTAGGTATGGCCGACAATTTAGAGATACCTCTATAATTGCTTGCTTCAGACTTGCTGCCCTTTTTCAATAAGGGGATAATAAAAAAAACCTTCCAAATGGAAGGAAAGAGTGAAGTTTCTAAGGACAGCGAAAATAGTTTGAGCAAAGGCTTACTTAAGAAGTTGGCACAGAACCGAAGTATACAAGCGGGAAAACCGTCAGGGCCTGGTGAAAAAACTGGCTTAACTAAGTGAAGATACTTGACAAGGCAGCTTTCGTTTAGAAAGGGGGAGAAGATACCATTCGAACTTGGAATGTTGTATGGGTAAAAGTGAGAAGTATGTGTAGAAGGTGAATAAGTCGTTTGAAAAAACTTTGCAAACAGATCGGCCATGGTTTGGTCGGTATTTGCATTAGCATTTTCAAACGTGGTAAGTAGGAAAAGCGGAAGACTTACGCTTCGTGTTAACAAAACTATAAAACTGTTTGGGGTTCTGAATGAACTGAACTTTACAACGAGCTAAATAGTTTTTATAACATTTCGCGTTTAAGACTGTAAAGTCTGACCGCGCGCTTAAGTAGCGTGAAAAGGCTAAGGGCGAGACTACATTTAAATTTTTTGTAAAGGCTTGACTTAAAATTTTTTAACCGTGACAACTCTCTTGTAAACCATGGCGGCTTACTCGAGGATGATGAATAAAAGCACGGAACGCAAATATCAAAGAATGAATAGATAGTTTTGTAAAAAATATTGGTCGCTACTGATATATCAGTAGACACATACAATTCCGACCAATCAAATTGCGAAATTAAAGAGTTTAATAAATTAAAATCTGCTTTCCTAAAGCAGCGTACGCGTTTACACAATTTTTCAGGTTTATCCATACAAGCCCCAAAATCAAAAGACACTTCCAGAGTAGGATGGTAAGGATCTTCTGGGAAAGAAAGTGGTTGAGTCTTGACTAAATTCACTCTAGATGGATCGAAGACAAAGCATAAGTCTAACGATCTGTTACTACAGTTTAAGATATGATTGACCTGCGACAATGACATATCATACAGACCGTCAAAAAGGTCGTGGTGCCGTGAGGGCAGCAGAGAATTTGAATCAACACTTGTTGTCCAACTACAATCAGGGATATTAAAGTCCCCATGAACTGAAAGGTGATCTCTGTCTGATAACAGATTAAATATAGTTTTATTGCAGACAAATGTTGCAAATAGACAGATACATCCGATGACGGCGGAATATAGGAACAGGTTATATAATGAGAAAAACCGGGAAAGTGTAATTTTACACAGAGGAATTCAATACCAAGTTGAATCTCCGGCAGTAAAAGTTCCGAATTGATAGTGGAATCGACTGCAATAAGGACTCCACCACCACGACGGTCAGGTCGATCACACCTGTAGGTTGTGAACTTGCTTGGAAAGACTTCGGAGTTTACGATATCCGGTTTTTGTTTTTGTTTTTGGTTTTTTCGGTTTTTGTTAATATATAAAGTTGAAAGTTTAGTGCATAGACCTCTAACATTTTGATATGAAAGTGTTAAGGAGCATGTTATTTTTTTTTGTTTAAAGTTGTTTTTGTTTGGGCTGAGACTAGAGACGGCAAAGGAAGATTAATCGGTGAGCGATTTTTCTTCTTCTTTGTTTCCAACTCTTTGACCATTACATGCTCCGGCCAAAATTGAGACGAGCATATAATGCCCAGGAGTTCGTTGGGGACACTTATTTTGAAGGATGATATGTCCCTCTCATAAGAAAACTTAAATTTTTCCACTTTAATATCCAAGGAATGAATTTTGCCTTGAATATAGGCTGTTACATCATTTGATGTGAGGTCAGGGGCAAGTCTGGAAACAAAAATTTGTTTCCTTTGTGGAACACCTAGAATATTTTTAGGCGCCTCAGGTATAACTCCAGAGCATAGGTTCTCTTTTGGTAAACAAGAACTTGAACACGCCTTTGGTAAGACTATTAACTGTGGCACGGGCAACGATACCACAGCGGTCTTGTCGGAAATTATGGGCGTCACAGGTTGCACACACTCAATGACATTATCAGGAAGCGAAACCGATTGAGCCGAAGTACTCGTTACTATTGGGGGATTGGTAAACGAAATTAACGGCTGGGTCACTGGCGTGCTTGGCTGGTCAATTAGAGGGAGATGTGGATTTCTTACGCTTTGGTGATTCATTCAATAACTTAAGGTTATTGAAAGACGAATCAAGCGCAGAGAACTGGTCGGAAAGTTTACGAAAACTTCCAAACAGTTCCCTAAATCCAGTCTTCGTTTGACGCATAAACGAACACATTTCGTTCTCCACCTCCCTACACACATCACAGCAATAACGCAACCCAGTGCGCTTGGCTACGGCGTCAGCCGTCGGGCCAGTATATCCAGCACACTTCGCGTGTACTACGTTGTCACATAGCCAACACGAGATGCTTGCCTGGGCGGCAGTCACCTGCTTAAGGCAGGATTTCTTATAACAAATCAAAACGTCCATTATAGGGAACACCTACTGTAAAAACAAAATGAGCCAAAAAGAAAACAAAACCAAAACAAGAAAAGGGATGAGCGCAAAAGAGAGAAATTAAAGGGCGTAAAGGGCAGAGAGCAGAGAAAAAGACAAGTGCTAGAGCGGCAAAGCGTGAGAGCAGCTTAGGCACGCTCAAAGAATTAGGAGAGGTAAGGAGAGACAAAAATTAGCGGTGACAAACAAAACTAACAATTACGTCGCTTACCGAAAAGAGAATAGATAGAACGAAATGCACCAAACTATGCAGAACCGATGCACAAAACAGAAAACAAAAATAGAATCTAAAATTAGCAAACTCAGATTAGTTTGACTAATTTACAGAAGCATGCACACGCGTCGTGAACGGGCTAAAGTTAAACTTCGAGTTTAAAGTTAATTAAGGAGAAAACACCGGTTGTTTTTAATAAAAAATCCGAAAAATCGAAGAGCAAAAAAAACACGTCCATTTACTAGGAAATGAAACGCATCATATGAGCCACAAGACCAAGCCAAAGTCAAGAGTCGCTTCCTATTATACTATTGACAACAATTCCCGACCAATGGAGAGGTCTTCCCCGCTGGAGAACGGATTCAAAAAATTTATAATGTGTTTCAATATGAATTTAATACACGTCTGGTTGCTTTGTGTTCTTGTACAAGACTGAAGACAATTTTATTTGGATATATCTTACGTTAGGGAGGCAAAGCTCCAGAAGTATTAGAAGGTTTACAATTATGCTGACCAATTTATCTATATGTATGTGCATTTATGTGCAACTCTTCTGAGAATGTGAAGGATGCTCTGGATCCTGTTTACATTGTCAGCGTTTTCTACATTGTAGTCAACGATCTGGCTCGCGTTGTTGTTGTTGTTGTCCCTGGGTCGATGTCGTTGACATAAGTGGGATCTGTCCGACTTGGGGAAGGGAAAGGTGTTGTATAACTCTCTCGACTCTTGTTGTTCTTATCAGTGGGTCGATGTCGTTGCCCTTAGCGAGATCTGGCCGGTTTTGGGGGAGGGAAAGGTGCAGTGGTAACTACCCCCCCACGAGATTGAAGAGAATATGTAATTTAGAGAATATGTTCATATTACATTTAGCATTAAACATAGCAAAGCATAACTTTTTAAATTTAATACTTTGCTTAATAATCGTAAATTATTGATTTGTGGGGGCGGTGGGCATGGTATTAACCATTTGAAATAAACTTTATCTGCCTATTATATATAGGAACTTCCATACCAAATTTGGTGTCTCTAGCTTTTTAATAGCTGCGATCTGTTCCCTCATACAGACGGACAGACGGACGGACGGACAGACGGACAGACGGACAGACAGACGGACATGTCTCAATCGACTCGGCTAGTGATCGTGAGCAAGAATATATATATGTCGGGTTGTTGGTGCCAGGAGCCTCGTCGTCCGTCCGTCCGTCCATATCGGCGTCACTCATGATGACCTTCACCACTCAATTTATAAGCTGCGCGCGTTTAACGAGTCCACTTGCGTCTACTTTGGCTTCTCAACACTTAATGCCTCGTTTCGTACAGACTGCTTTTTGTCTTTTCCATTTTTTTGGCATTCCCTTTTCATTATGTCTCTCTCTCACTCTAACCAAGCAGCGCAAGTGGCCACGTTCAGCAACAGCTATATCGCTCTCATTCTAGCAGAGTCCCGTTTATAGATAATTCATCTATTCATACTCACACATTGACAATGAATAGGAAAACGAATAACAGCAGAAGGAACATGGAGAAGAAGTAAATAACGACCAAGCGCATACACATTATTTTCGCCCCGACACGGGCATTCTGACATTTACACGACCTCTTGTAAGCTTTTGATACCAAGATACCAGGGTATCAAGATCACATCACTCCTCATTAATTTAACTTTATTAGGTGTAATTTCATAATTTCTTAATTCTGTGAAGGAGCAAACAACTTACATTTCATTGTTGCTGAGATAACTTATTCTATTTTCAAATTCAGATTCATCGATCAGTAATACATCAGCTTACAACTTATCTTAGCATTATCATTTACCGATTGCTAGTATCGATCTTCCGCCAGTTCACACACATTTAATTATTAATACAATGCAAACTCATCGTCTCTCCTGGACAGATCTCTCTTGTTACAAACAACAGGTGATACAGATATCTCTTCGTCTCGCTAGACGGATAACTCTTTATTACTTATTCATCGTCTCACCTCGACGGATAACTCACAATTCATCGTCTCACATAGACGGATAACTCGCAATTCATCGTCTCACCTAGACGGATATCTCTCGTTCACAAAAGAACTCATTGGCGGGATTTTCTCTTCATTCAACTATTTCTCTATATTCTCGTTTAACTCATTAGGCATTTCCGCATCCGGCATTTTTCGTAAATCTTCATGACAGTACTTGAACGATCGGTTACTCGTCAACGACTTTATCGTATACCTGTCACCCTCTAATACTTCAGTTCCCAAAAACGGTCCTTTGAATTTCGGATCTAACTTGGTTTGGTGTCTTTCTTCATTTTTCAATAGCACATAGTCACCCACGTGGTGTTTCAAAATCAAATCTGGTTTTGTCGTAAGACGCTAAGGAACTCATATTTTCTGTCGCCTGCGCTCTAACAGTTGCCAAATCTATTTCACATTCGATCTCACATGGGTAACTAACCCAAGGGGTCGAGCCTTTTGCCAATCAACATCTCCAACGGATTTGCCTCAGTGGCACGAGAAATTGTACAATTCAGTGCAAGTTGGACTTCGCCAATTGCATCCTGCCACGATCGTTGACTTGATTCAACCACTGACAACAAATTTTTCAGTATGCTCATAACCCGTTCCACCTGCCCATTTGCGCGGCTCATTCCCGTAGCAATCAAGTAAAGTTGAACTTTCTGTGATGCGCAAAACTCTGAAAACTTGGAGCTAGTGAAACATCTGCCCTGGTCAGCGATAACGCGATAGCGCGTTTCGAAAAAATCATCCCTAAGGAAGCGCATCAACAGTGTTTATTTAGTGGCTTATATGTATGCAGTAGCGCGTGAGTTATGATGAGAATCCGTGGGTCCTCTTCTACACAGTTCGAGTGCAGTATATACCTTGTTAGTTGGTTGTCACTTATAATGTGTTTCAATATGAATTTAATACACGTCTGGTTGCTTTGTGTTCTTGTACAAGACTGAAGACAATTTTATTTGGATATATCTTACGTTAGGGAGGCAAAGCTCCAGAAGTATTAGAAGGTTTACAATTATGCTGACCAATTTATCTATATGTATGTGCATTTATGTGCAACTCTTCTGAGAATGTGAAGGATGCTCTGGATCCTGTTTACATTGTCAGCGTTTTCTACATTGTAGTCAACGATCTGGCTCGCGTTGTTGTTGTTGTTGTCCCTGGGTCGATGTCGTTGACATAAGTGGGATCTGTCCGACTTGGGGAAGGGAAAGGTGTTGTATAACTCTCTCGACTCTTGTTGTTCTTATCAGTGGGTCGATGTCGTTGCCCTTAGCGAGATCTGGCCGGTTTTGGGGGAGGGAAAGGTGCAGTGGCACGAGAAATTGTACAATTCAGTGCAAGTTGGACTTCGCCAATTGCATCCTGCCACGATCGTTGACTTGATTCAACCACTGACAACAAATTTTTCAGTATGCTCATAACCCGTTCCACCTGCCCATTTGCGCGGCTCATTCCCGTAGCAATCAAGTGAAGTTGAACTTTCTGTGATGCGCAAAACTCTGAAAACTTGGAGCTAGTGAAACATCTGCCCTGGTCGGCGATAACGCGATCTGGTACTCCGAATAAGGATATGGAAGATTTCATAACGTTGACACAGCTTTCGGCATCTATCTTTAAGGTGTGATATAGATAAACAAATTTTGTATAGGCATCGATCTGAACAATAAGATATTCTTTCTTATCGCTCTTGCCACTTAATTTTCCCGTTATATCTATATGAATGGTATGCCACGGTATACTTGTCTTCGGGATAGAGTGAAGTTCTGAACCTTCCCAGACGATGATTTCACGGTCCGACAAGTAATACAGTTTGAAACAAATTTCCGGACATACTTGTTCATTTTAGCGAACCAATAATACAGGTACACTTTATCAAGTATCTTTTGCCATCCTAAATGCATAATCGACTCGTGTACCTGGTTAATTACTGACCATTTGAAAGCTCTGGGTACAACTGGTAAACAACTTGTTCTACCTAGTCTTTGGACCTTGCGATATAATACGCCTTTTCGCAGATCATACGTTTTGGCAAGGTTTTCGGCCAACTCATCTGACTTCAATTTGTTAACAATTTCTGTTATCTCGGGGTCTAATCGTTGCTCAGCAAGAAGCCAAGTACTTGAAATTTCGGACAGATTTACTCGTTTTTCGGGAATCTTGTTCATTAACTGAATGTGTTCGGATGGTAAAGGATTTCTTGATAGGAAATCGACATGAGCCATACGCTTACCCTCTCTATACTGAATTTCAAAATTAAACGATTGTAAGTAGGCCCACCAGCGGTGAACTCTGGGGGTTAAATCTACTTTTGTGCGAGAAGCTTTTAATGAATTACAGTCGGTATTGACAACGAACTCACGGCCAATTAGGTAATGGCGAAAATGTTTAACGGCATTTACCACTGCCAAGGTTTCAAGCTTATAAGAGTGATATACGCGAACTACGTGGGGTGCAGAGGGTTCTTTTCCTGCAGAGAGCACCGAATGTGCAAGTCCAGGAGCCTTTCCACGGTCTTGAGCAGAAAGGAGGTAAGGCTGATCGGCCGGTAGGACTTAGAAGACTATGACATACATAGCACTAATCTACAAGACAGAAACTTTTTTCTGATAAATTCCCACTACCTAGAATGGATGATATTTTGTATCAACTAGGTCGAGCTAAATACTTTTCATGCCTTGACTTGATGTCAGGTTTCTATCAGATAGAACTTAAAGAAAGCTCAAGAAACATAACATCCTTTTGAACGAGCAATGGCTCATATCGCTTCACGCGATAACCGTTTGGTCAGAAAATAGCACCAAATTCATTTCAGAGAATGATGACTATATAATTCTCCGGTTTAGAACCTTCTCAGGCCATTATATATAGGAACCTCCTTACCAAATTCGGTGTCTCTAGCTATTACCCCGACTATCAAAAACTTATCCAAAACATTTTAAATGAATGTGAAATCTGTAACATTGCAAAAACCGAACATAGAAATACAAAATTAGCCCTGGAAACAACCCCAGAAACTTTCAACCCCAGAGAAAAAATGCTTAATACGAGGGTCGTTTGATAAGTCCGTGACTTTTTGAATAAAATATATTTTTTTCGTCAAAGAAGCGTTTTATTTCTCAACATAATCTCCTTTTAGCTCTATACATTTAGTCCAGCGTTTTTCCAATTTTTTTATTCCTTCCAAATAATAGGTTTTCTCAAGGCCCTCAAAATAGTCGTTTGTTTCTGTGATGACCTCTTCATTTGACCCGAATCTCTTACCGCCGAGCCATTTCTTCATGTTTGGAAACAAAAAATAGTCACAGGGGGCTAAATCTGGAGAATATGCTGGATGGGGTAGCAGTTCGTAGCCCAATTTATGAAATTTTGCCATGCTGACTACACACGTGTGCACCCGTGCATTGTCCTGATGGAACAGCACTTTTTTTTCGCCAAATGCGGTCGTTTCTGCTTCAAATCAATATCGAATCTGTCCAAAAGCTCTGAATAATATTCGCCGGTGATCGTTTTACCCTTTTCAAGGTAATCGATGTGAATGATACCTTGTGCATCCCAAAAAACTGTGGCCATGACCTTGTTGGCCGACAGACCCACCTTGGCCTTCTTTGGTGCACGTTCACCCGGAGAAACCCACTGTCTTGATTGTTCTTTGGTCTCTGGTGTGGTGTGGTGGATCCATGTTTCGTCTACGGTAACGAAACGGCGCAAAAATTCGTTTGAATTGCGGTTGAACATCGCCAAACACTCCTTTGAAATGGTCACACGGTTGCGCTTATGGTCGTGTGTGAGCAATCGCGGCACCCATTGCCCGGAAAGCTTTTTCATGTCCAAATATTCATGTAAAATGTGATGTACCCGTTCAGTTGAGATGCCTACAGCCTCAGCTACCTCACGCACTTTCATTCTCCGATCATCCAATATCATTCCATGGATTTTGTCGACGATTTCTGGCATGACGACCTCTTTTGGGCGACCTGAACGTTCGGCATCACTTGTACTGGTACGACCACAACGGAACTCAGTAAACCATTTCTTAACCATTGAAATTGATGGTGCAGAGTCCCCATAATATTTATCAAGTCTTTCCTTGGTTTCGGTGATGGATTTTTTACGCAAAAAATAATGCTTAATTAGCACACGAAATTCACTTTTTTCCATTTTCGTTAAAATTCACGAGATCGTCTGCTTTCAATGCCTATAAAACGCAAACCAAAAAACGCAGCTTTCTCAAAATTTTACGGTCAGCTGTTAATCGATAACTGCTGACAGGAGCAGTGTTGTATTTAGAGCAGGTGCGCGGCAAATACAAAAAGTCACGGACTTATCAAACGACCCTCGTATCAAAACTTCTGTTTGGCTTAAATTTGACACTAACGAAATTTTGATAATATCCCACATTCCGAGAGAAATAATTAAAACACCTTTCGAAATAATACCATACCCCGACGAAAATAATAACATACTAACTGAAACAATACATGACAAATATTTTTCGCATAATAACTAAACTTTCATTGCAAGTTCACAAATCTTGGTCATAAATAAATGCATAACAGGTATACTTAATCAAGTCTCAACATAATGTAGATACAGTTCTGATTTTGAAATAAAATGTGTTGAACCTAATATAATCATAACTTGGAACCTTCCCAAAACTACGTTAAATCAAAATTGTATTAATAGAGAAATTATAATAGAAGGTAATAACATGATAAAAGCATTTAATTGTTCCATTCAGTTAGAAGAAATTTTGATTACCAACACAATGTTAGATTACACTCAAACTATCTATGTAAACAATAATGTAACAAAACTTGAACCACTTGAATACATTCAGGCAAATGAAATAATTGAACAACACACTCAAACTAGTAATGTCTTCCAAATAATAACAGTTACAACATTAGTAATAATAATTATAATCGCAGCATAATACTTCATTTATAAATAAAAGACTATACCACAGAAATTAATTGTAAAATTCAAGAATCAAAATCCAGAAAATGAAACTATCATAAGTCGTGAAACAGAAAGTCATGTACCTTCAGTAAGTACCCCTGTATTGTATCCTAAAGTTATTGCCTGAGGACAGGCCTTTTTCTTAAGGATGGGGAAGTGACATATCCATTCTACACCCACACTTTAAACTCCCCAATTCCACATAATATAATAAGAAACAACGCACACTATTATAAAACTCACATACACACATTAATGTCTAAGTACAAAATGTAATCAAAGAAAGAGAGCCCTTTGATGAAGTTTGGTTCCCACAGATCATAAAACCAAAACGCGAAAAATAACAAATAATTGCTCGAACCCGGTCACCCAAATATTTGTCCCCCAATTCGATCAATTGGTTAGCTCCAATGTTTACAGCAAGCCAACTGAAATAACAAAACTTTATCACCCGATTTTCCGCTCAGGCACTTGTCTCAGGATTCTCCAATTACCCCTATTTATCGGGTACCTCTCCCTCTCTCAATGAGAGAACATTAAAGTTAACTCAGCCAAACTCACTTAAAGAGAACATGAGAATCAAATTAGCTAAACTCTTTTAAAGAGTTTGCTGTCTTAACACCCACCCTGCCTATATAAAACCAGGAACGCATCTAAACAGTATTTCAGTAAACTTTCAGTTAAGTTCTGTTCAGTTCAGCATAGATCTGTTCAGTTCAGCTCAGTCCCGAGCACCGAGTACGCTATCAACCGCGCTAGCTCGCTAAAGTCTGTTATCAAACCCTAGATAATCTAAAGGCTCTAGTTCTTCCTTTGGAAGCAAATAAAAAGTGTTTAACTAATAAACTTAAAAACAACCGTGTTTTTATTTTTATACCCTTGCAGAGGGTATATTAATTTTAGCCAGAAGTTTGCAACGCACCTATGGAGACATCTCCGACCCTATAAAGTATATATATTCTGAATCAGCATAAACAGAGGAGTCCAAAAATGGATGTCCGTCTGTCCGTCCGTCCGTCCGTCCGTCTGTTGCAACGCAAACTAGTCTCTCAGTTTTTGAGCTATCTTCATGAAACTTGGCATATAAGCTTCTTATTGCTGCGCGCTGTAAATAAGTCGGAACGAGCCAGATCGGACCGATATATCGTATAGCTGTCATAGAAACTATCGGCCGATTTTTGTTGTTTTTCAAGATATTGCAACAATATTTGGCAAATCTTATTCTTATTACGTTCCTAATGTGCTGTCAAAATTGTATCAAAATCGGACCGCTATAACATATAGCTGCCATAGGAACAATTGTCTGAAATTAGGGTTTTTGTATGCAAACCTGTTTTGTTCTTGGAAATACAGCACATTATGAATACTTTTTAATGTTATACAGTAACCCGCCCTTAGTTTTTCCATTTAAATATCTCAGACGTTTATATTCTATAGCTGTTATAGGAACAATCAGTCAGTCCGTCTGTCTGTTGCAACGCAAATTAGTCCCCCAGTTATTGAGCTATCTTCATAAAAGTTGGCTCACAAGCTTCTTATTTCTGCCTTCATTAAATAAGTCGGAACGGGCCAGATCGGACTGATATATCGTACAGCTGTCATGGAGCCTATCGGTCGATTTTCGTTATATTTCAAGATATAGCTATCAGGCTTACCACATCCAAATCTAAGTATGTCCTTAATAATAAAGTTTCATCAAAATCGAAGTTTTATAACTTATAACGATCAACGATCGGCCTAAGGAAGGTACCTGTTGCAATTTTATGAAAATCTGAGTACTATTACATATAGCTGTGTACAACTGCAAGGGTATAAAACCTTCGGCAAGCCGAAGGTAGCCTTGCTTTCTTGTTTTTATTAAACCCTCGGTCTGAATTCATTAATATATATATGTCGCAGATCATTTAAATTAAACAACATTTCCAGCAATTGCGTTGTTTCTGTTTGGCACGCGCCATGATGCCTTTTCTATTCTTTGCTGCGCGGCAGAAAACTGTTAGAGTTTCTGCCGAACGTAGTCTGGTCGCGGGAAGGAGCGAGGGGAAGTAGATGTCTGTACGAAAACGGGAAGCATACAGAAAAATGCAGTGTGCATTAGTATTGGTGTATGCGGACTAGAATAAGTCTCCAAAATGTGTTGGTATTGCATGTAGAGTTAAGAACTACGCATAATTCTGATTTTGTGAAAAAGAGATTGGTACAGTCAGTTTTCGATCATTACGCATAACAGACATGCCTCGCTCACGCGCTAGAAAACGTTGCGCAGACAACAATGAGAGTAGTGAAGAGGAAGAAGGGCATCCTGATGACTCTTCGACATATATAAGTTAACATAGAGGAGTTAACGAGACTGTCTGTTACGTTCCCACGTTCGCCGGCCACCTGACATTTGAGCCGTTTGGCAACACTAGATCAACACTTTTTGGTGACAGGGCTAGCTTTGCGTTAAGAATATTGTACGATTTTACATTAACTGCAGAAAATCGTACGCTGCAGATAATACGTAGGCACACTGCTATCGTAAGCAGATAGGCGACAGGGTACGTTTTCACACGCACCTAAATCAACAGTGACCCTTTACTGATATGCACTGAATCAATACTGACCGTTCGCTGATATGCAGGCGGACTTAGTAAAAAAGGACCCTTTTTATCGCTATGCATGCAGATGCACGATTTCGCACCATCTGCATGCCATAAATCAGCAGATATCATTAGACTTAGATAGTTAACATTTGTCTTTTATCATGTAGCATGTAACCTAAGTAAATACCTAGCTTGTAAGAAACGTGTATATAAACCCCACAACGAGGAAAATAAAATCAGTATGAAAAGTAACTCTCACTTGACTACTCATTCTTACTCCGCAGCCCAATTTGTTTCTGTACTTATTGCGGCGACCTCTGCCACATGGTTATCCACCTGGGGCAAGCAAATTTAATAATAACACAATAAAATACCGTTGATATTACTCCGACGTTGAGTGATATCAATTCTAATCTAAACATTTGGTGACCCCCGACTACGACCACGAGAAGTTGTCAACCAGGCGACAAAGGCTTAATAACCTCTGACTCTGGAATTATAAAAGTTGTCAACTAGGCGATAAGGACTTCAGGATCACGACGCTGGACCTACGAAGTTGTCAACCAGGCGACAAACTCCTAAAATAAAAAAAAAACATTTGTTAATTTATACTGTTAGAAAGAACACGGTGTGAGTCGAGGCACATCAGAAAAAATACCTCTTAAAGTTCTGACAACAGTTAATAAATTAAAAATGGCCACATCAAGCATCAACATTTTGCTGGCACAGCAATCTCAAATCGGCGAAGAGATCCAGAAAATTATACGTAACTACAAGAAGGATCCCGCCGAAAGAAAAACACATCCAAAATACTTCAGCGATAGAATCGCATCGCTGGAGTCCCACCAACAGCTTTTCGAGTTAAATGAAGAAAAGATCCGCACGATTTTGCAAGGAGCAACGGTGGAACATGAGTACTTCAGTGGAAAGTACTTTGAAATAATAAAAAGCACGACGAATGAATATATAGCTATATTCCAGAAACAACTGCGTGTTCTGGAAATGGACTCTGAATCTATGACATCAACGGACGAAAGCGAGATCCAGCCCATGATTCGGGAACAGCGGGTTTTGCTTGAAAGTCTGGATCGTATAATGAAAATGATGTCAGACGAATCTCAAGCTGGATTCAAACCAATAATTGAACAATATTGGAAGGATATCAAGGATATCCATGTGCAAATGTACAAAAGGTTTGCCGATCCAGTCTCTCTCGGCTATAATTTACAACACTTCTTATCGGCCGAGATTGCTGTGATTAAAAACCAAACAGCATGCGATGTAAATGTCCCACAAATAGTGACATCTACATTACCTACAGCACCACCATTACCATTACCTAAGGTCTCCATCCCGAAGTTTGATGGAGGCTACCTTAAATGGCAGCAATTTCATGACATGTTTAAGAAAATGATTCATGAAACCACTTCAATACCCATTATTCAAAAAATGTGGTATCTGAAAAATCATGTAATTGGCGATGCAGAAAGACTCATACGCCATCTTTCACTGACTGAAGGAAATTACACCACAGCTTGGAATATGCTAGGAGAAAGATTCAATAACAAGCGAGTGCTCAGTACAGCACTAATACAGAGGTTACTAGATCAACCCACAACGACTGGTAACGATGCAAACTCTGTAAAGACAATGCATGATAACATTAAAGAAACGTTATCAGCGCTTAACAACATTGGGATACCGACAAACGAATGGGATCCACTTCTGCTATGCATTCTTACAAAAAAGATGGATAGACAGAATTATGTTTTGTATGAACAATCCATACAAAATACACGGCAAAACCAATCGATTAGTGAATTCCTCGCATTCTTGGAGCAAAGGTTCCTAACATTGGAAGCCATTAATACAGACAAATATAAAGTCAAGCACAACACGTGTGCTTCAGTAGGAGCTGAACACAACTTTATATGTTATTTCTGTAAAAAACCGAATCATAGCATTTTTAAATGTAATGATTTCTTAAAACGAACAGCAGCAGAACGTTTAAATTGGGTACAGAAACAGAAACTCTGTGCAAAATGCTTCCGTTCAGAACATCAAACTAGTTCATGTTCGAAAAGGGACTGTTTTAAGTGTAACAAAAAACATAACACATTGCTACACTTAGAATTAAAACCTGAAAGCACAACAGCTGCTACCGCAAGTGGACAACAGTCAAGCTATATTTTGTTAGCCATATTGTCGACCATAAAAATCAATGGCATTGGAGGAAAGGTTCACACCTCCAACGCTCGCATCAATGTCATGCTGAAATCAAATTCTGGAGATTTCAGTTCTAGGTTGGAAGCAATGGTTTTGCCGAACATTGTGAATGACCAATCAACGCGTTATATCTCCTCCGATAGTTGGAAAGTGCCACAAAATATAACATTGGCAGATCCACACTTTGGAAAACCTGGAAAAATAGACGTTCTTCTAGGAGCCGAACACTATTTCCAAATTTTGAATCAAGGACAAGTGTCATTGAAAAAAGGACTACCCATGCTTCAAGACACCAAACTTGGATGGATCATCGCGGGCAAAATTCAAAATAAAGCCTCAAAATCATCAATATGTGCGATGCTTACAGAACAGGAGAAGGTGGACGAACAACTAGCCAAATTCTGGGAATTGGACAATCTCCAGACAAAGGGCCCTTGTCTTTCGCCGATGGACAAGGAATGTGAACGGCAAAAGGAGTGGAAACAATATCGAGAGGACCTCAAGGTTCTTAACGAAATTAAAATTGACCGACATGTCTATAAACAAGTTCCTGTCCAAAGGGAAATACACACATTTGTAGACGCATCAGAAAAGGCATATGCGGCGGCAGTGTATATCCGCTCCATTCACAAGGATAAACGAATAAGCGTTCAATTGTTATGCGCTAAATCCCGACTAGCACCGCTTAACGCTATTACACTTCCTCGATTGGAATTAAAGGCTGCCGTCCTAGGTGCAGAAATAACAAGCACGGTTAAGGAACAGCTATCCTTGGAGACCATACCTACATATTATTGGTCCGATTCAGAAATAGTATTATCTTGGATCAACAATCAAAAAACAATTAAAGACAAATTCGTAGCCACCAGGATAACAACCATTCAAGATGTGTCCACACAAAAGGAATGGAGACATATCCCAAGCGCACACAACGCAGCTGATGTAGCATCAAGTGAATAACTGCTACAAAATTCAAGGATCACAGCTTGTGGTTCTATGGTCCACTCTTTCTGCATGGACCTCCATCGACATGGCCATCGCCGTTTGTAGCAAAGGGAACTGAAGCATCCAAGGTCGTCCCTGAAGTCGTATTAGCAGCAACCAAATCAGAAAAATTGATATACACAATCAATCATGGAAACTCATAAAATAAATTGTTGAGAATTGTTGCTTATATGATGTGTTTTCGAAAACGGAAAGCCAACGAACCAATACTACAATTGGAAGAAATAAATGAAGCCCAGAAGATAGTCATTCGTAATATTCAACAAAATGGCTTCATGGCAGAATTAAAGGATCTCCAGAAAAATCGTGAAGTGGACAGACACAGCAGCTTAAATGCTTTAGCACCATTCCTCGATAATGAAAATATTATTCGAGTAGGTGGAAGACTAGAAGCAGCAGAGATTACATTTAACGCAAAACATCCTATGCTGCTGCCATACAATGACCCGATTAACAAAATTGATATTTGAGCAAGGTCATAAGGATAACATGCATTGTGGACCTCAAGCTCCTTTAGCAACAATGCGGCAAAAGTTCTGGGCCATTAAGGGAAAAACAATAGCCCGGAATATTGTGCGAAACTTTGTAAGATGCACAAGAGCCAAACCCAGATTAATCCAACAAATCATGGGAAATCTACCACCATTAAGAGTCACTCAAGCAAGACCATTTCTTAATGCTGGGGTAGACTATTGTGGACCGATGAAGGTTCACTATAAGCTCCGTGGAAAGCAACCACATGTAGCATATATTGCCATATTCTGCTGTTTTGCAACAAAGGCAGTGCATTTGGAACTAGTAAGCGACCTTACGACCGATGCATTTCTAGCGGCTCTTCGAAGATTTATCAGTCGACGTGGGAAGTGTCAGACTCTGCATTGTGACAATGCAACAAACTTCGTGGGAGCCAGCAACAAGCTCAAAAATCTGGAAGAAGCAATTCAGTCAGACAAGGCTAAAAAGGCCATTATCGAGAGCTGCAATCAAAAGGGAGTAACGTTTAAATTTATTCCTCCCAGCGCACCTCACTTCGGCGGACTATGGGAAGCAGCCGTTAAATCAGCCAAGCAACTACTTCTTAAAAATATTGACTTCGTTAAACTTACATATGAAGAATTAGAAACAGTAGTGATCGAGATTGAAGCAATATTGAATTCTCGACCACTAGTGCCGTTGTCAAATGATCCAAACGACGTGACTGCATTGACGCCTGGACATTTTATAATAGGAGAACCACTGACGGCTCAAGTGGACCATGAACCATCGCAACAACCTGTTTCATTAGGACAGAGATGGACAGCAGTATCCAAAGTCAAACATCAGTTCTGGTCACAGTGGTCAACGAACTACCTACAGCAACTCCAAGAACGGCATAAATGGAAAAAATCATATGCTAATGTTAAAGAAGGCATGCTAGTGCTAATAAGAGAAGACAACACACCAGTTCTGCATTGGCCAATGGGACGTATCATCAATGCAATCCCTGGAAAGGATGGCTTCGTTCGAGTTGTGGAGTTAAAAACAGCAAGAGGCATCTTCAAAAGGGACATCCAACATATTGCCCCATTATTTCCGGAAGAAGAACCGGATCACAAGCATCCGATAGAAGAAGGAGAACAACGCGAAGAGGAAACGAAACCCAAACGACGGCAATTAAATATGCCCTCACTGACAACGACTTTGTTAGTCATGATGTTGCTATTGCCACTCGCAATGGCTCAATCAATTAACATAACCCAGTTTGGACGAAAGCCAGGGATCTTCTTTGAAAGGATTGGGACAACGCAACTCACTACAACCGATTGGAATATTGTTGCATATTACGACCTACAACCTTATTGGCAAGATATGATGACATTTTCATTGGGAACAAAGAAGATTGGAGAAATATGTCTGGAATTCAGTCAAATTCAGGCATGCAAAGGCATGTACCAACACTTCAAGCACATCGAAGAAGATCTACAAACAGAAAATTATTTATTAACAAAACCACGATCACGTCGAGCACCGTTGGATATTGTTGGAAATATTGCCAGTAGCCTGTTTGGAGTATTAGATTCGAATTATGCGCTTGAAATGTCGAACACTATCATGAAGGTAAAGGATAATGAGAATCACTTATTAAAGCTGATTGAAAACCAAACCACGTTAATCGACTCAACAATTAATGTGATACGTCGAGATGAAGTGTCCAACTCAAAAAGACTCACAATCATAGAAGGATTCATGACAGCTGCAAAGAAAGAAAAGAACCACTTCCAGTCTTTTCAATGGTACATCACACTTACCACGCAGCTAACACTCTTAGCAACAAACCTACAACGAATGCAAAGTGAGATTATTAATGTGTTAACAGACATTCGTCATAATACGATAAGTCCAGCATTGATCTCACCAAAACAATTAAAGGAACAAATGAATCAAATACGAGAGCACCTGAAGAGTGAACAAATGCTACCTGTCACGCCGGACAACTTGCTAATGCTCTACAAAATGATGAGGGCTGAAGGAACTATAGTAAATAATCATGTAATTATCAAAATTACATTACCACTAGTATCCACACAAATTCTTGAAATATTTAAGCTCAGTCCTATTCCGTCAACATCCGAGAATGGAATAATCAACTATGACATCAAGATTGCGTTCATTGCAATCAACGATCATCGAGATGAATTTGTAGAATTGACAGAAATGGATTTTCAAAATTGCTACCCAAGAGACACTGACGATTTTATATGCAAAAATAAACAAACAAAATTCACAACTAAAACTAGTTGCGAAATGAAATTGTTTCACAACAGAACAGATGCATCATGTCATTTGACACAGTCAAATAAAATATTTACACTACTAAACATGCATGCAAGAAATCACTGGATATTTGCTACAAATTCTCAAGTGCAACTATCAGCAGTGTGTCCGGATGGAGCATCAGACATAATTTTACAAAACTCTGGAATACTAAGTGTAACTGCTGGATGTAAACTACGAAACTCATTGATGACTCTCATCAAGACAATCATACCTACGTCGTTCGCTCGTTTTGGAGATATGATCAGCAAAATTAAAACAACAACAGCACAACCTGACACCACACTAACAAAGGAAGAGTTGATGCAACATTACATCGACTTACAACAACTACGAAAGAAACTCCTCCCAAGCAACACATTTCAATTACCTCAAGAAATTGAACCGATTAAACATCATCACATCGCATTATACGGTGGACTTCTGTTCATGATGATCCTGTCCATATTCTATATTAGAAACAAGTACAACAAAGGAAGGACATCCGCCAAATCAAATCCACCAACCGAAGAGAACCTACATCAATTTAGAATCAATATCGAAGATTCTTGAACATATGTTCAACGGCCGGGAGGATGTAAGATTTTACATTAACTGCAGAAAATCGTACGCTGCAGATAATACGTAGTCACACTGCTATCGTAAGCAGATAGGCGACAGGGTACGTTTTCACAAGCACCTAAATCAACAGTGACCCTTTACTGATATGCACTGAATCAATACTGACAGTTCGCTGATATGCAGGCGGACTTAGTAAATAAGGATCCTTTTTATCGCTATGCATGCAGATGCACGATTTCGCACCATCTGCATGTCATAAATCAGCAGATATCATTAGACTTAGATAGTTAACATTTGTCTTTTATCATGTAGCATGTAACCTAAGTAAATACCTAGCTTGTAAGAAACGTGTATATAAACCCCACAACGAGGAAAATAAAATCAGTATGAAAAGTAACTCTCACTTGACTACTCATTCTTACTCCGCAGCCCAATTTGTTTCTGTACTTATTGCGGCGACCTCTGCCACATGGTTATCCACCTGGGGCAAGCAAATTTAATAATAACACAATAAAATACCGTTGATATTACTCAGACGTTGAGTGATATCAATTCTAATCTAAACAAATATTTTGTACTTAGTTGTTAGTTGGACTTTGACGATTAAAGAGTTCAGTATCGTAACAGGACAAAGTCTTTTTATTTGGAACATAAATCTGAATAAATTAATAACTGGCGCCCAACGAGAGAAAACCCGAGTGAAATCAACTCACATTTTTTCGATACAGAAGTACGAAAAAAATAAATAAAACAATTAAACTTTCATATTGTTTGCACCGAAACTCGCCGCCTGAAAGTAGGCAGCATATCGGCGTAAACAGTGCGAGAGTCACCAAGGGCTCTCGCGCTCTTTTATCCATTAGCATGTTAAGTTAGGCTTAAGGAAATGAAATCATGTAAAAACCACTAGTTGAGAAAATATAAGTGAAGTGAACACCACGCGCCCCGCATTGTCGTATTTTTATTCCGTATTGTTTTCGCGTCGGTATATCACATTTTTTCGCAGCAAGTGTAACCCAAGCCAAGCAGGAAGAAGCCACTGCCGCCACCACATTCATTGGTCCTTCGAGCCGGATTCTGCTACTTTTTTGGACTTACGTCGCTGGATTATCATCAGAATGGGGATTCCGCTCGAACCTCAGCCACGGCTCAAGCTCCTTCAGGGATTTAGTTCAGATAAGTACATGATTTTTTCTCACTTGTCTGAGGCGGAGGTGCTGTGTGCAACTGCTCCTAAAAGAAAATATTAATTTCTTTCCAAACTTTGGCGAACCTCTGTATGTGCATATGTGCACTTGTAAGTACATACATACAGACGATTGTAACATATTACGAAGATATATCAACTGTAGGTATATCTTAACCCGCGGATGGTCGATACTTTGCGGCACTGCACGCGATAAAGCCGGCTACGCTTCTTTTGGGAGATATGGGGGGGTTACACAATTATTTGTGCTGAAAGTATATGCAGGCTGTGTTTACAAAAATATTACTAGAATTCGCGTGCGGGGTTGCTTATCTTCAAATCTACATGCATGGGCGAAGTGACAAAGAGGATATAATAGAAATAGATAAGAGGAGAAAGAAAGGAAAATAAAAGATGACTAAACTGAATCGGCTCGATCATGTTCAGCTGGCAGGTGTTGTTGCTCAGCTGTTTCGTTTGCCCGCCCTACCATGACCATTTCGTCCGCTCTGTTGTTGTGATGTCCACAAATGGTCCCAAAGATCGAGTCGACTATCTAATTCCCTACCCTGCTTCCATTAGGCATGACCCTATCAAATAACTCTAGCAAGAATTCATATTATTATTTAACATTTATTAATTATTATCTAAAACTATGACTAACAAATACATTTTATTAATTAAAAGGAGAAAAGTGCGAGAATGAGGCTGTTGAGGAATAATAATATGTCAAATATATATATATATGTGTAAAATATGATCGTAGAGTATTTCTAGCTATTAATAATTTTATACGTAGGTTATTTCATTTCGTGTTTATTTCCATACCGAAATACTCTAAATATGAGGGTATATTTCGCATAATTAGCGAACAGATGAGCAGTCAACATAAATTCACAGGCAAATAAGCAGACAAAGAGAACACAAAAAAATGATCAAAGCGCAGAGGTCCGTTATGTTCGCTCTCTTAGCGCGCGCATAACGCAGCATAACCAAAAAGACTGAAGAGAGGCTTGCAGTCTCACTCTCTCTCGCTATTCGTATGACTAATCGTCAGAATAAGAAAAAAAGAATGCATTGTCACTTACCGCTTTAACTGTCCATCGACGAAAGCGCTTTCGGGGTGGAGGCTGAAAGGGGGGAATGCGTAGGCGTGTGTGTTTCTACACTGTTATTTGCGTGTTTAATTTAATTAATTGCCGATCTGATTATTTATTAATTGTTTTTTTTTTTTTTTTTTTTTTGTTTTAGTTTATGATTGGTGTATTGTAGGTTTAATATCTTGCACTTTTGACTTCATGATAATTATTTGTCTGTCCTCATTCTCACTCTTTTTTTTCTTTAAGTGTACTATTTAAATTGTATGTTAACTACTATTTTTCGTTCGGCTCTCTTTAAATTAATTACAATAAATAGACATGGATCGATAATTTTTTTATATGGGACATAAATTGATCCAGCATCTCTAATTGGATTTTTGACATAGGCAATAAGCTGGACTTGCCAAAAGGGCAGAGGTTAGAATCTTTTCATTCTCTTTTTGTTAATTCTGCTAAGTTGTCTCCATTTTGGCGCTCAGACTTATTTTCTGGGGTCAATTCCCTTTTTTTTTTTTTTTCACAATCACTGGGGACTCTGCAATTTAATACATTTTCCGTCCACTGGTATCACTCAAACAAAAAACATGGATTTAGGTATTCCGACGTATATATCTTTGCCCGGGCCAGCTGGGCTTCTGCCCGCTCCGCGTCTCTCGAAACAACTGCAATCTTGCTCGAAGTGGAGAGCGGTGCAATGGCAAATTCGAATAGAAACAGCTGTTTGCATGCAATCGTTGCAAACTTGCGCTGGCTATTAAAGAAAAGGGAAAGACGAAAAATAAGAAAACCTTCGCTTTTCTTTTCAATTTCCAATCGAAAATATAATTACCTAATATTTAGATGGTAATAATGTTAATTAAATTTTTTTCTTTGGTGGTTGGTACTTGCTCGTACCCTCTTCCGAAAGTTCTGTCTATTATGAGGATCGACTGGCTAATAAGCAGAGCTCAGGCTAGACCCTGACCAGGAAACCTTTTTGGCGCCTTTTTCCCCCAAGCCAAGAATGACGCGGCAATTTTACTTATTGATGTTTCACTCTCGTTATGTTGGCAATGGAACAAGCTCTATCGATACCACAAAAAAAATATATAAAAACATACTCCTTTTTGTGTTTTCACCAAAAAAAATTCAGGAGCAAGCGTTTTATTTACTTTAGGTTTTTTTTTTTTTTTATATTTATCTTTCGGATATTTTTAAGCGTTTATCTGCTACTATTTTAGGTTGCTGCAATCTACTACTTAAACTAAAACCAAAGTCTTGTCGAATACTGGTGCATACTTTTAGGCGGAAGTCTGAATTATTTGTAGCGACAAGCGCCTCTACAAAACCCCCCCACCAAGATCACACTTTAAGCAGAAAACTTTAATAGTGTGATCCACGCTTGGAGCGGAAATGATAAATAAAATCAGCAGGTTTTATTGCTTAAGGTCTTTTGCATGGAATTTTCCTACAAAGTGACCATTTAAGTCTTCTAATTCGTAGTAGCTATCTCCTAACTTACGCCTTATTCGAGATTTTATAAAGCTTGGAGCCAGTTTCGCATTGTATCCTATCGAGAAATTGCTTTGGGAAAAGTTGCGTCGATAGACCTCTTGACCCACAGCGAATGATACCTCACGTGCTCGCAAATTATATGTATTTTCGTTGCGTTGATGCTGTTTGCGCATTGTGGTTATTGCCTTTTCGCGTTCTATGTTAAAGCTATCTTCCCTGTTAAAGCACACTGACCGATCTTCTAACATTTCAAGGTTCTTTAATAGTTTGAACGTTGATCCGTTGGTGATCATGTTTTGCCCAAAAGTTAATTTATAGGGGGTGCTGTTGATTGCAGAGTGCCAGCTAGAACGAAGCGAACAACAAATTTTGCTTAGCTGCTCATCCCAGTTATTCTGGCTTGGACTTATATATGCTTTTATTGCGGCAATCACAGACCTATTCACTCGTTCAGATGCGTTTCCCTGAGGAGCGTATACCGCCGTATATGAGTGTGAGATGTTATACTTTCTTAAAAGGTTGTTGAAAGCATGTGATTTAAACTGGACTCCATTGTCTGAAACCACTACTTCTGGGACGCCAAAACAATGAAGCAAATCTTCTTCAACATACTTTAAGATAGCGTCAGCAGTGAATTTCTTTACTGGCTTCAAAAAAGGAAACTTTGAAAAATGATCTAAGACTACAAAAACTCCTATGTTACCTGACTTAGAACGTGGGTAAGGACCCAGGAAATCGACATATAGTTTTTGAAAGAATCTTTGGGATTCACCGGTTTTACTGAGCGTGGGTCTTAAAGTGTGGTTCGGGTGTTTGGTGCACTTACAAATTTCGCAGCTGTTTATGTAAGCTCTAACGTCTGTAACCAAGTTTGGCCAAAAATAGTACCTACGAAGTCTCTCTAATGTCTTGTTTATACCACAGTGCGATGCTAAAGGATGATCGTGAGCTAATCGCAATGCGATTGGTATTACATCTTTTGGTAGCCAAATTTTCCACACCATATCATCAGCTATTCGGTCGCCAGTTGCATGTTCCATTCTACGATATATTATGTTGTTCACGACTTTAACGTCCGGCAGTTTATTTTCATTTTGTTTCACCTGTTTTACTAATGCCTCGTATTCAATGCTTCTGAACGAATCTGCTTCTAAATCGATAAATTGATCAAGGTCCATGCTAGCTAAGTCTTCAGTAAATGTTCGCGAGAGTGCATCTGGAACAATATTTTGGCTTCCTTTGCGATGTTTGATTTCAAAGGTAAACCCTTGCAATCTAAGAGCCCATCTTGCAAGTCTGCTGCTTAAGTCTGTTTGAGACATAAGCCACTTTAATGAGGCGTGGTCTGTGACAATTGTAAATTTTTGCCCTTCTATGTACGCTCTGAATTTCTTTATGGCTAATATAGCTGCTAAACACTCTTTTTCTGTAACCGAATAATTTCTTTGGCTCTGGTTAAGTTTCTTAGACATAAAGGCTATAGGAACTTCGTTTCCCTCGGCATTTAACTGAACCAGTACACCACCAACACCTGTGTGACTGGCATCGCAGTGAAGAAAGAATTCGGCATCAAAATTAGGGCTGTGCAGAACAGGAGCCTCGCACATTTGCTTTTTTAACAGCTCGAAAGCTTTCTGAGCTTCATCGGACCACTCAAATTTCCTCTTCTGCTTCAAAGTATCTGTAAGAGGCGAAGCAATCGAAGCGTAATTCTTTATGAACTTATGGTACCAACCGGTCATTCCTAAGAATCTACGCAGCTGTTTAACCGATCTTGGTACCGGAAAATCAACGATAGCTGACAATTTTTCCGGATCCGTAGCAATTGTGCCATGCCCTACAATATGGCCCAGATATTGAACTTGCTTCAGACAAAATTTACTTTTCTCAACATTAATTGTCAGACCGGACTTAGTAAGCTGAGATGCTAGTTCTCTAAGCGTACTTAAATGTCTTTCAAAAGTGTCTGACACAATCAATAAATCATCAAGGTATATAAAAACTTCTCTCCTCAAATGCGCTGGAATTATTTTATCCATTAGCTTGGACATAGTTTGAGGTGCGTTGCATAATCCAAATGGCATAACCTTATACTGATAAAGAGGCCGACCCGGTACAGAGAATGCTGTTTTATCCCGCGATTTAGGATCGAGAGGAATTTGCCAAAATGCATCTTTAAGATCCAGACTCGAAATGAACTCTGCTTTAGGCAAACGGCTCAGGATTCCATCTATGAAAGGCATTGGATAAGCATCTTTTACTGTAATGGCATTTACTTTTCTGCTGTCTAAGCAGAGTCTAACTTTTCCAGGCTTACGCACCAGAACGACAGGGGAGGACCATGCACTGTTCGACTCCTCGATAACGTCCAGTTCAAGCATTCGGTCTAGTTCTTCATACATGATTCTTTCAATGGCTGGTGATACGGGAAAATGTCTTTGTTTGATCGGAATGGCATCCGCGACATCTATGCTGTGTGAAAGCACAGTTGTACGCCCTAATCCCTTTTTGGCAAATGAAGGAAAAAGCTTAACAGTTGCTTCTAATTGTTGTCGCTCTTTGTCTGACAATGGTCGCAATAGCGGGTCATCCAGAGCTGAAATTTCATTTTGGAGAAGACAGTGTGGAAGCAAGTCAAAAGCTTTCCAAAAATCGATACCTAGGTAGAGCGGTTGCGATAGAGACGGCACAATGTAAAACGAAATTTCTTTTTCGTGTTGCTTAAAACATACTGTCGTGGTAAGTCTGCCAATTATTTGCTGTGACTTTCCATCAGCCGTTCTAACAGAGCATGACAATGGCTTGAACTCTTCATTATCCTTTATAAATTTACTGGCTAATGTTCCTCCAATACAACTTATTGAAGCTCCAGTATCTAGAAGGCCTGTGTATCGGTTACCTAAAATTGTCAACTCTGCATATGGTCGAATATCTAATGGATTGTCTACTATTGCAGCCAATAATTTGGACCTCTCTTGCCTCCACTTTTGAAAATGTTTCTTTATGCGAAGGCGTGAACGAACAATCTTCCTATTGGTTAATGACAGTGTTTGTTTTTGTATAGCAGGAATATTTTGAAAATCTGGTACGTTTAAATTCGAAGTTAAAAGCTTTGTCGGAATATCCGCTAAAGCTGAGTTATCGATAATATCAACAATTAGTTTTGGCGAGCACTGTTGAACGGTGCTCGAGGTTTCCGGTTTTTTGAACTCTGACACTTATTACAGCTTGGTCTATAAGTATCTGGCTTTCCACACCCATAGCAAAAAACTCGCCTCTCCGCTGAACAGTCATGGTATCTATGCCCTTTTCCTTGACAGTTCCAGCACTCTACGTCTATAGCAGCAACGTCCTCTACTACCTCAACCTCGCTTTCCAAATCGCTATCTACCTGTTCAGCTAGTTCGTTTATTGTTTTTTTCTGAACAGCAGGTCTTGCGTTAAGACTCGGCATCCTCGACATTTGCTGCTTAAAGTTTTCGTGCCTACGTACGGCTTGACGCAACTCAGCCACACTTTGAATAGGAATATGCAACAGCTCGTGCTGAATCTCTGGTAAGAGATTCGATCTGAGCACGCCCATCAAATATGAGTCTGTTAAGGGACATGATAGGTGGTCAGCCATAGCTGCAATTGCTTCGGAAAACTCATCGAAGCTTTCGTGAGGCTTTTGCTTCCGACGATCTATCGCGGCTTGAATATCCCGATCGGTGCGCGCATCTTTATACCTAGTTCTTAATGCTGCGCATAAATCGGCCCATCGTAGGTCCTGCACGCCCTTATGATACCTCCAGAACCATTCTGCTGCACTTCCCTCAAACAAATTGCTCGAATAGCGTGCTAGTAATTCCAAGTTACCCTCCAAGGTCTGTCGGGTCAAGGCTTCGGCTCTATAGATAAAGTCATCTACCGATAACAAACCTTTTCCGTTAAATCGCAATTTCCAGTTAGTTATAATCTGGCTAACACGATCTGGCCTTAAATCTGTGGTAGATTCGCCACTTTGCTGACTTACAGGAGTCACTACTGCGGGTATTGGATCAGCTTGGATCGGGGTCTGAGTAAACATCCGTTGAAATCCTATTTCGATGCTATTCATAAGTTGAGTTTGCCTTAAGGAGAACTCTGCTAAAGCTTCAGTTTGCCTACGCGAGGCGTCTCCCAGCGCCTGACTTATAGTTAAGGCCAAGCTATTCATTTCCGAACTGGTATCCTGTGAACCACCTGGAACCTGTGATCCTGCTGGCTGGCCAGTAGAATTCCGATCAGTTTCCATTCTTTCAACTTGAGCCCTACCTCTAGTTATTATACCACTTTGACTGCTAGGTGTGGGTCTAACTGAAGGCAAATTGTCATTCGGCTCGCCGATCGGAGTTTGGTTTGGACCGCGATTGACTGGCATAGCTTTTAGTTCTAGGGAATAAGCGCAAACCACAAATTTATTTTTCTTTTATGAGTTAATTAGCGTATTTACTAAAATAAAACGAAAATTTAAAATGTAAAAACTTATATATATATATAGAAAAAAAATACTAATCAAAAAAAAATCTATTAAACAAAAAAAATTGCGACTGAAAAATTTGTGTAAAAAGAAATATATAATAAAATAAATCCAAAAAAAAAAAAAAAGTATATATCAACAAAAATAAATAGAAATCAGCACATATATAATTATAAGGGTCATGCTTTCGTTTTGCAGGGAGAAATACACATTTGTTTCAGTTTAGTTCAAGGAAAGATAATATAGTTATGGCATATTATAGCATGGCGGTATTTATGTAGAATATTCCACGCAATAATCCACCCATGCGTTCATAACCAAAAGATACAGATTAAAAATAGCACAAGAAGGAAAGAGCACCAAACGATCCTATCGTTTTATAGTCGGAGCAAAGTTATTTGAAACTGCTATCCAGACGCATATATAGATAGGAATGTTTACAACAAGAGAGAAAACGAAATAAAGAAGCTTCTCATCGTCTCAATGTCGGAGCCACAGTGTCTAACACTGATCTGCTGTCCAGACGAATGCACGATAAGAAAACAACATACAAAGAGAGACAATACTAAAGAGGGTGTTTATCCATGATAGTCGGAGCACAGCTAATTGAAGCTAAGGTGCTATCCAGACTTGAACATTGATACGAGAAGTAAGAGAGAACTGAAATGACAAGAGTTCTTATCATTTGCTGGTCGGAGCACAGCTAGTTGAAGCTAAGGTGCTATCCAAACGCATACATTGATAAGAGAAGTAAGAGAACAAAGGTAAAGAAAATGCTCATCGTTTGACGGACGGAGCATAGCTTTTTGCAGCTGATCTGCTATCCAGACGCATCATAGATGAGAAAGTAAACAAGAACCAAAGAACACAACAAAAGGTCTGCTTATCTTTGCAAGGTCGGAGAGTTATTATTAGAAACTGCACCGTTGTCCAAACGCCAAGATAAGAAACAAAAAGTCATGATTCATTGTTTACCTTCTAGCAAGGGAAAAGAAAAGAAGAACCTAGGAAGAGACAGACGATAAACGTTGATTGCATATAGCTTTAAGCCTTTAGATTGAGGTGGCTAATATTCAATTGATATTGGCCAAGAACTTGAGCGGCACAAAACGTCTTAATATTCTTATAGCCACATTATTATATTATGTAGCAGTTATTTATATTCAATGAATATTGGCCGAAACGTTGGGCGCCACTAATAATTTTCTGTAACATATTACGAAGATATATCAACTGTAGGTATATCTTAACCCGCGGATGGTCGATACTTTGCGGCACTGCACGCGATAAAGCCGGCTACGCTTCTTTTGGGAGATATGGGGGGGTTACACAATTATTTGTGCTGAAAGTATATGCAGGCTGTGTTTACAAAAATATTACTAGAATTCGCGTGCGGGGTTGCTTATCTTCAAATCTACATGCATGGGCGAAGTGACAAAGAGGATATAATAGAAATAGATAAGAGGAGAAAGAAAGGAAAATAAAAGATGACTAAACTGAATCGGCTCGATCATGTTCAGCTGGCAGGTGTTGTTGCTCAGCTGTTTCGTTTGCCCGCCCTACCATGACCATTTCGTCCGCTCTGTTGTTGTGATGTCCACAAATGGTCCCAAAGATCGAGTCGACTATCTAATTCCCTACCCTGCTTCCATTAGGCATGACCCTATCAAATAACTCTAGCAAGAATTCATATTATTATTTAACATTTATTAATTATTATCTAAAACTATGACTAACAAATACATTTTATTAATTAAAAGGAGAAAAGTGCGAGAATGAGGCTGTTGAGGAATAATAATATGTCAAATATATATATATATGTGTAAAATATGATCGTAGAGTATTTCTAGCTATTAATAATTTTATACGTAGGTTATTTCATTTCGTGTTTATTTCCATACCGAAATACTCTAAATATGAGGGTATATTTCGCATAATTAGCGAACAGATGAGCAGTCAACATAAATTCACAGGCAAATAAGCAGACAAAGAGAACACAAAAAAATGATCAAAGCGCAGAGGTCCGTTATGTTCGCTCTCTTAGCGCGCGCATAACGCAGCATAACCAAAAAGACTGAAGAGAGGCTTGCAGTCTCACTCTCTCTCGCTATTCGTATGACTAATCGTCAGAATAAGAAAAAAAGAATGCATTGTCACTTACCGCTTTAACTGTCCATCGACGAAAGCGCTTTCGGGGTGGAGGCTGAAAGGGGGGAATGCGTAGGCGTGTGTGTTTCTACACTGTTATTTGCGTGTTTAATTTAATTAATTGCCGATCTGATTATTTATTAATTGTTTTTTTTTTTTTTTTTTTTTGTTTTAGTTTATGATTGGTGTATTGTAGGTTTAATATCTTGCACTTTTGACTTCATGATAATTATTTGTCTGTCCTCATTCTCACTCTTTTTTTTTCTTTAAGTGTACTATTTAAATTGTATGTTAACTACTATTTTTCGTTCGGCTCTCTTTAAATTAATTACAATAAATAGACATGGATCGATAATTTTTTTATATGGGACATAAATTGATCCAGCATCTCTAATTGGATTTTTGACATAGGCAATAAGCTGGACTTGCCAAAAGGGCAGAGGTTAGAATCTTTTCATTCTCTTTTTGTTAATTCTGCTAAGTTGTCTCCATTTTGGCGCTCAGACTTATTTTCTGGGGTCAATTCCTTTTTTTTTTTTTTTCACAATCACTGGGGACTCTGCAATTTAATACATTTTCCGTCCACTGGTATCACTCAAACAAAAAACATGGATTTAGGTATTCCGACGTATGTATCTTTGCCCGGGCCAGCTGGGCTTCTGCCCGCTCCGCGTCTCTCGAAACAACTGCAATCTTGCTCGAAGTGGAGAGCGGTGCAATGGCAAATTCGAATAGAAACAGCTGTTTGCATGCAATCGTTGCAAACTTGCGCTGGCTATTAAAGAAAAGGGAAAGACGAAAAATAAGAAAACCTTCGCTTTTCTTTTCAATTTCCAATCGAAAATATAATTACCTAATATTTAGATGGTAATAATGTTAATTAAATTTTTTTCTTTGGTGGTTGGTACTTGCTCGTACCCTCTTCCGAAAGTTCTGTCTATTATGAGGATCGACTGGCTAATAAGCAGAGCTCAGGCTAGACCCTGACCAGGAAACCTTTTTGGCGCCTTTTTCCCCCAAGCCAAGAATGACGCGGCAATTTTACTTATTGATGTTTCACTCTCGTTATGTTGGCAATGGAACAAGCTCTATCGATACCACAAAAAAAAATATATAAAAACATACTCCTTTTTGTGTTTTCACCAAAAAAAATTCAGGAGCAAGCGTTTTATTTACTTTAGGTTTTTTTTTTTTTTTTATATTTATCTTTCGGATATTTTTAAGCGTTTATCTGCTACTATTTTAGGTTGCTGCAATCTACTACTTAAACTAAAACCAAAGTCTTGTCGAATACTGGTGCATACTTTTAGGCGGAAGTCTGAATTATTTGTAGCGACAAGCGCCTCTACACGATCGCCATATTGGATCCAGTGAAAAAGATCTACATATGTACATATAAGTACATATGTATGCAAGTCTTTTTTTTCAATTGCACACAGTTTTGTCCTTCCATTAAAAATCATTTTTTTTGTACCTCCGCCACATATTATTTTATGTATGTATGTACTAAATCCTACCAAGTGCATGTAAAACTCCCATACACACGTTCATACATATTTACGGTCAGCAATATTTCCGCTGCACTGGCACAAGACACACATATACATAAATTGATACATTTTTATTCTTATTAACTATTTAATTCTTATTTTTTTATTCTTATTTACGGGCAGCAATATTTCCGCTGCACTGGCACAAGACACACATATACATAAATTGATACATTTTTATTCTTATTAACTAACTAATACTATTCACAGCAAGATATTTTCCGTTTTATATTACTTAATTTCGTTTATTTACCTTTTGCCGGCTTAGTGATCGCAGTTCGATCACAATCGACCGACCACCACTTTTTTGTCCCTCTTTAAGTGTTATCGTTCCAGGGCTGAACAAGCTCGATTATTTTTAAAAATAATCGCTTATTGGGTAACCGTGATTTTTCTCAGTCACTGTTTTTTTCAATTTGTCGTCTTTTTGTGCACTGTGTTGTTATATTCACAAAGCGCTGCAACGTTGCAAGGTATCGATTATTTTTCCTCCATCTGAGCAATATATTTCAAATTATAAATAATTATTTTTAGTTATTTTAACAATTTAATTTATTTGATATTTGTATATACATAAATTAAATTGCGTCAATTTGCTCAAATTTCCACGCGATAATTATTTTTACTCAATAAAAATATATCGATATTTTTTTTTTATAAAGTCTAATATTTATATTTTTTTTTTTGCAACGTCCTCCATTTTTCTACGAAACAGTGCTGCCTTGAATAAAACAACATATTCCGTGCTCAATATTTTTTCGATAATTTTCCGATCGATTTGCATATAATTTTGTTATTTATTATTTTATTGCTTCATAATAATAAGATAATCCTCAGCATCAATTGCATTCTTTTTAGCTTTTTTGAAAGCTTGTTATGCCAATTGATAGTGGTAAAGGCACAAAGAAACACCTTGTTGTACAAACGACTCAGCATAGACGTTCAGGCTCTCTCCCAAGTTCCCTTCTTGGTAGAGCTCCTTCTCCCGCCACTCTACGGAAAGTTCCAACTCCGGTCAAATCATAAGTTGCTCAGGTACCAACAATTTCGGTGCGCGCTCCTCCAGTCACTCGTTCAGTTGGTCATCAGATCTCCCAGGCGCTAAAAATGGCACTTCAAGAGTTCATTAACTCGTGCGATAAGCTCACGCAGTTCGAAGCTAGGCTTCAATCTTCTCCGACAACTTCACTTCACACTCATAGAGTGCGTCTTGAGCAGCTTCGCTCCATATGGACTGCCGTGGAGTCTAAATATGAACTCTGTTCCAACGCAGCGTCTCAAACGGAGACGAATGTTGAGGACAAAATCGACATGCATGCCCGGTATGACCATTGCTACTCCATATACGAGGAACTTGCCTCTCATTTAAGTGAGAGTATAGAGACCGCAACGGCTCCCACTCCAACACCTGTAGCAACACAAGTAGCCTTCCAGCCACGAAGCTACAGGTCTCCACCCTTCGATGCTGAAATTTTCAGCGGAGATTACCTGAAATGGCCAACTTTCCGTGATCTCTTCACAGCGGTCTACATCTCCGATCCTGGCTTAAGTCAGATCAAAAAACTATTCCACCTTAATGCTAAGACCAGTGGATAAGCGAAGGCAATCGTGTCCAAGTCCCCTCTCACGAATGAGGGTTTCTCGTCTGCTTGGAAAAACTTGACGGACAGGTTCGAAAATAAGAGGCTGTTAGTGAACAGCCAACTTAAGATCCTTTTCAACCTTCCGTCAGTTTCTCATGAGTCTGGAGCCGCCATCCAAATCCTTCAAAGCACTATTCAAAGTTGCTTGACGGCTCTAGACCACTCCAAAATCAGCACAGAGAACTGGGATTGCCTTCTTGTCTTCCTATGTTCGTCTAAACTCCCAAGGCTGACGTTGTCACTCTGGGAGCAGTCCGTACAAAATAAGGCTGAAATTCCGTCGTGGAAGGAAATGTCAGACTTCCTTTCAGAGCGCTATCGCACATTGGAAGCGATAGAGGACGTACAACCCAGTACAAGCGCGCAGACTAATTCCAAACCTGCTCTAAAGGAGCCTCCTACGAGGAAGGTCAACTCCTTTGAGACAAAGGTTGTAGGCAAACCACAAACCTGCAAACTTTGCTCAATGGAGAACCATCCTATACGTCTGTGTCCGCTCTTTCTCCAAATGGCTGTTGATGAAAGGTCCAATTTCATCAAACAGCAGAAGTTGTGTCTAAACTGCTTCGCAAGGACACATCCTTAAAGATTGCACGAGTCAACATAATTGTTTTACGTGCAAAGGTCGCCATAACACACTCCTGCATCGTGGCACCCCTTCTACTGCGTCCTCTTCAGCAGATTCTGCACCAACTCCCCAAAATTCGAATATACAGTCCACTCCTTCAACGACTAATATTCAAAACTACTTCACGGCGAACACACAAGGTGTTCTTCTCGGCACTGCTCTTATAAACGTTTGCCATTCGAGCATGACTTATAAGGCACGTGCACTGATCGATCCAGGATCAGAGGCTACGTTCATTTCCGAACGGATGTTCAACATCATAAAGCCCTCCTACCAAGCCGTGCAAGTTCAAGTAGCTGGCTTAAATCAAGCTGTCTCAGCCAATCCACAGAAGTTATGCCACTTCCAGATTGGCTCTCCGATCATTCCCAGGTTAAAGCTAGAAACTGCAGCCTTTGTTCTTCCTCAATTGGCAGGTAACCTTCCATCCTACTCAATGTCCAAGGATCTTCTGAAGGATCTGCCAAACCTCCAACTCGCTGATCCGCACTTCCACCAGAGCTCTCAGATAGACGTGCTCTTAGGAGCCGATATCCTCCCATCTATTATGAAGAGTGGCTCTGTATCCAAAATTTGTGGAACCCTGCTCGGTCAAGAGACCATATTCGGCTGGGTCCTCACTGGACCAGTAGCCCAGTCGAATCTTTCGACCGTGTCATCCTTTACCGCAAGGATCAAGATCAGCAAAGAGCAAAGGCTTGATGATCTTCTCACAAAGTTTTGGGTTGTGGAAGATCTACCAGCCAAGCTGATAAAAGTTTCTGATTCAGCGTGTGAAAACAACTTTCTCCGCACCACATCAGACGGTTGCGCAGAAAAGCCTCGTAAACGAGGTCGTAAGCCTGGGTGCAAAAGTCAGCTTAATCACCTAGAATTTACACAAGCTAATCCTACACAAGCTAATCCTCCAAGGAAATCGAATGTCCCAAAACTTCCTAGTCCATCACATCTATCTACAGATTCAACGAATAACACCTCATCCACTAAGCATATAGAACCACTTAATTTAACAAATGTTGACCAATCAAATGGTACAAAAAGAACGTGTTTATCGTACAATTATAATTCCAATGAAGTCGGTGAAGTCCAAGCAGGCAAAACATATAATGAAACTTTGAAATTACCGAAAATTAAAGAGAAAAGAGGAATACCTCAAAGAGTTGCACAACGCTCCAAATGGCAACTCCCAACGAGAAACCTCCAAGTCGGCGATATGGTGGTTGTCAAAGAAGACAATCTTCCAGTCAACGAATGGCGTCTGGGCCGAATCCACGCTACACATCCTGGCGCGGATGATATTGTCCGCGTGGTAGACATCCTCACCACCCGTGGCGTTATCAAAAGGCCAGTAGCAAAATTAGTCCTACTTCCTTTAGAGGACACAGTCCAGACACCCTCCTAACCTTGTGTTGTCCATCAGTGGATATATGTTCTCCAAATACTAATCCATATATCCACCTTCTACTTTCAGATTATAGAAACAAATGGCACCACGCAAGGCGCAACCACAAAGGGCAGGGAAGCCAAGCGGACTCAAAGGAGGAACAATCAGCATGTTGCCGACGGCCTTAGTAAGCCTAGACGTAGCCGGCAAAACCTTTGAGGTGCGTGTGCTGCTGGACGCATGTAGTCCACACAGCCGCATGCCCACCTCACTGGCAACGGCCCTTGGCCTTTCCGCCGAAAAGGGGTTTTGCCGCGCCTTGTTCAGGTCGCGGGTAGCGCCAGATTTCGCTACCACCGTGACTCTGAAGTTGGAAGATGTGCATGTGCGGACTCCGGCACAGAAGGTTGGCAAGGACCTTAGCCAATGTTATCCAGGTATCACGCTGGCGGACACCCGGTGCCATATCCCGAACAGAGTATCCATTGTTCTGGGGGCCGACGTCTATGGTGACGTGATCCTACCCGGGCTTGTTCCATCCCACGGTGGACTGCCGTTGGCCCAGAACACTCTGTTCGGTTGGGTACTATCCGGTATCTTCAAGACATAGTTCGCCAGCGCCCCAAACGCCCATCCAGCGGCATCCAAAAAAGATCCCGGCCCCAGCTATTTGCAATAGTATTGCAAGGGGGGCGGGATGTTTGCGCCGAAACTCGCCGCCTGAAAGTAGGCAGCATATCGGCGTAAACAGTGCGAGAGTCACCAAGGGCTCTCGGGCTCTTTTATCCATTAGCATGTTAAGTTAGGCTTAACGAAATGAAATCATGTAAAAACCACTAGTTGAGAAAATATAAGTGAAGTGAACACCACGCGCCCCGCATTGTCGTATTTTTATTCCGTATTGTTTTCGCGTCGGTATATCACATTTTTCCGCAGCAAGTGTACCCCAAGCCATGCAGGAAGAAGCCACTGCCGCCACCACATTCACATATAATTACAAAGATAAAACCTTGACCTTAAGACCAAAAAACTGTGGCTGGCTTGGTGTTTAAAATTGTATTATATTGAAAAACATAAAACAATTAAAGAAAATAACAAACAAACCAATACAAAAAACGACAACTAAAACGGCAGCAAGCAGCAACTGACAATCGCCACCAACAACAACAACGAAGAGCAAAGAAACTGATGACAGCGGAAGAAGCACCAACAGAAGTAAACGGCATCAAGCAGCAAGTAACAACCGCCACCAGCAACAACAACGAAGAGCAAAAAAACTGATGACAGCGGAAGAAGCACCAGCAGAAGCAGCTATTAATTTTATAAAAAAGCATGTGAGTAGAGTGCTCATTTTTTACAAAACTGAAAAATAAAAATCCGAGAATATAAATTTCAATCTAAGAGCATTTCAAAATCAATCTTTGTAAAGAAAATTTTTTGGCCCTCTATATTTGAGCAACCTTATAAGTGACAGTGAATTGGAGGAGCTGGTGTCTGATATTTCTCAACGACTAAAAGAAATTAAGACAGAACGAAGCACTGCTAATAGTGAAAATAATTGGTGGTCCGATCAACGATTAATAGGCAAAATGAATATTGATGCTAATAGTTTAAAATTTCTAATCGAGACAGCAGTCAATGCTGCACTCGACCACCAAGCAAAAAGTTTTGCATCGAAGTTACAAGAAGTAGAAGATAAATTCAAAAGTTCTCAAATAACCACACCAGAGGTTGAGGTATTTAAAGACGCAGAGATAGATACGAGCGTCGAGTGCCATGAGACACTTGACATTGTAAAATCAGTCCCCGAATTCGAAGGGAAACATGAGACATACGTGTCTTGGCGAAAAGCTGCACACACAGCATACAAAGTTTTTGAGGTATACCAGCGCAGCTCAAAACATTACCAAGCATTGGGTATTATAAGAAACAAAATAAAGGGCCCTGCTGACATGGTGCTGTCCTCATATGACACACCACTGAATTTCAAAGCCAATCTATTTAATAGAACAAGAGCTGTCAACACTTCGTCAAGGAAACTTGACATTGATAGAATATTATGATGAAGTTGAGCGAAAGCTTACGCTCCTCGTAAATAAAACTATCATGACATATGACGCTTACTTGGCTGCTTCTCTCAATGAGAAATAAAGAGCAGATGCTTTAAGAGTATTTATCTCTGGAACTAAGAAACAGCTAAGCGACATACTCTTCTCAGCGCGACCAAAGGATTTGCCATCGGCCTTAGCATTAGCTCAAGAGGTCGAGTCATATCACGAACGCTTTCATTTTGCAAATAATTATGCAAGAAGTCTGGAAGACAGGGCTCAGCGAAATGAGCAATGTGATCAAAAACAACAGACTACAGAAAGCCCGCAGCAAGGTAAAAACCCATATTATCTTAAACCGCGAGCACGTAATAATGACCCGCCTCAAAGGCAAGAGGCACCACAGCCAATGGACATGGACAGTTTCGTCTAGATTTAGGCAACCCACACAACACCAGGCAAATCAAGGGGTTCACGCCTACTCCCCTTTTCAAAATCAAATCCAAAAAAGACCCAATAGTGGAACAGCTAGGTTTACAGGACCAAAGCAGCAGAGAATAAATAACATCTCACAAGAAGATCACCAATATGACCCAAGTGAACAAGAACACGATACGATCGCCGAGTCCGAGGTAGCTGATTTTGAAGATGAATCTTAAAAAAACTGAAGATGAATCTCATAAACAAACCCTTTTTGATAAAATCCCTTCACGGTTTTAACCCTGTTCAAAAAAAATGTTTTATGCATCTCTTTAACACTACAACAACATTTTTCATTTTGCCGAACCTTTCAACATTTGACGGCATAATAGGACTAGACCTACTTAACAGAGACAACGCTACACTAGATTTTAAAAATAAGAAAATTTAACTCTAAAACTATTGCCGACAAATACCCCATACCCAATATTGTAGCCATACTCTCAAATCTTGGTAAAGCAAGGTATTTTACAACGCTTGACCTAAAATCCGTATTTCACCAAATCCTTCTTGCAGAAAAAGAAAGAAGAAAAGAGAAAAAACAGCTTTTTCTGTAGGTAACGGGAAATATGAGTTTTGAAGACTGCCTTTTCGACTAAAAAATGCTCCTAGTATTTTCCAAAGGGCTATTGACGATGTGCTTAGAGAGAAGATCGGAAAATCATGCTATGTTTACGTTGATGACGAAATCATTTTTTCAGAAAGCATGGAAGAGCACGTGCAGCACATCGCATGGGTATTAGATCAATTGTATCAGGCAAATATGAGAGTTTCATGGGAAAAGTCACAGTTTTTCAGAGTAAAGGTCGATTATCTCGGATTTGTGGTCTCTCCGGGAGGCATTTCAACAAACCCTAGCAAAGTTGAGGCAATAAGCAACCGACAACCTTGTTTCATGTTAGATCATTTTTGGGTCTAGCAGGTTACTATAGGTGTTTTATAAAGGACTACGCCTCGTTAGCTAGACCGCTAACGGATATTCTGAAAGGAGACAATGGTAAGGTTAGTGCTGGTCGATCCAAGAAAATACCAGTGAACCTTGACGAAAAGCAAAGTCAAACATTTGAGAAATTGAAAAATGTTCTGATTTCGGAAGATGTTATGCTACTTTACCCTGATTATCAGAAACCATTTGACCTGACAACCGACGCCTCGTCCACCGGCCTAGGAGCAGTCCTATCTCAAGATGGGAAGCCGATTACTATGATATCCAGAACTCTTAAGGACCACGAGTTACATTTCGCAACAAACGAGCGCGAATTACTCGCAATAGTGTGGGCTCTTAAAAACCTAAGAACTTATCTTTATGGCGTACAGAATTTGAACATCTACACTGATCACCAACCCCTTACCTTTGCGGTCTCGGATAAAAATCCTAATGCAAAGATTAAAAGGTGGAAGGCTTTCATTGACGACCATAATGCAACAATTTTTTATAAGCCAGGGAAAGAGAATAATGTAGCCGATGCTTTGTCCCGACAAAGTTTTTTTGCCCTTGAAGAGGATGCGTCTTCCGATGTTGCAACCATACACAGCGAAGAATCACTAACTTACACTATCGACTCTTCTGATAAGCCTATAAACTGTTTTAGGAATCAAATTATTTTAGAAGAAAATGCGGTAGCTTCAACACGTACTATAATTATTTTTGGCCAGAAAACAAGGCACATCATACATTTTAACGATAAACAAAAAGTACTTTATAACTTGCATAGATAAATTTTCAAAATTCGCCATTGTGCAACCGATAGCCTCCAGAACCATTATCGATATAGAACCGCCAATACTACAACTTATGAATTTTTCCCAAAACCAAAACCATTTACTGTGACAACAAACATTCTCTAAATTCCGAAACAATAAAATCATTATTAAATAACCGTTTTAATGTCCAAATCTCCAACGCTCCACCCCTACACAGCTCATCGAATGGGCAAGTAGAATAATTTCATAGCACTCTTGCAGAAATAGCGCGGTGCTTGAAAATAGAAAAACACCTGAATGACACAGTTGAACTGATTCTTCAGTCAACTATTGAATACAATAGAACAATACACTCTGTTACCAACAAAAAACCAATCGAGATAATACATTACTCTGCACCAGATTTTGAAGCAGGTATAAAGGACAAAATGAATAAAGCTCAGGAAGCACAGATGAAAAGGTTGAATGAAACTAGAAGGAATAGAATTTTTCAAGTAGGTGAAAGAGTTTTTTTAAAATCAAATAGAAGATTGGGTAATAAATTGACTCCCTTGTATGAAGAAGAGGTAATAGAAGCCGACCTGGGAACAACAGTTCTCATTAGGGGGAGGGTGGTCCATAAGGACAATTTGAAATAATAACTTTTTTTTTATTAATATTTTTTTTTATTCAGGATTTTGATCGTGCTACTTCTCGGAAATAGCCGAGGAAACTAAAGCATTAATGAATCATTTTTCCTAATCACACATAAAAAAGATTTTAGAATCTGATATAGGTCATTATATTACAGAGACATTATTAGATACAGTGAAAATTCAACATAGAAACGCTAGGAGTATTAACATTCTTGGTACTGCTCTAAAGGTGGTAGCAGGAACTCCTGATTTTGACAACTTTGACAGGCTAATTTTAGCAATTTTTAATTGGATCAATAGACAAACAAGTTGCTATAAATACAAGAGTGCAGGAAAAAATCAATAAACTAACGGACACAATAAACATAGTAATCAATAATGAAAAAACAAAACAAATCGACACCGGCCACCTCTATGAAACACTTCTCGCAAGGGATCGAATTTTGATTTCAGAACTCGAAGCATAAATATTGTCCCTACAAAGATTGAAATTGTAAACCCCACCATTCTTGATTCTAAAGATTTAAAAAAATTTATTAAATGAACACTCTACAAAGTTTTGTTAGACGATAATTTGTACATTTTATTATTAAATTCCCAAGCCCTAGTTTAGTTTGTAAAAAGGTCACTCTATTACCTGTCTAACACAATGACACAATAATTAATTTTACTGGATATAACAGCGTAGCGGATTGCGATAATCATATTCTGGCGATTGGAAACTGCAGTACTACCTTCACATCAACATTCTGCAGAGAACTCCCTTTTACAACTTGCGCACAACAGCTGCACGCCGGCACTACTCGTCCCAGCCACCTCGAACAAGTTGAAGTCGTGGATGATGGTGTCATATTTATCAACAATGGAATGGAAACCGTTACCATGTCTAGTGGCACGGAGAAGACTATCTACGGCACATTCCTTTTAACGTTCGAAGATGAGGTTAAAATAAATATATCTTTGTTCCGCAACTCGAGAGCCTCAGTTCAACGCCACCCAGGTTCGGCGGCAGCGGCACGCCTCAATATCACTGGACATCAAGAGGTTTTGAGCCATATCTACAACGACTGAACATTCAAAATCTGAGGTACATCGGCGACATCGAAAAACAACTCGTTACAAAACCTGCAACCTTCAGTGTAACTATGCTTCTCGTGGCAATCTGCAATCTTTCCAATCCTTCCAATCTCCATTTGGAAGACGTAAGAGAACCGCGTGAGAGCAGGAAAATCAGCTTCCTTGCGAACTGCCATCGACAACTTAAGGAAGTCCGAGGACGGCCTTCAACTTAGTGAGGGAGGAGTTAACATAGAGTTAACATACAGGAGTTAACGAGACTGTCTGTAACGTTCCTACGTTCGCCGGCCACCTGACATTTGAGCCGTTTGGCAACACTAGATCAACACTTTTAGGTGACAGGGCTAGCTTTGCGTTAAGAATATTTTGTACTTAGTTGTTAGTTGGACTTTGACGATTAAAGAGTTCAGTATCGTAACAGGACAAAGTCTTTTTATTTGGAACATTAATCGGCAAGCCGACTCAGCATTACTTGCAGCACAGCGCAACACTCCAAGTAGGAAGTGTCGGATTTCCAGCGCCGAACGGTCTCAGCACAGATCGCTGAACTCAATTATGGCGCGTCAGCAATGTTTATGCGAAGCTACATAGTTGCTTGAGAATATGAACTTTATTGGTTGTTAACTTGCAAAGCCTGTTCTACTAAATCATGAAAACATACCTACATTCCCTAAGGTTGCCTCGTTGTACTATTCCAGAAAACAAGTGTACAGCCTATCCTACAGACCTAAAAAAATACATACGATCCTTATGCTCATGATACACTATTTAAAACTTGTTCTTCTCGTAGTCCGGTACTGCGGTTCTATGTGTTTGCCTAATATGCTCTGCCAAATTAACTCCACTAAAAGATATAAAATTTCTCGGTCTAAATGTCCTAGTAGCCCCTGTTCGGGCGCCATCTGTAAAGATGTTTTCTCAGACTAGGGTACAAATCTCAGTCTAGGGCCAGTACGACATTTTAGAAAGAGAGAGTTCGTGGCAGATAAAGAAGAATTAAGGCTTGTGTCGGGCACAGCGAATATCTACTCTTCGTGAGTACACATGGTCCACGTCTTCCACGTGTGCTCGTGAGTCATGTGAGTCACCTCTGCCGGGCACTCTGACCGCATTTTGCTTATGCTCCCACAAGTCGCTCAGTGGTATATCGCACCAATTTACAACCCGTTCTGAACACACGCTCGTATACTCGCCTACCAACTTGCGATCACTCACAGTGAATCACAAACCCATACGGTCACACATACACGAAACTCTTTTTAAACACGCACGAGGGGAAAGAAAACCAAGAAACCACTAAATATTGGACGCGAATTCAGTCGAAATGCCTACGCATCGTTTATGCTTTTATTTTTTTCTTTACGAATTCTAATTCTAGTACAATATTAACTTGTTTTACCCTACACGCTCCAGCGAACCTTCTGCATGCCTGTGACCCTGCCTACATCGCACCATACGGTGCTTCTGATCTTTTCTTTTTCGTTTCCACACTGCATACCTCGATTCTCCTTGGACAGAATCCATGGTTCTTGCAGGATTTTTTGTATTACTTTTCACTTCGTTTTGCGCTGCTCGTATGACTCTGTTCGCTTCGCTCTGCCTCTGCTCAATATTTGTAGGACGCCGTTACCCACGCTCTACTCGAAATGTTTACGGATGCCGTTACCCATGCGTTGCGAAATTTGTGATTACGCTTCGTGCCATGTTTGCTTGAATTAACCTATGTCTCTGCCTATGCCTCTGCCTATGTCTTCGCCTATGCCTTTGCCCATGTCTCTGACTATGTCTTTGCTACCACTTTCTTAAGAAAACTATGGGATATATTGAACAAAGGATTTATTTAAAACAAAAATTAAAGTTTACTTAAAACAAAAATAATAAAAACAAGTCGGTAAAGCCTACAGTAGCGCGCTCGACAGTAAGATACCTTTCTCGCTCAAATTTTCTAACCGATTTAAAACTAGTTTTTAAAAGAAATACAGAATCTAAAATTTTACTAGTTGGTTATGTAGATTCAGACTGGGATGGTAATGCAATTGATAGATGAAGTACCACAGGATACTTGTTTAAGACGTTCGATTCAAATCTTATTTATTGGAACATTAAAAGACAGAATTCAGTAGCAGCCTCATCAACTGAAGCTGAGTATATGGCTCTTTTTGAAGCTGGTAGAGTAGCCCTAAGGCTAAAATCTATTTAAATTAGTGTAAATTTTTAACTTAGAAATCCTATTCAAAAATTTTTAGGTAGCTAAGGTTTTAGCAAATAATCCCTCATGTCGTAAACGAACAAAACATATTGATATCATTTTACAAGAGAACAAGTTGAAAGTAATGTTATTTGCCTTGAGTATATCCCTACAGAGAACCAGCATGCTTTCATCTTTATAAAGCCATTACTTTGTGCAATGTATGTATAGATTTTTCAAACTCCGAATTTTTCCCAAATAAATACTTGTAAGTTGAGACTTACAAGCTTGATCGACCTGGCCAACGTAGGCTCAAAATATTATAGAACTTATTTTTGTAAAATTACACTTTCCCTTTTTTATAAACTTTTCTTGTTTTTTAACCTGCTCTTATATTCCGCCGTCATCGGAATTGTCAGTATATTTGCAACATTATGCGAAGCTACTAAGTTGCTAAGGGAATATGAACTTGATTGTTTGTTAACTATCCCCCCCCCCCCTCCTTAGCTTTTTGACCGTCCTCGGTCAAGCTGAACTTGTCGATGGTCCGCTGCATCACCTTGGAGGCTCTTCTTCTCCTTAACGCCAGGTAAAGTAAGAAGGAGCCCATCAGACCGACGTTCAGGATGACACCAGCTGCGAACCAGACCCTAGGCGAGCCTGCGGATTCAACTACTTCCTTTAAACTTTGGATGGAGCGCAAGTTTTCGTTGTTCATTCTGTGTAGCAGAGGTATACTGAGAACCGGGTCGTTGCCGACGATGTTAAGTAGTGGAGACCTGGTTGCTTGCTTAGTGCTTTTCGAATGTTTACAAATTCAATACCATTGATGGTTGCCGTTTGCTCGAAAGTCACCAGGTACGTTCCCTCGATCAGAATTTCTGGCCCACCATCTCACTGTGGTTCCCCCAGAGGCCAAAATTCAAAAGGTATGAATCAGAATAGATTTGCGCAAAAAGTATACAAATCATCTCTAAAATGTCCAGACAATTCAAGACAAACCCGGTTTTTTCTAGAAAACTAACGGTACTTTCTAAAAATATAATTGAAGTCGCAAGCACAAGCTCATTTGCGAAGCGAAGTTGGACGAATTGCATTATTCTTAATAACAAAGAGAACTTCAAAAAGGTAAAGCGTCAGCAATACTTATCTGATTGATATAATTTAAAATGCAGTTTAAATTTGAAGGTATTTACTTTTATAAATTTTTTATGTTAAGTTAATTTCATTGATTTAACATTTTTTATACCCTTCGACCATTGAAAATGGTCAAAAAAGGGTATACTAACTTTGTGCAATGTATGTAACAGGCATAAGGAGGCGTGGCAGACCCCATAAAGTATATATATTCTTGCTCAGGATCACTAGCCGAGTCGATTGAGACATGTCCGTCTGTCTGTCCGTCTGTCCGTCTGTCCGTCTGTATGAGACAACAGATCTCAGCTATTAAAAAAGCTAGAGCTACCAAATTTGGTATGGAGGTTCCTATTTATAATAGGCAGACAAAGTTTATTTCAAATGTTTGATGCCACGCCCACCGCCCCCGCAAATCGGTAATTTACGATTATTAAGCAAAGTATTAAACTTAGTTGTGCTTTGGTATGTATAATGCTTAATACCATATAAATGTATTCTCCAAATTACAATCCGATCGGACCAATAACACAGGAGTTATTCAAGTCAACGTTTTCAATACAAATGTACGAGCAGCAGCCGGCGCGCTGCTTGGAGTTGACGTCGACTTCGACGTTGCGTCTCGCCGCTTTACGCTATACGCGCGTTGCTGTGTGAGTGCGAGCGAGTAAGCTATATGTAGAGAAGTATTCGTGCAGAATTTCTGTTTGAAATTATGAGTGTGGTTACACGTTTGTAACGGATTTTAAAAATTGGGAGAAGGGTATCCTACTGTCGGGCGTTCGACTGTAGCTCTACCCACTTGTTTTGTAATTATATTTGATTTAACCTTTTTTGTGTAATTTTTGAACGTCTTTTTTATGTTTACGTGAAGTTTTAGTTGTGTCCCGCCGATACCCCGAAATAAATGTTTATGTTATTATATTAAAGATATATTTCTTGAGGTAATAAAACTCTGAGAATTTTGCGGAAAGTTGCGGATGTGCTGGTTATCGTTAATATACTAACCCAATCTCTTATTTTTTCAAAGTCAAATGTGCCAACAAGGTCTGTTTTGCTTTTTTATTGTGCTGTCTGTGTGATTTTGTCTTTCGTGTATGTGCAAAATTTTCAATGCTCATTTAATTAATTTTTTTGTCATTTTTTCTGTGTAAATTTGATTTGGCTTAATACAACGATTTGTATCAGTGTGTGTTTGAATGCAATCACATTTTTAATTTGTGGTGCACAAAAAAGGGTACCTATACAGAAAAAATACAAGAAATTATCACTGCTGTACGAGATGAAATTAAGACTAAAGGCTACATAGTTGAATTGACCGAACATATGCAATGTATTCCAAACCTTTGTAAACAAATTGCTGATTATTGGACACGCTATGATCGAAAGAAATCGTCAGTACTCAATTATAAGTCTGATTGGCTGAATCAAAACGAATCAATTCCAGTGAAAAACATCTCTAAAAAATATCAGCAAAGGGTACAAAGTCCACATCGTGGACGTCAAAAACTTGATTTTGAGGAATCCTCGGCGAGAAAATAGCGACGGCGTATAGCTCATCTGGCCGAATTAGATGAATCTGCTATTTCTTCGTTACGCACTGAATGTGAAATGAAAAATATATTGTCAGAAGATCCCGATGAGGCAATTTCGCTATTAATGGAGACCGCTATGTCTAAAACCAATATTTGCTTATCAGAAACTTCGTGAACAGCAAAATATCTATTAAACATAGCCATATATGTATTATTAAACATAGCCATATATGTATGTATGCGTGTGTTAGGTGGAATGCCAAAAGTTCTTCTTCATATATGGGCAATAGCAAAAGTCCCATTAATCAGCAAAGGGCAAAAGAAGACGACTGGTCTGCCCGGAGAGAGAGAGAGAGAGAGAGAAGCAGCTTTGCATTTATGCATGCACTTTTCTATTATTCATTCTTGTAGTAGACGGCGAGTTGTGCACAACGAAAAGAGAAAATTAAAAGTGATATTAAAATTGAAACAAGAGCGAAGTTGGTTATTATTTGATTGTCATATATATACGCAGGTAACCACTGGAAATAACTTTGTATAAATTCCAACAGGTTATGGGCCCAGTATAAAATACGACAGTTAAATGTTTTACAGCTTTGAGGCTCGTTGAAGTGTTCAATAAAAAAAAAATAAACAAAAAGTGAAAAGTAAACTGATATCCATGGTTAAAAGGCAAATCGAAAATTACTGATTAAAAAGTACGCTATTAAAATACATAAACTAAACAATAAAACAAAAGCGGCAAACCAAAGAAGGAGCCGTTAAAAGGAAGCAGAAACGAATAATGTGTGTGTGTGTGTATGTATGCGTGATTCCAAGCACAATCGTCAGAAAGTACAGTAGGCGACAAAGTGCGTGTGGGATAAATTGTGAAAAGATAACTGGCGCCTGCTGGTGTGTATGTGTGTGTAGAAGAGGCAATTAATAGAAAAGAGCGCGAAATAAAATGGATAAAGCAAAACGAAATATAAAGCCGTTTGACGGTGAAAAATATTCAGTGTGGAAGTTTCGTATCAGGGATCTTTTAGAAGAGAACGATTTAATAAAAGTTATCGATAGTGTACCAGAAGAAATAACAAGTGAATGGAAAAAGGCAGAGAGGAATGCAAAAAGCATTATTATCGAATATTTAAATGATTCGCTGCTTGGATTTGCAAGCAATGAAAATTCTGCAAGGAAAATTTTTGAAAAATTAGATGCAGTTTATGAGCGCAAGAGCTTAGCATTGCAACTCTCTATACGTAAGCAGTTGTTAGCATTAAAACTTAAAGGTGATACACCACTAGTGAATCATTTTAATTTATTTGATGATTTAATGACAGAACTAGTAGCTGCAGGAGGCAAATTAGATGAAATGGACCAAGTGGCTCATTTATTTTTAACTCTTCCCACCAATTATGACGGAGTGATAACAGCAATTGAAACTTTAACAGAAAGCAACTTAACGTTGGCCTTTGTTAAAACACGTCTTCTTGATCAAGAAATAAAGCTGAAATCTATCAGTAAGGACACGAGTGTTAAAGTATTGCAGGCTGTTCGTCATAAGGATCAGAAAGAAAATAAAATGAAAACTAGTTTCAAGAACAACAAAAAGGGTTTTAATAATAAAACTAAACCAAAGCCAAGATGTTTTCACTGTGGTAAATTGGGACATTTGAAAAAGGATTGCTACAGTTTTAAAAGAATTGCAGGTAGTCAAAATACAGATAAAGATACAAATAAACAGGCACAAGTAGCAATAACATCACAGTCAGGATCTGGTTTTGCATTCATGATGATGCAGAAGATTGGCAAATTACATGAGGGAGATATTTCGTTTATCTTAGACTCGGGTGCATCAGATCACATTATTAAAGATAAAGATTTGTTTGCTGACTATATCGATCTGAGTATGCCTGTAGAGATTTCTGTAGCCAAGCGTGGCGAATGTATCCAAGCTACATCTCAAGGAATAGTACGACTCCGCAGCCATGGCAATGAAATCACGCTGGAAGATGTATTATTCAGCCAAGACATATCTCATAATCTTTTATCAGTCAGAAAGATGCAAGATGCCGGGATGACTATTGAGTTTAATCCAAATGGTGTAAAGGTCACCAAAAATGGCAAGTTGGTTCTTAAGGGCCAAAGTGAGTATAATGTAACAATTGTTAAATTCGAAATGAACCATAAAGCGTATATTTCAAACAATTTAAGTAGTGCAGAGTATAATTTGTGGCATGCAAGATTAGGACATATAAGTATTGGCAAGCTTTTAGATATAAAACGCAACCATTTGTTTGAGGATACACATTTATTAAAGAATGTAGAATCAAGTAATGAGCTATGTGAGGCCTGCATAAATGGAAAGCAATGCAGACTCAAATTTGAAAAATTCAAGAATAAAGAACACATTAAGCGACCCTTATTCGTAGTTCATTCGGACGTTTGCGGTCCAATAACACCTTCTACAATTGACAATAAGAATTACTATGTTATTTTCATTGATCAATTTACACATTACTGTGTAACTTATTTAATAACCTATAAGTCTGATGTATTTTCTGTGTTTAAAGACTTTATTGCAAAGGGCGAAGCCCATTTCAACTTAAAAGTCGTCAATCTATATATAGATAATGGTAGAGAATATCTATCTAATGAAATGCGCGAATATTGCGTAGAAAAAGGCATCAGCTATCATTTGACGGTTCCTCACACTCCACAATTGAATGGTGTATCTGAACGCATGATTCGAACGATAACTGAAAAGGCTCGTTCTATGATTAGTGGGGCTAAGCTAAGTAAAAGCTTTTGGGGTGAGGCTGTTTTAACAGCTACCCATTTAATTAACAGATGCCCAAGTAATGCGTTACAGAACAAAAAGAAAACACCATATGAAATGTGGCATAACAGAAAGCCAACATTGAAATATCTTAAGATATTCGGTTCGACAGTATATGTATTGAACAAAGTTAGAAAACGAAAGTTCGATGAAAAGTCAACAAAGTGCATACTTGTTGGGTATGAACCAAATGGTTTCAAATTGTGGAATGTGGAATCGAGGAAATTTATGACAGCTAGGGATGTTGTGGTGGATGAAACCAACATGTTAAATTCTAGGACTGTGGATTGTGTTGAGCAATCGGTAGACTCTGAGTTCCAGCTTGATAGAGTGGAACAGGTTGAAGACTCTTGTCCACATGATGAACAAGAAGTTGATTTTCACTCCATGGGAGCAGAAAATGAGAAACAAAGTTTTCCATTGGAAAACAGTGAGTCTGGTAATGAAAAATCTGATAGTTTAAAATCAGATATACAGCCTAGTGAAAAATCCACAAATCCTAAGAATGCCGATCCAGTTGTCAACACTGGTGATGAATCAAATCATTCAGATGATAAAATAGACACTGGTGATGAATCAAATCATTCAGATAATAAAATAGACAATGAAGACATCAGACGAAGTGAAAGGTTAAAAGATAGACCAAAAATATCTTATAGGTTGTTAGAGAAATGTTTGTTTAATGCTCATACATGCTTCAATGATATTCCAACTAGCTTTGAAGAAATTAAACATAGAGATGATAAATCTTATTGGGAAGATGCAATTCAGGATGAATTAGAGTCTCACCTTCAAAATGAGACATGGTCATTAGTTAAAATGCCAGAAGACAAGAACATAGTTGACTGCAAGTGGGTGTTTACAATTAAACAGGATGAACACGGAAATCTTGTTAAATACAAAGCAAGACTTGTTGCTCGGGGTTTCACACAACAATATCTGACAGATTATGATGAAACATTTGCACCAGTTGCAAGAATCTCTAGTTTTCGCTTTATTCTTGCCCTCTCCAACCAATATGGCTTAAAGGTACATCATATGGATGTAAAAACAGCATTTTTGAATGGAATCCTAAAGGAAGAGATTTATATGACAGTTCCACAAGGGTTAGTTGTTGGCAGAAATACAGTCTGCAAATTAAATAAATCTATCTATGGCCTTAAACAAGCAGCCAGATGCTGGTTTGAAGTTTTTGAGGAGGTGCTTAAATCAATTGGTTTCATAACTCTAGGCGTTGACCGTTGCATGTACATAATTGATAAAGGAAACATTTTAAGCAATATATATGTATTGTTATATGTAGATGATTTGGTGATTGCCACTGAAAGCCTTGAAACAATGACTAGATTTAAAACATACTTGATGAGCAAATTCAAAATGACTGACTTGTTAGACATTCGATATTTTATTGGAATAAAGATTGATAGAAACGGGGACAAGTTATGCCTAAGCCAGTCAGCATATATTAATACTGTTTTGAGAAAATTCAATATGGAGAATTGCAATCCAGTTAGTACAGCACTTCCAAGTAAGCTTGATTATAAAGCTTTAGAATCAAATGAATCGTATGAAGCACCATGTCGAAGTTTAATTGGATGCTTGATGTACATAATGTTATGTACAAGACCGGACTTAAGTACATCCATAAGTATTTTAAGCCGGTACACAAACAATAACAATAAAGAACTGTGGCAATGCCTTAAAAGAGTTCTTAGGTATCTTAAAGGTACTATTGATTTAAAATTAACATATGAAAAGAATGTTAATTATGAGAATATTGTTATTGGTTATGTTGATTCTGATTGGGCAGGAAGTGAGACTGATAGAAGAAGTACTACTGGATACTTGTTTAAAATGTTTGAGTCATGTTTAATATGTTGGAGTAGCATGAAGCAAAAATCAGTTGCAGCTTCGTCCACTGAAGCAGAATATATGGCACTATTTGAAAGTGTCAGAGAAGCATTATGGCTCAGATCGTTACTTGAAAGTATAAAGATAAAGATAAATAAACCAATTATAATTTTTGAAGACAATCAGGGTTGTATTTGTATAGCCAATAATCCTACATGCCACAAGAGAACTAAGCACATTGATATAAAATACCATTTTACTCGAGAAAATATTGAAAAGAAACTAATTACTTTAAAGTATATTCCAACAGATATGCAATTGGCGGACATCTTGACTAAGCCACTACCAGCAGCGCGATTCCTGAATTTAAGAAGCCAATTGGGACTGCTTGAATAACTAAAATAAATAATATTCCAGTTTTTTTTTAATTTCCAGAAATTGAATCTCATTAATGTATTGAATCAAATTTAATTTAATTTGTACTACTATGAAACTTGAAAATTTATAATTATGTTATTAATTGAATGTAAAACTCAACTACTAATTTACGATTGGTCTGATTAGGTTTTTATGGGTTTTCCCTAATCCAATGCAGTGAATGCTGGACCATGATAATTGTATTTCCCATAGATGCACCAACTCGCCAATTAAGAAACATTGTAATTCTTAAATCTTACTACTTGATTAACGTAACTTTTGAGGAGGTGTATTAAACATAGCCATATATGTATTATTAAACATAGCCATATATGTATGTATGCGTGTGTTAGGTGGAATGCCAAAAGTTCTTCTTCATATATGGGCAATAGCAAAAGTCCCATTAATCAGCAAAGGGCAAAAGAAGACGACTGGTCTGCCCGGAGAGAGAGAGAGAGAGAGAGAAGCAGCTTTGCATTTATGCATGCACTTTTCTATTATTCATTCTTGTAGTAGACGGCGAGTTGTGCACAACGAAAAGAGAAAATTAAAAGTGATATTAAAATTGAAACAAGAGCGAAGTTGGTTATTATTTGATTGTCATATATATACGCAGGTAACCACTGGAAATAACTTTGTATAAATTCCAACAATATCCTTTGATTTTTTTCCATGCTATAAACGTATATTAAATCCAAAGAAAAAGATATACCCTGAAAACATATCTGTAGACGAATCTCACGCTGAAATTGAATTACAAAGTTTGTTAGATAATACAGCGTCAGTATTTTAGAGCTACAGGCTAATGTTGTGGAAACAGTCAATGACGATTCTATTAAAAATTTTTTGTTAATTGGAAAATGGTGATTTGTTGGAAGTACAGGTCATAGTGAATACAAACAAAAATTTTCCAATAATGATTTAGATCACAAAAGCTCGTTTGTGACGTCCTACTGCAACTAATTTCAAAATCTGGTAATAAAATAATTTGGAAAAATGCCAGGCCCTCCTCAACGCGTTACTGCAGGCCAATACGTTTCCAGTTCCAAAAAGAGACAAGTCAACTTTCTATCAATGAGGAGAAATATTTTAAAGAGAAAATAAACCTTCTAAAGCGGTCAGTGATTTTTATTGATAATAGAAATATAAACGTTGAACATAGTTTACCACTGACTATGGTGGATGGAAAGGTATGCAATGCCTTAAATGAGTCAACTTCTGCCAAATGTTACATTTGTGGTGCAAATCCAAAAGAAATGAACGATTTTACAAATGTTTAAACAAAGTTGTAAACAAAAATACGGTTCTTTAATACTTTTTACATATTTCTTACAAGTCCTCCGTCAAGATGTGGCAGGTTAGAGATCCGGGAAAAAATTGGAAGTAATGGAAAGAAAGCAAAAAATTCAAAAGGAATTTCGCGAAAAAATGGGATTAATAGTTGACAAGCCCAGAGATGGGGGTCGTGGATCATCAAACGACGGAAATTCCGCTGGAAAATTCTTTTTTAATCTAAAATTAGCATCTGATATTACAGGAATAGATGAAAACTTGGAGAGCTTTCCGAGGAAGCTGCGGAATCCAACAACAAAGTCACTTTTATATTTTTAATCCTCAAATTTCACGAATATTTCGACGGACTAATAGGTATTGACATCTCTTGTACTATAAAAGCAAATATAGATCTTAAAATGTTAATTTTGCAAACCCCTGCGGCAACTATCCCTATTCATATTAAACAAAATAGAGCTACGGATATATTTAATATCGAAGCCAGTTCGGGAATGATAGTGCAGATACCAATGTGAACAGGGACCATTTTTACTTTTTTCCGTAGAATTAGTAGATAATGTTTACATTCAACAAGGACTCTATACAGCTGACAATTGCAACGCATGGATAGAAATAGTCAACTATTCTGATCAGGATCAGACGATCTGTTTAGAATTTCCATTATTTACAACCCAATTCATGCAAGAGGAATATGTAGAATTGAACTTTCATTGGTGCAACGAAGACACCCCAACGGACATGAAAAATTACGCGAAATTTCACGAACGAGTCAATACGGACCACCTTTCTGACGAAGAAGCAAACCAACTTAAACACCAATGTTTGCAACTTCCCTTCCTTTTTCACGACCCGTCAGATAGATTAACATTCTCAAATACAAACAAATACAAAATAGAAACTACAGACGACATACCCATATGCCAAACCCTTTAGATACTCCTACCAAGAACAAAAAGAGATCAATGACCAAAGAGAAAGCCATTCACCTTGGAGCTCACCTGTTTGGTTGGTTCCGAAGAAATCCGAAACAAGAGAACAAAAATGGAGATTAGTTATTGACTTTAGAAAACTGAACGAAAAAACCGTTAAAGACAGATATCCCAATTTAAAGTCTGTTACAATAGACCAGGAATATATTGATGCATATGAAAAATGCAAAACTCTTCTTTGCAATGATCCCCTACTACAATACCCAGACCTTTCTAAAAGATCTATCTTAACAACAGACGCAAGTAACGTTGCCCTTGGAGCGGTGCTATCACAAGGTCCCTTGGGTTCGGACAAGCCGGTCTGCTTTGCAAGTAGAACATTGTCCGATACAGAACGTAACTATGCCACTGTCGAGATAGAAATGTTAGCAATAATATGGGCTGCTAAATACTTTCGCCCTTACTTGTTTGGAAGAAAATTCGTTATAGTAACTGATCATAAACCACTTACATGGCTGATGAGTTTTAAGGAACCGACCTTCAAAATAGTTAGATGGAGAATGCAATTATTACAATATGATTACGAAATTTTGTATAAGAAAGGTTCTCAAAACTTGGTAGCGGACGCATTAAGCAGGGTAGAAATCGACATGAACATAAATGATAGTAACTCAATAACAGGGACGTGTGGAGATACAGTCCACTCAGCAGACGAACACATGGATAATCACATCCATATCTCAGAAAAACCCTTAAACGATTTAACTACCAAGTAATATTGAAATATGGTGCTCCTATAGAATCTAAAACTGAAGTTATATTTAAACGAAAAACGAGACAAGTAATTTCTGAACTGTCTTTTACAGAACAACAAATTACAGATATTTTAAAGAAAACCTTGAAGCCAAACAGGACTGTTGCAATTTTTGCACCCGACGATATTTTTCAACAAATACAAGAGAGTTATAAAAGATACTTACAATAACATTTATAACATTTTAAGATGTACTATTTTCTTAACTGATTTACTAGAAACACAGGACCAAGAGTTTCAAATTAACAAATATCACATAAATAATAATCATAGAGCTACAGACGAAACCGTTGCTCACATGAAAAGACAATACTATTTTCCAAATATGAAATTAAAAATTGCTCAGACTATAAATAATTGCGATGTCTGTCACACCATAAAATATAACCGCCACCCCCCAAATATTAAATTCCAAGTAACCAAAACACCTACCATGCCTTTAGATATACTACACACTGACTTATATACGATAAACGGAAAATATGTTGTTACTGTCATTGACAAATTTTCTAAGTTTGCCCTTGGATACACAATTCCTACAAGAGACGTAATAAATATAGTGAACCCTATTAGGCGATTCATAGTAGCGAACGGCATACCTAAAAAAAATGTTGCGATCAAGGAGCTGACTACAATTCAAACCTTTTCAAGGATTTTTGCAAACAATATAATATAGAACGACATGTTACGTCCTTTCAACAATCTTCTAGTAATGCCCCAGTCGAAAGGCTACATTCTACACTCACTTAAGTGCATCGAATCATTTTGAAAGAAAAGAAAAAGAAACAAGTGGGTAGGGCTACAGTAGGATACCCTTCTCCCAATTTTTAAAATCCGTTACAAACGTGTAACCACACTCATAATTTCAAACAGAAATTCTGCACGAATACTTCTCTACATATACATAGCTTACTCGCTCGCACTCACACAGCAACGCGCGTATAGCGTAAAGCGGCGAGACGCAACGTCGAAGTTGACTTGAATAACTCCTGTGTTATTGGTCCGATCGGATTGTAATTTGGAGAATACATTTATATGGTATTAAGCATTATACATACCAAAGCACAACTAAGTTTAATACTTTGCTTAATAATCGTAAATTACCGATTTGCGGGGGCGGTGGGCGTGGCATCAAACATTTGAAATAAACTTTGTCTGCCTATTATATATAGGAACCTCCATACCAAATTTGGTATCTCTAGCTTTTTTAACAGCTGAGATCTGTTGTCTCATACAGACGGACAGACGGACATGTCTCAATCGACTCGGCTAGTGATCCTGAGCAATAATATATATACTTTATGGGGTCTGCCACGCCTCCTTATGCCTGTTACATACATTGCACAAAGTTAGTATACCCTTTTTTGACCATTTTCAATGGTCGAAGGGTATAAAAAGTACAGATAGACCACGAAGAGATTCTAACAGAAACATTCATATTATATAATAACGCTATACACTCGGCTACTAAGCTGACTCCTTATGAACTGTTTTCGGGACGTACAAGTTAACATAGAGTTAACATACAGGAGTTAACGAGACTGTCTGTAACGTTCCCACGTTCGCCGGCCACCTGACATTTGAGCCGTTTGGCAACACTAGATCAACACTTTTAGGTGACAGGGCTAGCTTTGCGTTAAGAATATTTTGTACTTAGTTTTTAGTTGGACTTTGACGATTAAAGAGTTCAGTATCGTAACAGGACAAAATCTTTTTATTTGGAACATTAATCTGAATAAATTAATAACTGGCGCCCAACGAGAAAAAACCCGAGTGAAATCAACTCACATTTTTTCGATACAGAAGTACGAAAAAAATAAATAAAACAATTAAACTTTAATATAATTACAAAGATAAAACCTTGACATTCAGACCAAAAGAACTGTGGCTGGCTTGGTGTATAAAATTGTATTATATTGAAAAACATAAAACAATTAAAGAAAATAACAAACAAACCAATACAAAAAAAACGACAACTAAAACGGCAGCAAGCAGCAACTGACAATCGCCACCAACAACAACAACGAAGAGCAAAGAAACTGATGACAGCGGAAGATGCACCAACAGAAGTAAACGGCATCAAGCAGCAAGTGACAACCGCCACCAGCAACAACAACGAAGAGCAAAAAAACTGATGACAGCAGAAGAAGCACCAGCAGATGCAGCTATTAATTTTATAAAAAAACATGTGTGTAGAGTGCTCATTTTTTACAAAACTAAAAAATAAAAATCCGAGAATAGAAATTTCAATCTAAGAGCATTTCAAAATCAATCTCTGTAAGGAAAATTTGTTGGCCCTCTATATTTGAGCAACCTTATAAGTGACAGTGAATTGGAGGAGCTGGTGTCTGATATTTCTCAACGACTAAAAGAAATTAAGACAGAACGAAGCACTGCTAATAGTAAAAATAGTTGGTGGTCCGATCAACGATTAATAGGCAAAATGAATATTGATGCTAATAGTTTAAAATTTCTAATCGAGACTGCAGTCAATGCTGCACTCGACCACCAAGCAAAAAGTTTTGCATCGAAGTTACAAGAAGTAGAAGATAAATTCAAAAGTTCTCAAATAACCACACCAGAGGTTGAGGTATTTAAAGACGGAGATAGATACGAGCGTCGAGTGCCATGAGACACTTGACATTGTAAAATCAGTCCCCGAATTCGAAGGGAAACATGAGACATACGTGTCTTGGCGAAAAGCTGCACACACAGCATACAAAGTTTTTGAGGTATACCAGCGCAGCTCAAAACATTACTAAGCATTGGGTATTATAAGAAACAAAATAAAGGGCCCTGCTGACATGGTGCTGTCCTCATATGACACACCACTGAATTTCAAAGCCAATCTATTTAATAGAACAAGAGCTGTCAACACTTCGTCAAGGAAACTTGACATTGATAGAATATTATGATGAAGTTGAGCGAATGCTTACGCTCCTCGTAAATAAAACTATCATGACATATGACGCTTACTTGGCTGCTTCTCTCAATGAGAAATACAGAGCAGATGCTTTAAGAGTATTTATCTCTGGAACTAAGAAACAGCTAAGCGACATACTCTTCTCAGCGCGACCAAAGGATTTGTCATCGGCCTTAGCATTAGCTCAAGAGGTCGAGTCAAAACACGAACGCTTTCATTTTGCAAATAATTATGCAAGAAGTCTGGAAGACAGGGCTCAGCGAAATGAGCAACGTTATCAAAAACAACAGAATACAGAAAGCTCGCAGCAAGGTAAAAACCCATATTATCTTAAACCGCAAGTACGTAATAATGACCCGCCACAAAGGCAAGAGGCACCACAGCCAATGGACATGGACAGTTTCGTCTAGATTTAGGCAACCCACACAACACCAGGCAAATCAAGGGGTTCACGCCTACTCCCCTTTTCAAAATCAAATCCAAAAAAGACCCAATAGTGGAACAGCTAGGTTTACAGGACCAAAGCAGCAGAGAATAAATAACATCTCACAAGAAGATCACCAATATGACCCAAGTGAACAAGAATACGATACGATCGCCGAGTCCGAGGTAGCTGATTTTGAAGATGAATCTTAAAAACATAACACCGGTAAACAAACCCTTTTTGATAAAATCCCTTCACGGTTTTAACCCTGTTCAAAAAAAATGTTTTATGCATCTCTTTAACACTACAACAACATTTTTCATTTTGCCGAACCTTTCAACATTTGACGGCATAATAGGACTAGACCTACTTAACAGAGTCAACGCTACACTAGATTTTAAAAATAAGATATTGCGTACCGAATCTGGATCTGAGAAAATTCAGTTCCTAAGGTGCGCAAATGTAAATTTCACAGAAGTTGAAAACATAGAGGTCCCAGAAAAAATAAAAAAAGAATTTCAGGAAATGCTGAAAGCTAGAACTAATGTCTTCGCAGACCCTAACGAAGCTCTTCCATACAACACTAACATTGTAGCGACTATAAGAACGGAAAATGAGGACCCGATATATTCAAAATTATACCCCCAAACAGAAACAGAAAGTCTGCTAAAAGATGGTAAAATAAGACCATCCCCCTATAATAATCCTGTGTGGGTAGTAGACAAAAAAGGAACAGACGAAAAGGGAAACAAAAAGAAAAGACTTGTAATTGACTTCAGAAAATTGAACTCTAAAACTATTGCCGACAAATACCCCATACCCAATATTGTAGCCATACTGTCAAATCTTGGTAAAGCAAGGTATTTTACAACGCTTGACCTAAAATAAGGATTTCACCAAATCCTTCTTGCAGAAAAAGATAGAGAAAAAACACCTTTTTCTGTAGGTAACGGGAAATATGAGTTTTGTAGACTGCCTTTTGGACTAAAAAATGCTCCTAGTATTTTCCAAAGGGCTATTGACGATGTGCTTAGAGAGAAGATCGGAAAATCATGCTATGTTTACGTTGATGACGTAATCATTTTTTCAGAAAGCATGGAAGAGCACGTGCAGCACATCGCATGGGTATTAGATCAATTGTATCAGGCAAATATGAGAGTTTCATGGGAAAAGTCACAATTTTTCAGAGTAAAGGTCGATTATCTCGGATTTGTGGTCTCTCGGGGATGCATTTCAACAAACCCTAGCAAAGTTGAGGCAATAAGCAAGTTTCTAAAACCGACAACCTTGTTTCATGTTAGATCATTCTTGAGTCTAGCAGGTTACTATAGGTGTTTTATAAAGGACTACGCCTCGTTAGCTAGACCGCTAACGGATATTCTGAAAGGAGACAATGGTAAGGTTAGTGCTGGTCGATCCAAGAAAATACCAGTGAACCTTGACGAAAAGCAATGTCAAACATTTGAGAAATTGAAAAATGTTCTGATTTCGGAAGATGTTATGCTACTTTACCCTGATTATCAGAAACCATTTGACCTGACAACCGACCACCGGCCTAGGAGCAGTCCTATCTCAAGATGGGAAGCCGATTACTATGATATCCAGAACTCTTAAGGACCACGAGTTACATTTCGCAACAAACGAGCGCGAATTACTCGCAATAGTGTGGGCTCTTAAAAACCTAAGAACTTATCTTTATGGCGTACAGAATTTGAACATCTACACTGATTATCAACCCCTTACCTTTGCGGTTTCGGATAAAAATCCTAATGCAAAGATTAAAAGGTGGAAGGCTTTCATTGACGACCATAATGCAAAAATTTTTTATAAGCCAGGGAAAGAGAATAATGTAGCCGATGCTTTGTCCCGACAAAGTTTTTTTGCCCTTGAAGAGGATGCGTCTTCCGATGTTGCAACCATACACAGCGAAGAATCACTAACTTACACTATCGACTCTTCTGATAAGCCTATAAACTGTTTTAGGAATCAAATTATTTTAGAAGAAAATGCGGTAGCTTCAACACGTACTATAATTATTTTTGGCCAGAAAACAAGGCACATCATACATTTTAACGATAAACAAAAAGTACTTTATAACTTGCATAGATAAATTTTCAAAATTCGCCATTGTGCAACCGATAGCCTCCAGAACCATTATCGATATAGAACCGCCAATACTACAACTTATGAATTTTTTCCCAAAAACCAAAACCATTTACTGTGACAACAAACATTCTCTAAATTCCGAAACAATAAAATCATTATTGAATAACCGTTTTTATGTCCAAATCTCCAACGCTCCACCCCTACACAGCTCATCGAATGGGCAAGTAGAATAATTTCATAGCACTCTTGCAGAAATAGCGCGGTGCTTGAAAATAGAAAAACACCTGAATGACACAGTTGAACTGATTCTTCAGTCAACTATTGAATACAATAGAACAATACACTCTGTTACCAACAAAAAACCAATCGAGATAATACATTACTCTGCACCAGATTTTGAAGCAGGTATAAAGGACAAAATGAATAAAGCTCAGGAAGCACAGATGAAAAGGTTGAATGAAACTAGAAGGAATAGAATTTTTCAAGTAGGTGAAAGAGTTTTTTTAAAATCAAATAGAAGATTGGGTAATAAATTGACTCCCTGGTATGAAGAAGAGGTAATAGAAGCCGACCTGGGAACAACAGTTCTCATTAGGGGGAGGGTGGTCCATAAGGACAATTTGAAATAATAACTTTTTTTTTATTAATATTTTTTTTTTATTCAGGATTTTGATCGTGCTACTTCTCGGAAATAGCCGAGGAAACTAAAGCATTAATGAATCATTTTTCCTAATCACACATAAAAAAGATTTTAGAATCTGATATAGGTCATTATATTACAGAGACATTATTAGATACAGTGAAAATTCAACATAGAAACGCTAGGAGTATTAACATTCTTGGTACTGCTCTAAAGGTGGTAGCAGGAACTCCTGATTTTGACAACTTAGACAGGCTAATTTTAGCAATTTTTAATTGGATCAATAGACAAACAAGTTGCTATAAATACAAGAGTGCAGGAAAAAATCAATAAACTAACGGACACAATAAACATAGTAATCAATAATGAAAAAAAAAAACAAATCGACACCGGCCACCTCTATGAAACACTTCTCGCAAGGGATCGAATTTTGATTTCAGAACTCGAAGCATAAATATTGTCCCTACAAAGATTGAAATTGTAAACCCCACCATTCTTGATTCTAAAGATTTAAAAAAATTTATTAAATGAACACTCTACAAAGTTTTGTTAGACGATAATTTGTACATTTTATTATTAAATTCCCAAGCCCTAGTTTAGTTTGTAAAAAGGTCACTCTATTACCTGTCTAACACAATGACACAATAATTAATTTTACTGGATATAACAGCGTAGCGGATTGCGATAATCATATTCTGGCGATTGGAAACTGCAGTACTACCTTCACATCAACATTCTGCAGAGAACTCCCTTTTACAACTTGCGCACAACAGCTGCACGCCGGCACTACTCGTCCCAGCCACCTCGAACAAGTTAAAGTCGTGGATGATGGTGTCATATTTATCAACAATGGAATGGAAACCGTTACCATGTCTAGTGGCACGGAGAAGACTATCTACGGCACATTCCTTTTAACGTTCGAAGATGAAGTTAAAATAAATATATCTTTGTTCCGCAACTCGAGAGCCTCAGTTCAACGCCACCCAGGTTCGGCGGCAGCGGCACGCCTCAATATCACTGGACATCAAGAGGTTTTGAGCCATATCTACAACGACTGAACATTCAAAATCTGAGGTACATCGGCGACATCGAAAAATAACTCGTTACAAAACCTGCAACCTTCAGTGTAACTATGCTTCTCGTGGCAATCATTGGACTCTCCATTTGGAAGACGTAAGAGAACCGCGTGAGAGCAGGAAAATCAGCTTCCTTGCGAACTGCCATCGACAACTTAAGGAAGTCCGAGGACGGCCTTCAACTTAGTGAGGGAGGAGTTAACATAGAGTTAACATACAGGAGTTAACGAGACTGTCTGTAACGTTCCTACGTTCGCCGGCCACCTGACATTTGAGCCGTTTGGCAACACTAGATCAACACTTTTAGGTGACAGGGCTAGCTTTGCGTTAAGAATATTTTGTACTTAGTTGTTAGTTGGACTTTGACGATTAAAGAGTTCAGTATCGTAACAGGACAAAGTCTTTTATTTGGAACATTAATCGGCAAGCCGACTCAGCATTACTTGCAGCACAGCGCAACACTCCAAGTAGGAAGTGTCGGATTTCCAGCGCCGAACGGTCTCAGCACAGATCGCTGAACTCAATTATGGCGCGTCAGCAATGTTTATGCGAAGCTACATAGTTGCTTGAGAATATGAACTTTATTGGTTGTTAACTTGCAAAGCCTGTTCTACTAAATCATGAAAACATACCTACATTCCCTAAGGTTGCCTCGTTGTACTATTCCAGAAAACAAGTGTACAGCCTATCCTACAGACCTATGTAAAAAAATACATACGATCCTTATGCTCATGATACACTATTTAAAACTTGTTCTTCTCGTAGTCCGGTACTGCGGTTCTATGTGTTTGCCTAATATGCTCTGCCAAATTAACTCCACTAAAAGATATAAAATTTCTCGGTCTAAATGTCCTAGTAGCCCCTGTTCGGGCGCCATCTGTAAAGATGTTTTCTCAGACTAGGGTACAAATCTCAGTCTAGGGCCAGTACGACATTTTAGAAAGAGAGAGTTCGTGGCAGATAAAGAAGAATTAAGGCTTGTGTCGGGCACAGCGAATATCTACTCTTCGTGAGTACACATGGTCCACGTCTTCCACGTGTGCTCGTGAGTCATGTGAGTCACCTCTGCCGGGCACTCTGACCGCATTTTGCTTATGCTCCCACAAGTCGCTCAGTGGTATATCGCACCAATTTACAACCCGTTCTGAACACACGCTCGTATACTCGCCTACCAACTTGCGATCACTCACAGTGAATCACAAACCCATACGGTCACACATACACGAAACTCTTTTTAAACACGCACGAGGGGAAAGAAAACCAAGAAACCACTAAATATTGGACGCGAATTCAGTCGAAATGCCTACGCATCGTTTATGCTTTTATTTTTTCTTTACGAATTCTAATTCTAGTACAATATTAACTTGTTTTACCCTACACGCTCCAGCGAACCTTCTGCATGCCTGTGACCCTGCCTACATCGCACCATACGGTGCTTCTGATCTTTTCTTTTTCGTTTCCACACTGCATACCTCGATTCTCCTTGGACAGAATCCATGGTTCTTGCAGGATTTTTTGTATTACTTTTCACTTCGTTTTGCGCTGCTCGTATGACTCTGTTCGCTTCGCTCTGCCTCTGCTCAATATTTGTAGGACGCCGTTACCCACGCTCTACTCGAAATGTTTACGGATGCCGTTACCCATGCGTTGCGAAATTTGTGATTACGCTTCGTGCCATGTTTGCTTGAATTAACCTATGTCTCTGCCTATGCCTCTGCCTATGTCTTCGCCTATGCCTTTGCCCATGTCTCTGACTATGTCTTTGCTACCACTTTCTTAAGAAAACTATGGGATATATTGAACAAAGGATTTATTTAAAACAAAAATTAAAGTTTACTTAAAACAAAAATAATAAAAACAAGTCGGTAAAGCCTACAGTAGCGCGCTCGACAGTAAGATACCTTTCTCCCAATTATTAAAATCCGTTACAAACGCGTAACCACGCTCAAATTTTCTAACCGATTTAAAACTAATTTTTAAAAGAAATACAGAATCTAAAATTTTACTAGTTGGTTATGTAGATTCAGACTGGGATGGTAATGCAATTGATAGATGAAGTACCACAGGATACTTGTTTAAGACGTTCGATTCAAATCTTATTTATTGGAACATTAAAAGACAGAATTCAGTAGCAGCCTCATCAACTGAAGCTGAGTATATGGCTCTTTTTAAAGCTGGTAGAGTAGCCCTAAGGCTAAAATCTATTTAAATTAGAGTAAATTTTTAACTTAGAAATCCTATTAAAAAATTTTTAGGTAGCTAAGGTTTTAGCAAATAATTCCTCATGTCGTAAACGAACAAAACATATTGATATCATTTTACAAGAGAACAAGTTGAAAGTAATGTTATTTGCCTTGAGTATATCCCTACAGAGAACCAGCATGCTTTCATCTTTATAAAGCCATTACTTTGTGCAATGTATGTATAGATTTTTCAAACTCCGAATTTTTCCCAAATAAATACTTGTAAGTTGAGACTTACAAGCTTGATCGACCTGGCCAACGTAGGCTCAAAATATTATAGAACTTATTTTTGTAAAATTACACTTTCCCTTTTTTATAAACTTTTCTTGTTATACCCTTGCAGAGGGTATATTAATTTTAGCCAGAAGTTTGCAACGCACCTTAGGAGACATCTCCGACCCTATAAAGTATATATATTCTGAATCAGCATAAACAGAGGAGTCCAAAAATGGATGTCCGTCTGTCCGTCCGTCCGTCCGTCCGTCCGTCCGTCCGTCCGTCCGTCCGTCCGTCCGTCCGTCCGTCCGTCTGTTGCAACGCAAACTAGTCTCTCAGTTTTTGAGCTATCTTCATGAAACTTGGCATATAAGCTTCTTATTGCTGCGCGCTGTAAATAAGTCGGAACGAGCCAGATCGGACCGATATATCGTATAGCTGTCATAGAAACTATCGGCTGATTTTTGTTGTTTTTCAAGATATTGCAACAAGATTTGGCAAATCTTATTCTTATTACGTTCCTAATGTGCTGTCAAAATTGTATCAAAATCGGACCACTATAACATATAGCTGCCATAGGAACAATCGGCTGAAATTAGGGTTTTTGTATGCAAACCTGTTTTGTTCTTGGAAATACAGCACATTATCAATACTTTTTAATGTTACACAGTAACCCGCCCTTATTTTTTCCATTTAAATATCTCAGACGTTTATATTCTATAGCTGTTATAGGAACAATCAGTCAGTCCGTCTGTCTGTTGCAACGCAAATTAGTCCCCCAGTTATTGAGCTATCTTCATAAAAGTTGGCTCACAAGCTTCTTAATTCTGCCTTCATTAAATAAGTCGGAACGGGCCAGATATAGCTATCAGGCTTACCACATCCAAATCTAAGTATGTCCTTAATAATAAAGTTTCATCAAAATCGAAGTTTTATAACTTATAACAATCAACGATCGGCCTAATGAAGGTACCTGTTGCAATTTTATGAAAATCTGAGTGCTATTACATATACTAGCTGTGTACAACTGCAAGGGTATAAAACCTTCGGCAAGCCGAAGGTAGCCTTGCTTTCTTGTTTTTTAACCTGCTCTTATATTCCGCCGTCATCGGAATTGTCAGTATATTTGCAACATTAAATTGCAATAAAGACTATGCACAGCACAGAGCGCTGAACTCTATTATTGCGCGTCAGCATTGTTCATGCGAAGCTACTAAGTTGCTAAGGGAATATGAACTTGATTGTTTGTTAACTATCCCCCCCCTCCTTAGCTTTTTGACCGTCCTCGGTCAAGCTGAACTTGTCGATGGTCCGCTGCATCACCTTGGAGGCTCTTCTTCTCCTTAACGCCAGGTAAAGTAAGAAGGAGCCCATCAGACCGACGTTCAGGATGACACCAGCTGCGAACCAGACCCTAGGCGAGCCTGCGGATTCAACTACTTCCTTTAAACTTTGGATGGAGCGCAAGTTTTCGTTGTTCATTCTGTGTAGCAGAGGTATACTGAGAACCGGGTCGTTGCCGACGATGTTAAGTAGTGGAGACCTGGTTGCTTGCTTAGTGCTTTTCGAATGTTTACAAATTCAATACCATTGATGGTTGCCGTTTGCTCGAAAGTCACCAGGTACGTTCCCTCGATCAGAATTTCCCTCGATCAGAATTTCTGGCCCACCATCTTACTGTGGTTCCCCCAGAGGCCAAAATTCAAAAGGTATGAATAAGAATAGATTTGCGCAAAAAGTATACAAATCATCTCTAAAATGTCCAGACAATTCAAGACAAACCCGGTTTTTTCTAGAAAACTAACGGTACTTTCTAAAAATATAATTGAAGTCGCAAGCACAAGCTCATTTGCGAAGCGAAGTTGGACGAATTGCATTATTCTTAATAACAAAGAGAACTTCAAAAAGGTAAAGCGTCAGCAATACTTATCTGATTGATATAATTTAAAATGCAGTTTAAATTTGAAGGTATTTACTTTTATAAATTTTTTATGTTAAGTTAATTTCATTGATTTAACATTTTTTATACCCTTCGACCATTGAAATGGTCAAAAAAGGGTATACTAACTTTGTGCAATGTATGTAACAGGCATAAGGAGGCGTGGCAGACCCCATAAAGTATATATATTCTTGCTCAGGATCACTAGCCGAGTCGATTGAGACATGTCCGTCTGTCTGTCCGTCTGTCCGTCTGTCCGTCTGTATGAGACAACAGATCTCAGCTATTAAAAAGCTAGAGCTACCAAATTTGGTATGGAGGTTCCTATTTATAATAGGCAGACAAAGTTTATTTCAAATGTTTGATGCCACGCCCACCGCCCCCGCAAATCGGTAATTTACGATTATTAAGCAAAGTATTAAACTTAGTTGTGCTTTGGTATGTATAATGCTTAATACCATATAAATGTATTCTCCAAATTACAATCCGATCGGACCAATAACACAGGAGTTATTCAAGTCAACGTTTTCAATACAAATGTACGAGCAGCAGCCGGCGCGCTGCTTGGAGTTGACGTCGACTTCGACGTTGCATCTCGCCGCTTTACGCTATACGCGCGTTGCTGTGTGAGTGCGAGCGAGTAAGCTATATGTAGAGAAGTATTCGTGCAGAATTTCTGTTTGAAATTATGAGTGTGGTTACACGTTTGTAACGGATTTTAAAAATTGGGAGAAGGGTATCCTACTGTCGGGCGTTCGACTGTAGCTCTACCCACTTGTTTTGTAATTATATTTGATTTAACCTTTTTGTGTATTTTTGAACGTCTTTTTTATGTTTACGTGAAGTTTTAGTTGTGTCCCGCCGATACCCCGAAATAAATGTTTATGTTATTATATTAAAGATATATTTCTTGAGGTAATAAAACTCTGAGAATTTTGCGGAAAGTTGCGGATGTGCTGGTTATCGTTAATATACTAACCCAATCTCTTATTTTTTCAAAGTCAAATGTGCCAACAAGGTCTGTTTTGCTTTTTTATTGTGCTGTCTGTGTGATTTTGTCTTTCGTGTATGTGCAAAATTTTCAATGCTCATTTAATTAATTTTTTTGTCATTTTTTCTGTGTAAATTTGATTTGGCTTAATACAACGATTTGTATCAGTGTGTGTTTGAATGCAATCACATTTTTAATTTGTGGTGCACAAAAAAGGGTACCTATACAGAAAAAAATACAAGAAATTATCACTGCTGTACGAGATGAAATTAAGACTAAAGGCTACATAGTTGAATTGACCGAACATATGCAATGTATTCCAAACCTTTGTAAACAAATTGCTGATTATTGGACACGCTATGATCGAAAGAAATCGTCAGTACTCAATTATAAGTCTGATTGGCTGAATCAAAACGAATCAATTCCAGTGAAAAACATCTCTAAAAAATATCAGCAAAGGGTACAAAGTCCACATCGTGGACGTCAAAAACTTGATTTTGAGGAATCCTCGGCGAGAAAAAAGCGACGGCGTATAGCTCATCTGGCCGAATTAGATGAATCTGCTATTTCTTCGTTACGCACTGAATGTGAAATGAAAAATATATTGTCAGAAGATCCCGATGAGGCAATTTCGCTATTAATGGAGACCGCTATGTCTAAAACCAATATTTGCTTATCAGAAACTTCGTGAACAGCAAAATATCCTTTGATTTTTTTCCATGCTATAAACGTATATTAAATCCAAAGAAAAAGATATACCCTGAAAACATATCTGTAGACGAATCTCACGCTGAAATTGAATTACAAAGTTTGTTAGATAATAATACAGCGTCAGTATTTTAGAGCTACAGGCTAATGTTGTGGAAACAGTCAATGACGATTCTATTAAAATTTTTTGTTAATTGGAAAATGGTGATTTGTTGGAAGTACAGGTCATAGTGAATACAAACAAAAATTTTCCAATAATGATTTAGATCACAAAAGCATGGGTATTAGATCAATTGTATCAGGCAAATATGAGAGTTTCATGGGAAGGGTCACAATTTTTCAGAGTAAAGGTCGATTATCTCGGATTTGTGGTCTCTCGGGGAGGCATTTCAACAAACCCTAGCAAAGTTGAGGCAATAAGCAAGTTTCTAAAACCGACAACCTTGTTTCATGTTAGATCATTCTTGAGTTTAGCAGGTTACTATAGGTGTTTTATAAAGGACTACGCCTCGTTAGCTAGACCGCTAACGGATATTCTGAAAGGAGACAATGGTAAGGTTAGTGCTGGTCGATCCAAGAAAATACCAGTGAACCTTGACGAAAAGCAATGTCAAACATTTGAGAAATTGAAAAATGTTCTGATTTCGGAAGATGTTATGCTACTTTACCCTGATTATCATAAACCATTTGACCTGACAACCGACGCCTCGTCCACCGGCCTAGGAGCAGTCCTATCTCAAGATGGGAAGCCGATTACTATGATATCCAGAACTCTTAAGGACCACGAGTTACATTTCGCAACAAACGAGCGCGAATTACTCGCAATAGTGTGGGCTCTTAAAAACCTAAGAACTTATCTTTATGGCGTACAGAATTTGAACATCTACACTGATCACCAACCCCTTACCTTTGCGGTCTCGGATAAAAATCCTAATGCAAAGATTAAAAGGTGGAAGGCTTTCATTGACGACCATAATGCAAAAATTTTTTATAAGCCAGGGAAAGAGAATAATGTAGCCGATGCTTTGTCCCGACAAAGTTTTTTTGCCCTTGAAGAGGATGCGTCTTCCGATGTTGCAACCATACACAGCGAAGAATCACTAACTTACACTATCGACTCTTCTGATAAGCCTATAAACTGTTTTAGGAATCAAATTATTTTAGAAGAAAATGCGGTAGCTTCAACACGTACTATAATTATTTTTGGTCAGAAAACAAGGCACATCATACATTTTAACGATAAACAAAAACTAATAGAGTTGATATTTGATGCGGTTAACAAAGATGTAGTGAACGCAATTGCATGTGACCTACCAATTCTCGCATTTGTTCAGAACAAACTTGTGGAAGCATTCCCATACACAAAATTCTACTAAGCGAATGGTCATTGATGTTTTTGATAAGAATGAACAGAAAGAAATAATTATTGTAGAACATAACCGAGCACAAAAAGCAGCTCAAGAAAATGTAAAACAAATAATGCAAGATTATTTTTTTCCAAAAATGACTCGCTTAGTAAACGAAGCTGTAGTCAACTGCAAAATTTGTAACAGAGCCAAATACGATCGGCATCCACAAAAGCAAGTTATTGGCGAAACACCCATTCCTTCCCGAGTAGGAGAAATACTACACATTGACATTTTCTCAACGGACAAAAAGTACTTTTTAACTTGCATAGATAAATTTTCAAAATTCGCCATTGTGCAACCGATAGCCTCCAGAACCATTATCGATATAGAACCGCCAATACTACAACTTATGAATTTTTTCCCAAAAACCAAAACCATTTACTGTGACAACGAACCTTCTCTAAGTTCCGAAACAATAAAATCACTATTAAATAACCGTTTTAATGTCCAAATCTCCAACGCTCGACCCCTACACAGCTCATCGAATGGGCAAGTAGAAAGATTTCATAGCACTCTTGCAGAAGTAGCGCGGTGCTTGAAAATAGAAAAACACCTGAATGACACAGTTGAACTGATTCTTCAGTCAACTATTGAATACAATAAAACAATACACTCTGTTACCAACAAAAAACCAATCGAGATAATACATTACTCTGCACCAGATTTTGAAGCAGGTATAAAGGACAAAATGAATAAAGCTCAGGAAGCACAGATGAAAAGGTTGAATGAAACTAGAAGGAATAGAATTTTTCAAGTATGTGAAAGAGTTTTTTTAAAATCAAATAGAAGATTGGGTAATAAATTGACTCCCTTGTATGAAGAAGAGGTAATAGAAGCCGACCTGGGAACAACAGTTCTCATTAGGGGGAGGGAGGTCCATAAGGACAATTTGAAATAATAACATTTTTTTATTAATATTTTTTTATTCAGGATTTTGATCGTGCTACTTCTCGGAAATAGCCGAGGAAACTAAAGCATTAATGAATCATTTTTCCTAATCACACATAAAAAAGATTTTAGAATCTGATATAGGTCATTATATTACAGAGACATTATTAGATACAGTGAAAATTCAACATAGAAACGCTAGGAGTATTAACATTCTTGGTACTGCTCTAAAGGTGGACAGGCTAATTTTAGCAATTTTTAATTGAATCAATAGACAAACAAGTTGCTATAAATACAAGAGTGCAGGAAAAAATCAATAAACTAACGGACACAATAAACATAGTAATCAATAATGAAAAAAACAAAACAAATCGACACCGGCCACCTCTATGAAACACTTCTCGCAAGGGATCGAATTTTGATTTCAGAACTCGAAGCATAAATATTGTCCCTACAAAGATTGAAATTGTAAACCCCACCATTCTTGATTCTAAAGATTTAAAAAAATTTATTAAATGAACACTCTACAAAGTTTTGTTAGACGATAATTTGTACATTTTATTATTAAATTCCCAAGCCCTTGTTTAGTTTGTAAAAGGTCACTCTAATACCTGTCTAACACAATGACACAATAATATATTTTACTGGATATAACAGCGTAGCGGATTGCGATAATCATATTCTGGCGATTGGAAACTGCAGTACTACCTTCACATCAACATTCTGCAGAGAACTCCCTTTTACAACTTGCGCACAACAGCTGCACGCCGGCACTACTCGTCCCAGCCACCTCGAACAAGTTGAAGTCGTGGATGATGGTGTCATATTTATCAACAATGGAATGGAAACCGTTACCATGTCTAGTGGCACGGAGAAGACTATCTACGGCACATTCCTTTTAACGTTCGAAGATGAAGTTAAAATAAATATATCTTTGTTCCGCAACTCGAGAGCCTCAGTTCAACGCCACCCAGGTTCGGCGGCAGCGGCACGCCTCAATATCACTGGACATCAAGAGGTTTTGAGCCATATCTACAACGACTGAACATTCAAAATCTGAGGTACATCGGCGACATCGAAAAATAACTCGTTACAAAACCTGCAACCTTCAGTGTAACTATGCTTCTCGTGGCAATCATTGGACTCTCCATTTGGAAGACGTAAGAGAACCGCGTGAGAGCAGGAAAATCAGCTTCCTTGCGAACTGCCATCGACAACTTAAGGAAGTCCGAGGACGGCCTTCAACTTAGTGAGGGAGGAGTTAACATAGAGTTAACATACAGGAGTTAACGAGACTGTCTGTAACGTTCCTACGTTCGCCGGCCACCTGACATTTGAGCCGTTTGGCAACACTAGATCAACACTTTTAGGTGACAGGGCTAGCTTTGCGTTAAGAATATTTTGTACTTAGTTGTTAGTTGGACTTTGACGATTAAAGAGTTCAGTATCGTAACAGGACAAAGTCTTTTTATTTGGAACATTAATCGGCAAGCCGACTCAGCATTACTTGCAGCACAGCGCAACACTCCAAGTAGGAAGTGTCGGATTTCCAGCGCCGAACGGTCTCAGCACAGATCGCTGAACTCAATTATGGCGCGTCAGCAATGTTTATGCGAAGCTACATAGTTGCTTGAGAATATGAACTTTATTGGTTGTTAACTTGCAAAGCCTGTTCTACTAAATCATGAAAACATACCTACATTCCCTAAGGTTGCCTCGTTGTACTATTCCAGAAAACAAGTGTACAGCCTATCCTACAGACCTAAAAAAATACATACGATCCTTATGCTCATGATACACTATTTAAAACTTGTTCTTCTCGTAGTCCGGTACTGCGGTTCTATGTGTTTGCCTAATATGCTCTGCCAAATTAACTCCACTAAAAGATATAAAATTTCTCGGTCTAAATGTCCTAGTAGCCCCTGTTCGGGCGCCATCTGTAAAGATGTTTTCTCAGACTAGGGTACAAATCTCAGTCTAGGGCCAGTACGACATTTTAGAAAGAGAGAGTTCGTGGCAGATAAAGAAGAATTAAGGCTTGTGTCGGGCACAGCAAATATCTACTCTTCGTGAGTACACATGGTCCACGTCTTCCACGTGTGCTCGTGAGTCATGTGAGTCACCTCTGCCGGGCACTCTGACCGTATTTTGCTTATGCTCACACAAATCGCTCAGTGGAATATCGCACCAATTTACAACCCGTTCTGAACACACGCTCGTATACTCGCCTACCAACTTGCGATCACTCACAGTGAATCACAAACCCATACGGTCACACATACACGAAACTCTTTTTAAACACGCACGAGGGGAAAGAAAACCAAGAAACCACTAAATATTGGACGCGAATTCAGTCGAAATGCCTACGCATCGTTTATGCTTTTATTTTTTCTTTACGAATTCTAATTATTAAACATAGCCATATATGTATGTATGCGTGTGTTAGGTGGAATGCCAAAAGTTCTTCTTCATATATGGGCAATAGCAAAAGTCCCATTAATCAGCAAAGGGCAAAAGAAGACGACTGGTCTGCCCGGAGAGAGAGAGAGAGAGAGAGAAGCAGCTTTGCATTTATGCATGCACTTTTCTATTATTCATTCTTGTAGTAGACGGCGAGTTGTGCACAACGAAAAGAGAAAATTAAAAGTGATATTAAAATTGAAACAAGAGCGAAGTTGGTTATTATTTGATTGTCATATATATACGCAGGTAACCACTGGAAATAACTTTGTATAAACTCCAACAGGTTATGGGCTCAGTATAAAATACGACAGTTAAATGTTTTACAGCTTTGAGGCTCGTTGAAGTGTTCAATAAAAAAAAAAAAATAAACAAAAAGTGAAAAGTAAACTGATATCCATGGTTAAAAGGCAAATCGAAAATTACTGATTAAAAAGTACGCTATTAAAATACATAAACTAAACAATAAAACAAAAGCGGCAAACCAAAGAAGGAGCCGTTAAAAGGAAGCAGAAACGAATAGTGTGTGTGTGTGTATGTATGCGTGATTCCAAGCACAATCGTCAGAAAGTACAGTAGGCGACAAAGTGCGTGTGGGATAAATTGTGAAAAGATAACTGGCGCCTGCTGGTGTGTATGTGTGTGTAGAAGAGGCAATTAATAGAAAAGAGCGCGAAATAAAATGGATAAAGCAAAACGAAATATAAAGCCGTTTGACGGTGAAAAATATTCAGTGTGGAAGTTTCGTATCAGGGATCTTTTAGAAGAGAACGATTTAATAAAAGTTATCGATAGTGTACCAGAAGAAATAACAAGTGAATGGAAAAAGGCAGAGAGGAATGCAAAAAGCATTATTATCGAATATTTAAATGATTCGCTGCTTGGATTTGCAAGCAATGAAAATTCTGCAAGGAAAATTTTTGAAAAATTAGATGCAGTTTATGAGCGCAAGAGCTTAGCATTGCAACTCTCTATACGTAAGCAGTTGTTAGCATTAAAACTTAAAGGTGATACACCACTAGTGAATCATTTTAATTTATTTGATGATTTAATGACAGAACTAGTAGCTGCAGGAGGCAAATTAGATGAAATGGACCAAGTGGCTCATTTATTTTTAACTCTTCCCACCAATTATGACGGAGTGATAACAGCAATTGAAACTTTAACAGAAAGCAACTTAACGTTGGCCTTTGTTAAAACACGTCTTCTTGATCAAGAAATAAAGCTGAGATCTATCAGTAAAGTGTGTTAAAGTATTGCAGGCTGTTCGTCATAAGGATCAGAAAGAAAATAAAATGAAAACTAGTTTCAAGAACAACAAAAAGGGTTTTAATAATAAAACTAAACCAAAGCCAAGATGTTTTCACTGTGGTAAATTGGGACATTTGAAAAAGGATTGCTACAGTTTTAAAAGAATTGCAGGTAGTCAAATAAACAGGCACAAGTAGCAATAACATCACAGTCAGGATCTGGTTTTGCATTCATGATGATGCAGAAGATTGGCAAATTACATGAGGGAGATATTTCGTTTATCTTAGACTCGGGTGCATCAGATCACATTATTAAAGATAAAGATTTGTTTGCTGACTATATCGATCTGAGTATGCCTGTAGAGATTTCTGTAGCCAAGCGTGGCGAATGTATCCAAGCTACATCTCAAGGAATAGTACGACTCCGCAGCCATGGCAATGAAATCACGCTGGAAGATGTATTATTCAGCCAAGACATATCTCATAATCTTTTATCAGTCAGAAAGATGCAAGATGCCGGGATGACTATTGAGTTTAATCCAAATGGTGTAAAGGTCACCAAAAATGGCAAGTTGGTTCTTAAGGGCCAAAGTGAGTATAATGTAACAATTGTTAAATTCGAAATGAACCATAAAGCGTATATTTCAAACAATTTAAGTAGTGCAGAGTATAATTTGTGGCATGCAAGATTAGGACATATAAGTATTGGCAAGCTTTTAGATATAAAACGCAACCATTTGTTTGAGGATACACATTTATTAAAGAATGTAGAATCAAGTAATGAGCTATGTGAGGCCTGCATAAATGGAAAGCAATGCAGACTCAAATTTGAAAAATTCAAGAATAAAGAACACATTAAGCGACCCTTATTCGTAGTTCATTCGGACGTTTGCGGTCCAATAACACCTTCTACAATTGACAATAAGAATTACTATGTTATTTTCATTGATCAATTTACACATTACTGTGTAACTTATTTAATAACCTATAAGTCTGATGTATTTTCTGTGTTTAAAGACTTTATTGCAAAGGGCGAAGCCCATTTCAACTTAAAAGTCGTCAATCTATATATAGATAATGGTAGAGAATATCTATCTAATGAAATGCGCGAATATTGCGTAGAAAAAGGCATCAGCTATCATTTGACGGTTCCTCACACTCCACAATTGAATGGTGTATCTGAACGCATGATTCGAACGATAACTGAAAAGGCTCGTTCTATGATTAGTGGGGCTAAGCTAAGTAAAAGCTTTTGGGGTGAGGCTGTTTTAACAGCTACCCATTTAATTAACAGATGCCCAAGTAATGCGTTATAGAACAAAAAGAAAACACCATATGAAATGTGGCATAACAGAAAGCCAACATTGAAATATCTTAAGATATTCGGTTCGACAGTATATGTATTGAACAAAGTTAGAAAACGAAAGTTCGATGAAAAGTCAACAAAGTGCATACTTGTTGGGTATGAACCAAATGGTTTCAAATTGTGGAATGTGGAATCGAGGAAATTTATGACAGCTAGGGATGTTGTGGTGGATGAAACCAACATGTTAAATTCTAGGACTGTGGATTGTGTTGAGCAATCGGTAGACTCTGAGTTCCAGCTTGATAGAGTGGAACAGGTTGAAGACTCTTGTCCACATGATGAACAAGAAGTTGATTTTCACTCCATGGGAGCAGAAAATGAGAAACAAAGTTTTCCATTGGAAAACAGTGAGTCTGGTAATGAAAAATCTGATAGTTTAAAATCAGATATACAGCCTAGTGAAAAATCCACAAATCCTAAGAATGCCGATCCAGTTGTCAACACTGGTGATGAATCAAATCATTCAGATGATAAAATAGACACTGGTGATGAATCAAATCATTCAGATAATAAAATAGACAATGAAGACATCAGACGAAGTGAAAGGTTAAAAGATAGACCAAAAATATCTTATAGGTTGTTAGAGAAATGTTTGTTTAATGCTCATACATGCTTCAATGATATTCCAACTAGCTTTGAAGAAATTAAACATAGAGATGATAAATCTTATTGGGAAGATGCAATTCAGGATGAATTAGAGTCTCACCTTCAAAATGAGACATGGTCATTAGTTAAAATGCCAGAAGACAAGAACATAGTTGACTGCAAGTGGGTGTTTACAATTAAACAGGATGAACACGGAAATCTTGTTAAATACAAAGCAAGACTTGTTGCTCGGGGTTTCACACAACAATATCTGACAGATTATGATGAAACATTTGCACCAGTTGCAAGAATCTCTAGTTTTCGCTTTATTCTTGCCCTCTCCAACCAATATGGCTTAAAGGTACATCATATGGATGTAAAAACAGCATTTTTGAATGGAATCCTAAAGGAAGAGATTTATATGACAGTTCCACAAGGGTTAGTTGTTGGCAGAAATACAGTCTGCAAATTAAATAAATCTATCTATGGCCTTAAACAAGCAGCCAGATGCTGGTTTGAAGTTTTTGAGGAGGTGCTTAAATCAATTGGTTTTATAACTCTAGGCGTTGACCGTTGCATGTACATAATTGATAAAGGAAACATTTTAAGCAATATATATGTATTGTTATATGTAGATGATTTGGTGATTGCCACTGAAAGCCTTGAAACAATGACTAGATTTAAAACATACTTGATGAGCAAATTCAAAATGACTGACTTGTTAGACATTCGATATTTTATTGGAATAAAGATTGATAGAAACGGGGACAAGTTATGCCTAAGCCAGTCAGCATATATTAATACTGTTTTGAGAAAATTCAATATGGAGAATTGCAATCCAGTTAGTACAGCACTTCCAAGTAAGCTTGATTATAAAGCTTTAGAATCAAATGAATCGTATGAAGCACCATGTCGAAGTTTAATTGGATGCTTGATGTACATAATGTTATGTACAAGACCGGACTTAAGTACATCCATAAGTATTTTAAGCCGGTACACAAACAATAACAATAAAGAACTGTGGCAATGCCTTAAAAGAGTTCTTAGGTATCTTAAAGGTACTATTGATTTAAAATTAACATATGAAAAGAATGTTAATTATGAGAATATTGTTATTGGTTATGTTGATTCTGATTGGGCAGGAAGTGAGACTGATAGAAGAAGTACTACTGGATACTTGTTTAAAATGTTTGAGTCATGTTTAATATGTTGGAGTAGCATGAAACAAAAATCAGTTGCAGCTTCGTCCACTGAAGCAGAATATATGGCACTATTTGAAAGTGTCAGAGAAGCATTATGGCTCAGATCGTTACTTGAAAGTATAAAGATAAAGATAAATAAACCAATTATAATTTTTGAAGATAATCAGGGTTGTATTTGTATAGCCAATAATCCTACATGCCACAAGAGAACTAAGCACATTGATATAAAATACCATTTTACTCGAGAAAATATTGAAAAGAAACTAATTACTTTAAAGTATATTCCAACAGATATGCAATTGGCGGACATCTTGACTAAGCCACTACCAGCAGCGCGATTCCTGAATTTAAGAAGCCAATTGGGACTGCTTGAATAACTAAAATAAATAATATTCCAGTTTTTTTTAATTTCCAGAAATTGAATCACATTAATGTATTGAATCAAATTTAATTTAATTTGTACTACTATGAAACTTGAAAATTTATAATTGTGTTATTAATTGAATGTAAAACTCAACTACTAATTTACGATTGGTCTGATTAGGTTTTTATGGGTTTTCCCTAATCCAATGCAGTGAATGCTGGACCATGATAATTGTATTTCCCATAGATGCACCAACTCGCCAATTAAGAAACATTGTAATTCTAAAATCTTACTACTTGATTAACGTAACTTTTGAGGAGGTGTATTAAACATAGCCATATATGTATGTATGCGTGTGTTAGGTGGAATGCCAAAAGTTCTTCTTCATATATGGGCAATAGCAAAAGTCCCATTAATCAGCAAAGGGCAAAAGAAGACGACTGGTCTGCCCGGAGAGAGAGAGAGAGAGAGAGAAGCAGCTTTGCATTTATGCATGCACTTTTCTATTATTCATTCTTGTAGTAGACGGCGAGTTGTGCACAACGAAAAGAGAAAATTAAAAGTGATATTAAAATTGAAACAAGAGCGAAGTTGGTTATTATTTGATTGTCATATATATACGCAGGTAACCACTGGAAATAACTTTGTATAAACTCCAACACTAATTCTAGTACAATATTAACTTGTTTTACCCTACACGCTCCAGCGAACTTTCTGCATGCCTGTGACCCTGCCTACATCGCACCATACGGTGCTTCTGATCTTTTCTTTTTCGTTTCCACACTGCATACCTCGATTCTCCTTCGACAGAATCCATGGTTCTTGCAGGATTTTTTGTATTACTTTTCACTTCGTTTTGCGCTGCTCGTATGACTCTGTTCGCTTCGCTCTGCCTCTGCTCAATATTTGTAGGACGCCGTTACCCACGCTCTACTCGAAATGTTTACGGATGCCGTTACCCATGCGTTGCGAAATTTGTGATTACGCTTCGTGCCATGTTTGCTTGAATTAACCTATGTCTCTGCCTATGCCTCTGCCTATGTCTTCGCCTATGCCTTTGCCCATGTCTCTGACTATGTCTTTGCTACCACTTTCTTAAGAAAACTATGGGATATATTGAACAAAGGATTTATTTAAAACAAAAATTAAAGTTTACTTAAAACAAAAATAATAAAAACAAGTCGGTAAAGCCTACAGTAGCGCGCTCGACAGTAAGATACCTTTCTCCCAATTATTAAAATCCGTTACAAACGCGTAACCACGCTCAAATTTTCTAACCGATTTAAAACTAATTTTTAAAAGAAATACAGAATCTAAAAATTTTACTAGTTGGTTATGTAGATTCAGACTGGGATGGTAATGCAATTGATAGATGAAGTACCACAGGATACTTGTTTAAGACGTTCGATTCAAATCTTATTTATTGGAACATTAAAAGACAGAATTCAGTAGCAGCCTCATCAACTGAAGCTGAGTATATGGCTCTTTTTAAAGCTGGTAGAGTAGCCCTAAGGCTAAAATCTATTTAAATTAGAGTAAATTTTTAACTTAGAAATCCTATTAAAAAATTTTTAGGTAGCTAAGGTTTTAGCAAATAATTCCTCATGTCGTAAACGAACAAAACATATTGATATCATTTTACAAGAGAACAAGTTGAAAGTAATGTTATTTGCCTTGAGTATATCCCTACAGAGAACCAGCATGCTTTCATCTTTATAAAGCCATTACTTTGTGCAATGTATGTATAGATTTTTCAAACTCCGAATTTTTCCCAAATAAATACTTGTAAGTTGAGACTTACAAGCTTGATCGACCTGGCCAACGTAGGCTCAAAATATTATAGAACTTATTTTTGTAAAATTACACTTTCCCTTTTTTATAAACTTTTCTTGTTTTTTAACCTGCTCTTATATTCCGCCGTCATCGGAATTGTCAGTATATTTGCAACATTAAATTGCAATAAAGACTATGCACAGCACAGAGCGCTGAACTCTATTATTGCGCGTCAGCATTGTTCATGCGAAGCTACTAAGTTGCTAAGGGAATATGAACTTGATTGTTTGTTAACTATCCCATTTTCCCCTTTCAGGATATCTGTAATCGGACGGGCTATGACGGCAAAGTCTTTGATGAAGACTCTGTAGTAGCTGGCTAAGCCAAGGAAAGATCTAACTTTGTATACGCTATCTGGCTCAGGGTATTCTTGAATGACCTTCACCTTTTCCGGATCGAATTTAGTTCCGTCCTTGCTTACTATAAAGCCGAGGTACTCTACACTTTCTATAAAGAGCCTAGTCTTTTCCTGGCTTACTCTCATATTGGATCGATTAGGCATTTCAGCACAGTATCGATGTGGCGGACGTGGTCGAATTAAGTTATGTCGAAACATAGACATAACATATCTTCCCAATTTGTTCTCTTAATACATCGTCTAAGGCTCTTTGAAAAATGCTACTTCCATTTCTTAAGCCGAACGGCAGACGGCAAAATTCGTATTTGCCGCCAGTTACCGAGAACGACGTCTTCTCACAGTCATGCTCCGCAAGGTATATTTGGTGATACCCTGACTTAAGATCAAGGGTAGTGAAGAATATTGCCTTGCCCAGATTCGCTAGAATCATGGGAATACTAGTCAAGGGGTAACGGTCTGGGATGGTTCGCTCATTGAGCTTTCTGAAATCTATGACCAACTTTGTTCGGGTTACAGAAGGCGTCAGTGCCTTTTTTGTCAACAACCCACGTCGGGCTGTTGTAGGGTGACCTTGATGGCGTGATAATCCCATCCCTACCTGTCGCATCCAAAATTTTAAGGTCAGATTGTAGCACACAAACAGATCTCAGTTTAGAGTCCGGGTGCAATACACAACTCGCCAGATCTGACCCAACAACAAAAACAAATATTTTCCAGCCATATCATATTCGTGCAGCAGCCGCCGAAAGCTACTATCTGCCATTTTTCTCAGCGATAGTGATAACAGATTATACACCAAAATAGAAATCTGTGACAAGTATTATGAAGCGTTGCTCGATTCTGGAGCCACAATTAGCTGCATCGGCAGCCAAGCGGCAAAAGATCTAATTAAACATCCAAAGCTTCATAAATGTTCCGGACGCATTCGAACTGCGAATAATTCAAAATGTTCCGTAGTTGGCAAACTTATTATCGACATTACTTACCGAAACCAAAAAGCTCCAGTAGAATTCTTTATAATACCAGATTTGAAGCAGGATGTCTACTTAGGCATAGGTTTCTGGAAAGATTTTGGTTTGTTGAATAAAATTACCGATATAACGCCAATAATATCTGAACTTGACGAAGGTCGAGAAGACGATTTACCAGACACTTCAAAAAGACATAAACTCTCAATATCTCAGCAAAATAAAGTGAATGTAGTCATCAGCAAGCTACCATCTTATGAAAAAGAAGGTTTAGGGAGAACGCATTTGATAGAGCATAGCATCGACATAGGCGACGCTAAGCCTATCAAACAGCGTCATTGTCCAGTATCGCCCGCGAAAGAAAAAGAAATGTTTTCAGAAATTGAAAATATGCTTGCGCTTGACGAAATAGAAGAAAGTAAAAGTCCTTGGAGCAGCAATTGCGTGTTAGTCAAGAAAGGGGAGGAAATGCGCTTATGTTTAGACTCGAGAGAAGTAAATAAAGTGACACTGAAAGACGCTTATCCCATACCCCATGCGGACGGCATCCTCAGTAGGCTACCTTCAGCACGTTTCATTACCGGACTAGACATGAAACACGCCTTCTGGCAAATTCCACTGGAGCAAAAATCTCGTCCGTATACTGCGTTCACTGTACCAAATCGACCGCTATACCAGTACAAGGTCATGCCTTTCGGTTTGTGTAACGCGGCGCAAACTCTGTGCAGATTGATAGATCAAGTCATTCTTGCCCATCTACGAACCAGAGTATTTGTTTATTTAGATGACCTTCATGAAGATGACCCCATATGAAGTTGTTAGAAGAAATCGCATCTTACCTTCGGCAGGCTAAGTTAATGATTAACATAGCCAAATCCAAGTTTTGCATGTCAGAGATCAAATACTTAGGATTTATTATAGGATACGGTCAATTAAAAACAGATCCTCAGAAAGTAAGCGCTATTAAAGAATTTCCCCTCCGACTTCCGTCAGGCAACTTAGAAGATTTTTAGGACTCTCAGGGTGGTACAGGCGTTTCGTTGAGAATTACGCAACAATCACCTGCCCACTTACGGATCTTTTAAAGAAGAACAAAATATTTGATTGGAATCAGGACGCGGAAAACGCCTTTAACTTGTTAAAATCCAAACTAACAAGTGCACCCTTGTTAATGACACCTGATTTTTCGAAGCCTTTCGTTCTGCTTTGCGACGCGAGTTTACATGGTCTTGGTTGTGTGCTTGCCCAAAAGAACGAAGATGGCATAGAATTGCCAATCGCATACATGTGCGAGAAATTAACGAAAGCTCAACGAAATTACACGGTAACCGAACTCGAATGTTTAGCGGTCATAAAGGGTATTAACAAATTCAGAGCTTATATAGAAGGCCAAGAATTCACGGTAGTTACAGATCATGCATCCTTAAAATGGCTAATGAAGCAAAAGGATTTGTCAGGACGTCTTGCCAGGTGGTCAATTAGATTGCAGGGTTTTTCTTTCATAATAACACATAGAAGCGGATCGCATAACATTGTAGCTGACGCACTGTCACGGCGTCACGAAGTTGATGTCAGTGAACTTTCCGACATCGGACCAATTATTGATTTGACTTCAAAAGAATTCCGTTCAGACGAATACCTCGATTTAATTAAGCGGGTTAAAGAAAACCAATCAAGACTACCAGATTGGAGAATAGTAGATGATTTCGTCTATAAAAGGACCGAGCATCCCACTGGCGATGCAATTCAAGAGTCAGAATCTTGGAAATTGTGGGTGCCTGTCAAATTAAGAGAAACTGTCCTGCATCGCGCACACTATCCCTCCGACTCATCTCATGTTGGCATGAGCAAGTTAGCCGAAAAATTGAAACGATATTTTTATTGGCCCGGAATGATAGTCCAGATTCGTAGTTATGTCGCAAAATGTTCTGTATGCAAGTCAACAAAAAGCCCAAACACCATTCTCAGACCACCAATGGGCAAACCCATGGCTTCAGATAGGCCATTCCAAAAACTGTACATGGATCTCCTAGGTCCCTATCCTAGATCTAAACATGGTAATATCGGACTTTTGATCATCGTAGATCATAACACGAAGTTCCATTTTCTTCATCCCTTAAAGAAATTTACGACTCATCGTATTTGTGATTATCTGGAGAACCATGTATTTTATACTTTCGGCGTGCCCGAAACAATCGTAACCGATAATGGGTCACAATTCCGATCGGGGCATTTTAAAGCATTCTTAACACGTTTTGGCGTATCGCATAGATGCACAGCTGTTTGTTCTCCCCAAGCAAACGCGAGCGAGCGATTAAATAGATCCGTTTTAGCCGATATACGTGCATTCATAGGCACAGACCACACGAATTGGGATCAGTATTTAAATGAAATCAGCGGCTCGTTGAGATCAAATTTGCATCGAAGCACAGGCTTTTCCCCATATTTCTGATGTTTCGGCCAAAAAAATGGTAATGAATGGACAAGATTATGACCTACTGAGACAGTAGAGGACACCAATATTAGTACTACTGATAAGTTACTCTTAGCTCGAAGTAAAGCCAAAGAAAACATAGGTAATGCTCATGATGTTAATGCCAGGAGATATAACTTACGCAGTAGAACTGTTCATCTGAAAATAGGTGATATTGTTCATGCTCGTAGTTTTGCGCAAAGTAACGCCGGAAAGAAGTTTAGCAGCAAATTGGCGCCAGTATTTAACAAAGCCACAATAATCAGAAAGATAAGTCCTATTTATTATGAATTAGCAAACGAACAGGATAAGTCAATAGGAATATACCATTTGAAGGACATACAAACCTGATTTATTTTCGTATACTGACCTTTTTCAGTTAACACCTTCTCGAGATGAGACTCTCGCTGAAAATAACTGCGCTGTAGGGGTCAGTTAACAAATCCAATAGGAAACTGTCCACCTACTGATAATCGAATTAAATATCGCATGCGATAAAATTATTGTATAAGAGATAAAAGCTCAGTCCCCTGCAATTCACCTCTTCCGCTCTTCTCATTTGCTTGCTCTGCCACTCTAATAGAAGATGAGGTTTAACATGTTTTATCCCTTACCTATACACTACAATCGAGGCGACGAAACTGAAGGGAAAAGATGAGATAAACATTTACAGTTAGTTATTCCATGAAGAGGTAATGCAAATTAGAAAAGAACTCCGCTACCTGAGCGAAAAATATTAAAGCACATGTTCATTTTGATTTGAACGGTCTCAGCTCGCAGATGCATTACTGTATTCTGAATTGCAAGTACAAGTTGATACAATTAACCTTAAACCCTGCAAAAGTTTAACACGCGCTAGTTTATATTTTATTTTCTACAAAGTATATTTAAACTCCGCGTAACTAAAAAGCATTGGATTATTGGGTACAAGTAGTAAACCCGTGAAAAGGTGATATTAATTTTATCATATCTGTAATGTGTGTGTCTAACAAGGCGTTATTTCAGGCAGATCAGCATAATTTATATAGTTGCCGGCCGGTTTGCGACTAGTACTATCGCGCATTAGCAGCATAGACGTAACGCCGAAATCAGCAACCGGTCGGCCAATTGTAATTTAGCCGTCCCCTTAACCTAAATTCTGGATAGCGCACATTTGTGAATGGTGCAGGGAAGCTGCCTCTTTTTCGTGTAGGGCATCAACAGCCCGGGTTGCGACCTCAAGGTGCATTTTCAACACCGAGAAGGATACTGACTGACTCTCGAAAGCTCTGCAGAACTTTGACACTGGACGTACATAAGAAGATGCAAAATGTTTGTCTCTCACTCTAGCGCTTGGTAGATCTGTACGAATTCACCAGCACAATCATTTGGATCACGCAAGTTATTGATTACTTAAAAAAAAACTCTTTTCATTTCTTTTTTTTTATATAAAAGAAAAAAAAACATATCACACATTAAATTCAATTTTTCTCTACACAATTAGAATAAGACACTTATATATATTAACGATTTCAGACCGATGGTTTAATAAAAAAAAACAAAAACACAGTTGTTTTCTAAGTTTTTTTTATTTAATTAAACATTTTTTATTTTTCTTCCAAAGGAAGAACTAGAGCCATCAGATTATTTTCGGTTGATAATAGACTTTAGTGAGCTATCGCGGTTGATAGCGTACTCGGTGATCGGGATTAAGCTGAATTAAACTGAAAGTTTACTGAACTCTCCTGAACTGAACTGAACTGCTGCTTGGAAGCGCGCCTGGGTATATATAGGCAGAGTGGGTGTTAAGAGAGCAAACTCTTTAAGAGAGTTTGGCTAATTTGATTCCAATGTTCTCTTTTGAAAGAGTTTGGCTGATTTGATTTTGATGTTCTCTCATTGAGAGAGGGAGAGGTTCCCGATAAATAGGGGTAATTGGAGAATCCTGAGACAAGTGCCTGAGCGGAAGCTCGGGTGATAAAGTTTTGTTATTTCAGTTGGCTCGCTCTAAACATTGGGCGGAGACCCGGGTGATGAAGCTTTATTATTTCAGTTGGCTCGCTGTAAACATTGGGGTTAGCCAAGTGATCGAATTGGGGGACAATTGTTTGGATGATCAGGTTCTATTATTTCAGTTGGCTCGCTGTAAACATTGGGGATAGCCAAGTGATCGAATTGGGGGACAATTATTTGGGTGATCGGGTTTCTAGATTTATGATCTGTGGGAACCAAAGTTAATCGAAGGGCTCTCGTTCTTTGATTACATATTGTGCTTATACATTAATGTGTGTATGTGCGTTTTACAATAATGGTGCTTATACATTAATGTGTGTATGTGCGTTTTACAATAATGTGCGTGTGTGTGTGGAATTGGGGTGTTTAAAGTGTGGGTGTAGAATGGATATGTCACTATATATATATTAACGAGTTCACGACCGAGGGTTAATAAAAAAAATAAAAACACATTTGTTTTTAAGTTTATTAATTAACACTTTTATTTTTCTTCCAAAAGAAGAACTAGAGCCTTTAGATTATCTTCGGTTGATAATAGACTTTAGCGAGCTATCGCGGTTGAAAGCGTCCTCGGTGCTCGGGATTAAGCTGAACTAAACTGAAAGTTTACTGAACTCTCCTGAACTGAACTGAACTGCTGCTTGGAAGCGCGCCTGGGTTTATATAGGCAGAGTGGGTGTTAAGAGAGCAAACTCTTGAAGAGAGTTTGGCTAATTTGATTCTAATGTTCTCTTTGAGAGAGTTTGGCTGATTTGATTTTGATGTTCTCTCATTGAGAGAGGGAGAGATTCCCGATAAATAGGGGTAATTGGAGAATCCTGAGACAAGTGCCTGAGCGGAAGCTCGGGTGATAAAGTTTTGTTATTTCAGTTGGCTCGCTCTTAACATTGGGCGGAGACCCGGGTGATGAAGCTTTATTATTTCAGTTGGCCCGCTGTAAACATTGGGGCTAGCCAAGTGATCGAATTGGGGGACAATTGTTTAGGTGATCGGGTTCTATTATTTCAGTTGGCTCGCTGTAAACATTGGGGCTAGCCAAGTGATCGAATTGGGGGACAATTATTTGGGTGATCAGGTTTCTAGATTTATGATCTGTGGGAACCAAAGTTAATCGAAGGGCTCTCGTTCTTTGATTACATATTGTACTTATACTTTAATGTGTATATGTGCGTTTTACAATAATGTGCGTGTGGGATTGGGGAGTTTAAAGTGTGGGTGTAGAATGGATATGTCACTTCCCCATCCTTAAGAAAAAGTCCTGTCCTCAGGCAATAACTTTAGGGTACAATACAGGGTTACTTACTTAAGGTACATTATTTTCTGTTTCAGGACTTATGATAGTTTCATTTTCTGGATTTTGATTCTTGAATTTTACAATTAATTTTTGTGGTATAGTCTTATATTTATAAATGAATTATAATGCTGAGATTATAATTATTATTACTAATGTTATGATTGTTATTATTTGGAAGACATTATTAGTTTGTGTGTGTTGTTCAATTATTTCTTTTGCCTGAATGTATTCAAGTGGTTCAAGTTTTGTTACATTATTGTTTACATAGATAGTTTGAGTATAGTCTAACATTGTGTTGGTAATCAAAATTTCTTCTAACTGAATGGAACAATTAAATGCTTTTATCATGTTATTACCTTCTATTATAATTTCTCTATTAATACAATTTTGATTTAACATAGTTTTGGGAAGGTTCCAAGTTGTGATTATATTAGGTTCAACATATTTTATTTCAAAATCAGAGCGTGTTTTACTGTATTTACATTGTGTTGAGACTTGATTAAGTATACCTGTTATGCATTTATTTATGATCAAGCTTTGAGAACTTGCTATAAAAGTTTCATTGTTATGCGAAAAATATTTGTCATGTATTGTTTCAGTTAGTATGTTATTGTTTTCGTCGGGGTATGGTATTATTTCGAAAATAGGTGTTTTAATTATTTCTCTCGGAATGTGGGATATTATCAAAATTTCGTTAGTGTCAGATTTAAGCCAAGCAGAAGTTTTGATATTAAGAATTTTTTCAGAATTTACGTGAGTAAGGGAATCATGTTTTAAAAGTTTTGGATTAAAGATACCTAAGCGTGTCAGTTGCATACCAAGTTCTATATCTTCTATGTATTCGGTAAATTGTTGTAAGTTGAAAATTAGTACGGCTAACATTTGGACTTCTTCAAAATTATTGTTTAATTGATTGGTTACTTTTATTCCTTCATTAATGGCTTCTATTACATGGTTGAGTTCGCTTATTTGTATATTGTTTTTGGAAATGTTACCTATTTGTTGTTGTTATTCTTCTTTATCTTCTTGATCTAATGTGCCCAATAAGTATTTGAAAATAGTTCCCATAAAATTTGCAAGACCGCGTTTGTTACGCTTTGCAATTCTAATGCCATTCATTTCTCTATTGAGTTTTTCTGTTAGGTACTGAATTTGTGGTAAATTTTCAAAAATTTGTGTTTGTTTGATAAGTTCTTCATAAATGATTTCGGTTTTAGTTAAATTAATAGATAAGTAATGATATTCATAGTTTATAGGTAAATCAATTGATCCGGTTTGAAAGATTAGGTAACCGTTTTTGGCCTGAATAGGGGTTACTTCTAGGTTTTGCGTGCTAATTGTTGATAGTAGGCATAACATGATTATCATGATCGGGAATGAGCCTGGATTTATCATTATTATATTTACTTTTATTAATTTTCTTTTTCTTTTTAAACTTAGATTTATAATGTATTATCTTTCTACCTCTATTTGTTTCTTCAAAATGTTTATCATCTATTTGTCTTAAGTTTCCTGTCTTTCTAAATGGGTTAGTTGTTTTTGATCTAACCAGAGGAGATTCTCTGAAATTAGTGTCTATATTTTAGTATTGTCTACTTTCGTTGAGTTTGTCAATTTTGTCTATTTTATTTTGTTGTGTGTTATAGGCAGGGGTACCTGCATAAATGAAGATGTCTGCTGGTGTTCGACCAGTTGTGTTGTGTTTTGTTTTATGATTGTATACGTAAAGTATTTTTTCGAACTTAGTGAATTGGTTTTCTGGTTCATTCTCGCTTGTTATTATTCTTAGTTTTTCGTTGACAGTTTTATGAAATCTCTCAATATCAGAAATTCCATTTTTACTCGTTGTTATGTTTAAAGTTACTCCTTCTGAATCTAACCAGAGCTTAAGTGCGGTGCACATGAAGGCGGAGTCTTTGTCGGCTTTTATTTCTATGGGTTTACCCATGTCATTGAATATACGTAAAATAGCTCTTTTAGCTTCAAGCCAATCTCTACTATTTATTTCTATCAGGGAGGCGTATTTAGAATAAATGTCAATACATGATAGGAATTGTTTATTGTTTATTAAATAAAAATCCATGACATGCTTGTCTCTGGGGTTGAAAGTTTCTGGGGTTGTTTCCAGGGCTAATTTTGTATTTCTATGTTCGGTTTTCGCAATGTTACAGATTTCACATTCATTGATATTTTGATAAGTTTTTGATAATCGGGGTAATAATAATGTTCTTTGAACAGAAGAGTGATCTTTTCTATGCCTGGGTGTAATAATTCTTTATGTGTTTTGAGGATAATTTCTTTAAATTGAGCATATGTTTGGATATCTATTAGTTTACCACTGGTTCTCATAGTTTTAGTGAAATTGTCGGGACTTATGATTTGAATATAAGCATTTTGAAAGATTTTAAAGTCGGCTTCATTAGGGAAGTAAATAACACTTTTCTTAGTGCAGAGGTATTCTTTAATAAGGGTTTTGGCAAGGGTGTCGGTCATTTCTTTGTAACTAATTTTTATTCTAGTTTTATGAAAGTATCTTATTATTTGGACATCGTCAAAATTATCTTTTAAGAATTCTAATTGTCTGTTGTAATAATTGAGGGGTCTTTCGGTTAAGGAAATGTGGCTTTGATTATCTTCTTGTGCGCTATACACAGTAGCTGCTGTAGTAATGGAAACTGGGTTATCTTCTCCTAGGAAGTTTTCTTGAATTTGAACTCTGGATAAGGCATCAGCGACATGATCTTCCTTACCAGGTAGGTATTGGATATTATAATCATATTCATTTAGCTTTATCTTCCATCTTTGTAATTTCATATTGGGTTCTTTTACGTTACTTAGCCATACAAGTGGCCTATGATCGCTTAATATTTCGAACTTTCTACCGAATAGGTAAGACCTGAAATATTTTGTTGCTGAGTAATTGAGTTCGTGTTCATTAAGAGTTCTGCTTGCATAGCAAATGGGTTTATGCTCTTGAGATAATACAGCACCTATAGCTATATTACTCGCATCTGTTGTTAATGAAAATTTATTTTCGAAGTTAGGGTATATTAGTATTGGATCGGACGTGATAAGTACTTTTAGTTTTTCGAAAGCGGACATGTAATCTGTATTGATTATTGCTCCTTTTTTTAATTTGAGTGTCATTGGTTTTGCTATTTTTGCAAAATTGGGGATGAACTTACGGTAAAATCCGCAGAGTCCAAGAAAAGAGTTTATTCCTTTTGTGGTTTTAGGAATGGGAAAATTAACAATTGCGTTTATTTTGTTGGGATTCGGTTTTATACCGTCTGTTGTGATAATGTGACCAAGAAATTCAGTTTCTTTAGAAATTCACATTTGTCAAGTTGCAATTTTAAGTTAGCTGATCTTAGCTTTTCGAATACTCTTTTCAATGATATTATGTGTTCCTCTAATGAAGTGGAATAAATGATAATATCATCTAAGTAAACTAGACAATCCTTGTAGATTAAGTCTTCTAGGAGGTTGTTCATGCAACGTTGAAAAGTTGCTGGTGCATTTTTCAAACCAAAGGGCATACGAAGATATTCGTAATGTCCGTGTTTTGTTGAAAATGCTGCTTTGGATATTGATTGCGGGTCCATTTGAATTTGATAGAAACCTTTAGCTAAATCAATAGTTGAGAAGTATTGACAGCGTCCAAGCTTGTCTAATATTTCGTCCATTACGGGAATAGGGAATTTGTCGTCAATGGTTATTTCATTGAGACTGCGATAGTCTATGACTAATCAAAGTTTTGGTTTGTTAGAAGCATCGTTTTTCTTTGGGACAATCCAAATTGAAGAACAATAAGGAGATTTAGATTTCCTTAGTATATTTTGTTCTATCATTTCGTTAATTTGTTTGTTGACCTCTTGATCAAACGCTTGGGGGTATTTATAAGGTTTTTTATAAATAGGGTCTTCGTGCTTTGTAAGAATAGAATGTTTAATCGTACTTGTGAAAGTCAAATTTTCACCTTCTCTGTACTGAATATCATTGTACTCTAACAAAACATGCGAAAGTTGTTCCCTTTCTTCTGTATCTTAACTTATCTCTTAACTCGTCGTCTAAGGCGAAGTTAGAAGGTATTTCTAGAAGGGCTTCTTCTATGTTTAGAGGTTCTTCCTCTATTTTAGATAGACTGGGGCACTCACTGGTAACTTGGGACCTATCTTGTTGTTCGTGGGGATTCCACATTTTTTCTAGAAGGGCTTTTTCTATGTTTAGAGGTTCTTCCTCTATTTTAGATAGACTGGGGCACTCATTGGTAGCTTGGGACCTATCTTTTTTGAAAGAGGTTTTCTTTCTTTTTTGTGTTTTAGGAGGGGTTTCCTCTTGGTCAGATAGACTGGGGTACTCATTGGTAACTTGGGACCTATCTTGTTGTTCGTGGGAATTCCACGTTTTAATTTCTAGGAGGGTTTTCTCCTTTTTTGGGGTAAGTAGAGGTGTTTCCTCTGTGTTAGATGACTTAGGGCACTCGTTGGTAGCCTTGGACTCATCTGTTTGGGTGTGGTCGTACCACATTTTAAATGGATATCCATTTATATTGACTGTTTGATTTGAGTAGTTAATTTGAGCATTAGTTGACTCTAAATAATTTCTACCTAACAGTAAGTCATAATTTTCTGAGAAATTGTGAATAAAAAAGGTTTGTGGCGGCGGCAGTCAGATCTTCCTTCTTTGTGGTGGATTGTTGATGGAGGCGAAAATGCTCTGAAATTCGAATTAAACCGACGCGAAAACAATTCGAAATAATAGTACGACAATGCGGGGCGCGTGGTGTTCACTTCACTTATATTTTTTCAACTAGTAGTTTTTACATGATTTCATTTCCTTAAGCCTAACTTAACATGCTAATGGATAAAAGAGCGCGAGAGCCCTTGGTGACTCTCGCACTGTTTACGCCGATCTGCTGCCTACTTTCAGGCGGCGAGTTTCGGCGCAAACATCCCGCCCCCCTTGCAATACTATTGCAAATAGCTGGGGCCGGGATCTTTTTTTGGATGCCGCTGGATGGGCGTTAGGGGCGCTGGCGAACTATGTCTTGAAGACACCGGATAGTACCCAACCGAACAGAGTGTTCTGGGCCAACGGCAGTCCACCGTGGGATGGAACAAGCCCGGGTAGGATCACGTCACCATAGACGTCGGCCCCCAGAACAATGGATACTCTGCTCGGGATATGGCACCGGGTGTCCGCCAGCGTGATACCTGGATAACATTGGCTAAGGTCCTTGCCAACCTTCTGTGCCGGAGTCCGCACATGCACATCTTCCAACTTCAGAGTCACGGTGGTAGCGAAGTCTGGCGCTACCCGCGACCTGAACAAGGCGCGGCAAAACCCCTATTCGGCGGAAAGGCCAAGGGCCGTTGCCAGTGAGGTGGGCATGCGGCTGTGTGGACTACACGCGTCCAGCAGCACACGCACCTCAAAGGTTTTGCCGGCTACGTCTAGGCTTACTAAGGCCGTCGGCAACATGCTGATTGTTGCCGATTGGGTAGTCGCCAGGGACTCTGTCGGTGGAAGAGGAGATGGGGATGGCGTGGGGGCTTGCATCTCGGATTGGCTGCTCGGGAGATGGAGGAGCGTATGGTGGTCCTGGCCGCATGTGCGACAGGTACCACCACTGCGACATGAGCCTGTTGAGTGCTCATGGGCGAGGCAGTTCGGGCAGTATCTATTGATTAATACTGCCCGGAGACGCTTCTCCGCAGCCAGATGCAGGAAACGTTGGCACTTCTTCAGTGCGTGGACTCCTCGGCAGACGCGGCACCGGAAGGAGTTCACTCCTTTGGGTCCGCTTGGCTTCGCTGCCCTTTGTGGTTGCGCCTTGCGTGGTGCCATTTTTTTTTTTACTAATCTGAAAGTAGGAGGTGGATATATGGATTAGTATTTGGAGAACATATATCCACTGATGGACAACACAAGGTTAGGAGGGTGTCTGGACTGTGTCCTCTAAAGGAAGTAGGACTAATTTTGCTACTGGCCTTTTGATAACGCCACGGGTGGTGAGGATGTCTACCACGCGGACAATATCATCCGCGCCAGGATGTGTAGCGTGGATTCGGTCCAGACGCCATTCGTTGACTGGAAGATTGTCTTCTTTGACAACCACCATATCGCCGACTTGGAGGTTTCTCGTTGGGAGTTGCCATTTGGAGCGTTGTGCAACTCTTTGAGGTATTCCTCTTTTCTCTTTAATTTTCGGTAATTTCAAAGTTTCATTATATGTTTTGCCTGCTTGGACTTCACCGACTTCATTGGAATTATAATTGTACGATAAACACGTTCTTTTTGTACCATTTGATTGGTCAACATTTGTTAAATTAAGTGGTTCTATATGTGATGGATGAGGTGTTATTCGTTGAATCTGTAGATAGATGTGATGTACACAATGACATATCAAACCAGACCGTTCAAAGGTCGTGGTGCCGTGAGGGCAGCAAAGAGAATTTGAATCAACACTTGTTGTCCAATTACAATCAGGGATATTAAAGTCCCCAAGAACTGAAAGGTGATCTCTGTCTGATAACAGATTAAATATAGTATTTATTGCAGACAAATGTTGCAAATAGACAGATACATCCGATGACGGCGGAATATAGGAACAGGTTATATAATGAGAAAAACCGGGAAAGTCTAATTTTACACAGAGGAATTCAATACCAAGTTGAATCTCCGGCAGTAAAAGTTCCGAATTGATAGTGGAATCGACTGCAATTAGGACTCCACCACCACGACGGTCAGGTCGATCACACCTGTAGGTTGTGAACTTGCTTGGAAAGACTTCGGAGTTTAGGATATCCGGTTTTAACCAAGTCTCAGTAAACACAACAATTTGAGAAGAAAAAGAAAGACTGTTAATATATAAAGTTGAAAGTTTAGTACATAGACCTCTAACATTTTGATATGAAAGAGTTAAGGAGCATGTTAGTTTTTTTTGTTTAATGTTGTTTTAGTTTGGGCTGAGACTAGAGACGGCAAAGGAAGATTAATCGGTGGGCGTTTTTTCTTTTTCTTTGTTTCGAACTCTTTGACCATTACATGCTCCGGACAAAATTGAGACGAGCATATAATGCCCAGGAGTTCGTTGGGGACACTTATTTTGAAGGATGATATGTCCCTCTCATAAGAAAACTTAAACTTTTCCACTTTAATATCCAAGGAATGAATTTTGCCTTGAATATAGGCTGTTACATCATTTGATATGAGGTCAGGGGCAAGCCTGGAAACAAAAATTTGTTTCCTTTGTGGAACACCTAGAATCTTTTTAGGCGCCTCAGGTATAACTCCAGAGCATAGGTTCTCTTCTGGTAAACCAGAACTTGAACACGCCTTCGGTAAGACTATTAACTGTGGCACGGGCAACGATACCACAGCGGACATGTCGGAAATTATGGGCGTCACAGGTTGCACACACTCAATGACATTATCGGGAAGCAAAACCGATTGAGCCGAAGACCTGGTTACTATTGGGGGATTGGTAAACGAAATTAACGGCTGGGTCACTGGCGTGCTTGGCTGGTCAATTAGAGGGAGATGGGTGGCGCTAACTAAAGCCTTTTGATGTCGTGGGGATCTCTTACGCTTTGGTGATTCATTCAATAACTTAAGGTTATTAAAAGGCGAATCAAGCGCAGAGAACTGGTCAGAAAGTTTACGAAAACTTCCAAACAGTTCCCTAAATCCAGTCTTCGTTTGACGCATAAACCATTTCGTTCTCCACCTCCCTACACATATCACAGCAATAACGCAACTCAGTGCGCTTGGCTACGGCGTCAGCCGTCGGGCCTGTATATCCAGCACACTTCGCGTGTACTACGTTGTCACATAGCCAACAAAAGATGCTTGCCAAGGCGGCAGTCACCTGCTTAAGGCAGGATTTCTTAAAACAAATTAAAACGTCCATTATAGGGAACACCTACTGTAAAAACAAAATCAGCCAAAAAGAAAACAAAACCAAAACAAGAAAAGGGATGAGCGCAAGAGAGAGAAATTAACGCGCGTAAAGGGCAGAGAGCAGAGAGAGCAGAGAAAAATACAAGTGCTAGAGCGGCAAAGCGTGAGAGCAGCTTAGGCACGCTCATAGAATTAGGAGAGCTAAGGAGAGACAAAAATTAGCGGTGACAAACAACACTAACAATTACGTCGCTTACCGAAAAGAGAATGGATTGAAAGAAATGCACCAAACTATGCAGAACCGATGCACAAAACAGAAAACAAAAATAGAATCTAAAATTAGCAAACTCAGATTAGTTTGACTAATTTACAGAAGCTTCGAGTTTAAAGTTAATTAAAGAGAAAACACCGGTTGTTTTTAATAAAAAAGCCGAAAAATCGAAGCGCAAAAAAAAACACGTCCGTTCACTAGGAAATGAAGCCTCAGCGAAACTGTAAAGCACTTGAAACTGTGGGAATCGGATTTCGCGATAAAAATTCCACGTGAGCCATTTGGCTGCCCTTGCGATATTCTACACTAAATTCAAATGCCTGTAAGTACGCCCACCAGCGGTGTACTCTTGGGGTCAACTCGGCCTTTGTACGACTAGCATTCAACGAATTGCAATCAGTATACACAACAAATTTTCTACCGTGCAAATAATGTCTAAAATGTCTTACTGCATTATAGACAGCTAGCGTCTCTAACTCATACGAGTGATATTTGGCTTCTGATATTGATATATTCTGATATTCGAATATTAATTCGACTACTCTGTGTTTCCCTTCTATTTTATGCATGAGCATAGCGCCGTAGCCATCTGCACTGGCATCAGTATGCAATTCAATTGGAAGCTCAGGGTCGAATATGGTCAGTACAGGGTCACATGTAAGCACTTTGACAATGTCCTGCCGTATCTTCTCGTGTTCCTCCTTCCAAACAAAAGCATTTAGCTTAGAGGTTAACTGATACAGTGGCTTCATCTTCTCTGAGAATCGTGGAACAAATTGTCTGAAATACGATGCCAGACCTATAAACTGCCTTAACTGCGTTGCCGAGGTTGGCTGAGATAAAACAGAAAGAGCTTCTATCTTACGAGGATTTGGTTTAATTTCTCCATCATTGATGTAGAATCCTAGGTACTCTATTCCCGTACAAAGAAAATTACATTTTTTTTATATTGAACGAGAACCCTGCCTCTGACAACGCTTTTAACACTGTATTCAACCTCTCATATGCTTCCTCCTTTGTATTCGCAACTACCAGCACATCGTCTATGTAAACAACTGCATAGGAATAGGCTAAGTCCCCCAAAGCTCGAACAATAGCACGTTGAAAAATAGACCACGCATTCTTTAGACCAAATGGAATGGCCAGAAATTCATACTGACCCTCTGTAGTCACAAATGCCGTTTTTTCTATAGAATCTGGATGAATCGGTATTTGATAAAATCCGCTGGCCATGTCTAAAATTGAAAAATATTTACCACCCCGCAAACGATCTATTTGATCCGAAATCAATGGCAATGGAAACTTATCAGAAATCGTATTTAAGTTAAGCTCACGATAATCGATACACAACCTGTCACTGCCGTCCTTCTTTTTAACTAATAACATTGGACTTGCAAATGGAGAACTGCTGGGACGAATTACATTATATTCAAGCATTTGTTCTATCTTTTCTCTAACTAACAGCTTCTCATCTGTGCTGAGTCGATTTGGGCGCTTTTGAACAGTTTTATTCTTATCAATTAAACGAATTTCCAATGCACCTGTGGTTACACGCATATTTGGTATCCCAATTACGAAACTATCGGCATACTTTTTCAATATATTTCTTAATTTACATTTATCATTATCACTTAATTCTGTATTGGTGTCACAAATTGTTTCCAAAGTGTTCTTAGGTGCATTATTTTGAACGGCATTAATCATTTTGGTTTTGTAAATACTAAATTTATTAGATTCAATCAGTACACCGAAACCAAGCTTTAATATGTCTTGGCCAATCATTATTTCGTGCTGTAAATAGTTATCCACTACAACATGAAACAAAATTTCTAAATTAAATTGAGACATTTGGACAGTTGATACTATTTGCAATTGGCTCTTAAAAATATTGTCACCAATACCTCTTAAAATAACTAGATTATTAATTCTCTTGCCAGCTAATTTGTTACATAATTTTTCTTTTACCAAAGAACATTCGGCTCCCGAATCGAAAAAGAATGGAAAGGGCTCACCCGATTGAAAGAATAATCCACTTGGCTCACTTAATTTGCATACGTCAACTCGCTTTTCGATGTTGTATACTAACTTTGTGCAATGTATGTAACAGGCATAAGGGGCGCAGCATGCCCCACAAAGCATATAAATTCTTGCTCAGGATCACTAGGCATAGTCTTTCAAGACATGTCTTACTTGTCCGTTTGTCTTTCGGCTATCCGTCTGTTTGTTTGTGACAACGGGTATCAATTATTATCCAAGCTAGTGACTTCAAATTTGGCATGGTTCCTATATTTCTCCAAGCGGCATTAAGTTCATTTATGGTCTTTGTCCCAAATACGGTAATTTGTGATTATTAAGCAAATTCTATTAAACTTATAAAATTCTGCTTTGGTATGTCTTTACCATACGAACATTATTCTGCTTTAAATTACAATTCGATCGGACCCATGAAACAGAAGTTATTCAAGTCAACGTTTTCAGTACAAATGTACGAGCAGCAAGTGCCGCTGCTTTTAGAATAGTTGACGCCGAAGTCGACGTCACACTTAACGTGCCTCGCTGTATGAATGTGTGCCAGCAAATATGCAGTAGATAATTTTTTTGCAAAAAATTTCTGTTTGAAATTTTGAATGTGGTTACACGTTTGTAACGGATTTTAAAAATTAAGGGAAGAGTATCCTACTGTCGGGCGTTGGACTGCAGCCCTACCCACTTGTTTTGTTGTTGCCTTTGGGACATACAGAAGCCACATGCCCCATTTCTTCGCATTTAAAACATCTTATGTTCGAACGGTCTTTTGACCCAGACGTGCTGCTTCCGCTGTAGCTTCTTCCTTTTGTGTTTGATGTACCTTCCTTTCGAGCGCGGCATTCGGCGAATTTGTGGCCAACTTTCGCACAGAAATGGCACTTAGTCTGCGACTGCATTCTTGATTTCTTCTTTTCTGGGGCAGAATCATCTTCGTTGTTACGTTTCTTGAAGGCGTAAGCTTGCAGCTGTTGCTGAAGCTCATCAGCAACAGGGTGGCAATGCGACTTCCATACTGGGCAAAACTCTCTCCAGGTTTTGGACGTCCATTCAAAACGTTCATGAGAATGGCAGCCGTCGTCTCAATCCCTACGAATCGCTGTATGAACAGTTCCTTAAACTGCGGCCATGTGATTCCAGCGAAGCATATCTGCGACAGCCATTGTGAAGCACTGCCTTCTTGCGCTTTGCTCAACGCTATTACGAGCGCACTGCCTACAGGCGCATTATCTGCAAAGATTAAGTCCACCGTGGTGCACCATGCAGATGGATCCGCTCCAGCGCTGTCAGCGCAGAATTTTGGCAGTGTAACGCGCAAAGACTTTTAATCTGACGCCGGTGCTCTCGATGCGTGCATGGTTTTTATTATTTCCATGAGGTTACGATTTTGTGCTATACTATACTATACTATACTATATACTGATCGGAGCTATGCTCTTGTGGCGAAGGCGATCCCACTTCTGATGTCGGCGAAGGGAGAGTTTTATCCATTTTGTTTATAATTTTTATAATTATGGTGCAGCAGCACAGCAAGTTCCAATTGATTCCACCAGTCAAGCGTTACTGAGGTGATTTTCTCCCTTTACCAATCTTCCTCATATTCTATCTTGTCCATATACAACACTGGTGTTCACTATATTGTCATCCCTCTCTAACACACTATTTATGACAACCAGATTGGACCTCACTCAGCTGCAGAGGCCGTCTGCGCCTCTGCTGCAGTGCTTGTCAGAAATGAAATTCACCACAATGCTACAATTTCATCAGTATGTGAAATCATAGAGTTTCATCACATTTCTACAATTTCATCAGAATGTGAAATCATAGAAATGATTCCCAAAATTCCAGGAGTCGCGCTCCGACATGCACATATGTATGTACATGTGCATAGGCGAGTGTGAGTGTGTGTGTGTATTGGCGGGCGAATGTGTGCCGCTATTTGGCGCGAAAAAGTCGATGTACACTTCTCTCACTCGTTGCGTATGCGTTGTCGTATACGTGTTCATATGTGTGAGTGCGCGATTGAGAGAGAGAAAGTGTATTCAGGATCGCGAATATGGGAACAGCTTCCTTTTCGAATCGTTGCGAAATATGTGAGAGGATCGCACGACTTATGCACCGGAGTGAGATGGCAATGGCGTTGGGAACAGTTTGCTTTTTGGCGCGGGAAAAAGTTTCACTCTGCGTGTGCGAGAGTGAGAGTGAAAGTCTGCGTATATATATGTGTGTGAGTGAGAACTCGCGCGATGGGAACAGTTTTCGTTTGTACCTGTATGTGTGTGTTTTTTGGCGCGAACTGAATTTGCACTTTGAACGTTGGCTGAGTGCGTGTGTGTGTGTGTGTGTGTGTGTGTGAAAATTACGCGACGAAAAAAAGTTAAATTTTTATGGCAAATTATATACGCTTTTTTTCGACGGAGCAGACACGTCCAACGACGACGACGATTCGAGTACGACAACGGTCAGAAGCCAACTGTCTCATTACCGTATATATGGCAACATTCTACAGGGCTGAAGGGGTGACAGTAGATATTGGTAGAGAAAAATCAAATAGAAGAAAAAACTCTCCAAAATCTAAAAGAGAAAGTAATTTAGGCGTAGGAAGGAAAATCTCTTTAACGTTTGAGGCGCCTACGCCAAGATCACACGAGTGTGTATGTGTGTCTTAAATGGGTCATCTTGCAAGAGAGTATCTCATGAAAGGGTGGGTAAAATGGAATGTAGGGTGTCGATGGCCTCTAGTTCGAACACATGTGTTTGGATGTGCGTTTGTTTATATTCTCTCTCTCACTCAAAATGCTGAGACTAGCTCAAACATTCTGTAGCGTATGAGTGTGATTTGGCTGTGAGTGAGAGAGAGCCAAATGTAGAGAGGCCATGCTTGAAGTGGGGAAAAATGTTAATGTTAGGCGAAGGTGAAGGCAAAGGGAAATGGAAAAATGGTAAAATTGCCTAACCTAACATGAATGTTAAAATTAAATATTTAAATTAACATAAAGTGTTTCTTGACTGGTATTAACGTTAACATTGAACTGTAAGAATTACACTGATCAGTAACATTTAACAGGGGCATGAGAACAGAGAACAGAGTTGGCAGTACTAATAACGAAGACGAGAGACAGGGAGACTAAAATTGCAGAAATTGCGAATTGGCGTTAAAATTTGGGTAAAAATTTGAAAAGGACCGCGTCTGGTGAGTAAAACTTATACTAATATTGCACTTAATTAATATTATTCTAATATTATTCTATTCTAGGTCCATCGATGTCATCTTGTCGTCTTGTCGTCACTTTGGCAGGTAGTTCAATGCAAATTGTTGTCCCAGGTCACGTAAGTATATATGTGTGTGTGCTTGTGCAGAAAGCACGCTATATCGGCAAAAGGAAAATTTTGAAATTTATCCAAATTGTTTGTAGATCCATATTAATTGAATATTTTTCTTTCCAGGATCATTCTAGGCGAGCTTTGGGGCAGATTGGCATGCAAAATGGGACGATCGCAGCTGTATTCATAATCTTCGTCCGTGGGCCGAAAGGATGGAGTCTGCCGCTCGTATGGTCAGAAGGGGCGTGGTAGGAGTGCCCAAATTGGGCGCAATCACAAGAGGAGGTATCATATGAGTCGGCAAGCAGCAAAAGAGTCAGCAGGCAACGAGGTTTATGCCAAATGCAGGTATGTATGAATTTCAATGAGTGGCAGAAATTGATACCATACATTTGCAGGTTTGCTGCCGTGATTCCTCGATATGTGATTCTGCTTCTGGTCCTCTTCATCTAGGTACTGGCGTTGCTTGTTGCTGTTGTGAGCGTAGGCGTGGCTGAGGGCGTCTTTAGGTGTGAAACAAACAGCTGGCGAACAGCTGATTTTCCCGCAGATCTTGCCGCATCTGGCGTTCCAGGTCCTGGCGCTGCTTTTTGTTGTTGTTGTTGTTGTTGCTGCTGCTGCTGCTGGACGCATGGTATTGTGTAAAAAAAAAAACACAAGTGTATGTCCATAGTGTCCTATGCATGTTGAAAGCTGCAGCTTGATCCATAGGCAGGTGAGGTGCCCCCAAATGGGCGTATGCGGAAGCGAAGGCGTGGCTGGAGGCGTCATACGGCGTTGAAGCAATCAGCTGGCGAGCAAGAGGCGGTAAACAGTAAGTTTATATTTCAAAAATTGGCAGGAATGTATAAACTTTTTGTTTTCCCGCAGTTCTTGCCGCAAGTGTCGTTCCCGGTCGTGTTTTGGTGGCGTTTCTGATCCAGTGTGTCCTTCATACGGCGTCAAATGGAGTGGATGGCATGTGAGTAATGTGTGTTATTGCTTGTGATTCGCCGGTGGAACGAGACAAAAGCTCGAGCATTGGCTGCGTCAGGTGCGGCGGTAGGTTTGGGCGTACGTTTAACACTGCTCAAGCTGCTGTGGCTGGTGTATTTTTTGCTCGAGTGTGCAACAAAGTGTACGCATATTGTTTGGATTCGCATTAGACTTGGAAGGCAGCGTCGGGCCTTCCTCGAGAGTGTCTTCGTCGTTTGGGCGATTTCGTTTTTGGCTCAAAGTGGATTCTTCTTCTTGGCGTGGCCATCGTTTGGGGCAAGGTCGTCAATTGATCAGCCTGCTGAGAAAGCACTTGCTCTTGCCTGAATTTGGCTAGCAAGTTGGCCAAGTGCGTCTCAGCAGGATTTCGTCGTGCTTGTGCCGCAGAAGTCAATTGTTTTTGTGTTTGTTCTTGCTGCTTTCCCTGGTTGCTCCGTTTTTGCTGGGACGATGGCGATCTCTGGCGCTGCTTCCGTCGCAGCTCGCGTTGATTCTGCTGCTGCGGTCGTCGTTGTTGACCTGGCAGAAATTGTTGCTGTTTTGGATGCTGCTGCTGCTGCTGATTCGGCCGCATCTGCTTCCGCTGTTGTGTTTGTTGTGATTGTTGTTGCTGCTGTTGTTTGGCACGCAGTTTTGAGCGCAACAGCTTATATGTGGGATAGTCTTTGTATGTGCTAATGTGCGGCCCCTTGCAATTAGCACATTTACCTGAAGTGCTTCGATCCTTTTTACATTCAGCTGTAGGATGCCCTTCACTGCACTTCATGCAGTGAAATGCTCGACTGCAGTAATTTCGCGTGTGTCCAAATGCCTGGCATCGGGCGCATTGCATTGGATCACGCGAAATATATGGCCTTTCAATTTTTACCTCCTGATGTCCGATCGTTTTTATTTGCAGTGTAAAAATGATTTCTCGGGCTAGGGTACAACTCTCAGTCTAGCCAGGGTCTTTACAGCAAAATTTATAAATGACTATGACTACCAAGACGTTTAGAACGAGAGAGAAGAGGTCACTGGCAGATCAGAAAGAACTGAGACTGGTGTCGGGCACAACGAACATGCCCCTTTCACGCGTACACGCGGTGCACGTATTCCACGTGGACTTGCGAACTGCGCAGAAGGGTATTTTCACTGTGCCTGACACTTTTGCCGCGTGTTTTCGCTGCGCACCTGGTCGGCCGTGGGGGAACGCTCGTGACTGCTGGTACTGTCGCCTGGACTCTCACAAAATCGCTCAGTGGTGTATTGCACCACGCCACACTTGTGAAAGCACGCTCTTGTACTCCGCGTCAACTATCGTTCACTCACGACACGACCTGCGGCTGGCCGTTCGTCGTACGGAACGCCCGTGACCGCAGGTACTTTCACTTGTGTTCCCACAGGTCGCTCGATGGTGTATTGCACCACACCGCAACTCGCTTGTCATCTAGCGATCACTCACAGCACACAGACTATTACGGGCACACACGCGAAATTTCCTACAAGCACGTCTACGAAGGGAAAGTGACCGAAATATTGACCGCGAGTTTCGTTTAAAAATGCCTACGCATTTGTTTATTAAATTTTTATAATTTTTTTCCTCACACATTCCGTTTCCTTATTCTATTACATTTGTTTTCACTAAACTGTCCCTGCCTCGCTGTGTCCCTGCCTACTTCGCACCATACGTTGCTTCTCTTGGCTTTGCTTCCTTTTACTTCGTTGCACTGCTTACCTCGCCTTTGCTTCTATGGAGTCCTTGTCCATTGTCCTTGACGTTTTGTAAATGTTCCTGCTCAGGTCCTTTTCACTTTGTAAATATTTTGTCACTTTTCGCTTTCTATTTTTTTTTCCAGGAGCAGCCTTGTCCGGCCTCGTTCCATCGCCTTGCATTTCTGTCCCGTGGCCTAATTTTGCAGCCTCGATTTCGATGCTTTTCGTCCGCTGCCCGCGGTCGCTGCCCGCGGTCGCTGCCTGGGCGGCGCAGCCCGCGGTCGCTGCCCGCGATCGCTGCCTATCATCGGCCGATCATGCTTCGGCTCGTGTCGCTCTGCTTGCGAACTTGTCGTTTTGCCTAGCCTGGCGCCCTGCATGCCTAGATCGGCACGCGACTTGTAGCTTTGCCTAGTTCGGCTCGCGACTTGTCGCCTGCATCGATCCGTTCGTGCGTCTCTGCTGCGTCGGATACGTGCTGCCTGCGTGCTCTGCTCGCTTCGCGCTGCTCGTTTGCCTTTGCTCGCTTCGCGCTGCTCGTCTGCCTTTGCTCGCCTCGGTCTTCTTCTGGAATTTTCGGGCGCCGTTACACACGCGCTGCTCGAAATTTGTCGAGACGCCGTTACACATGCGTCGCAAAATTTGTCGAGACGTCGTTTGGGGGCTTCCTTGACACCTTTTTAGGAAGATTACGTTGGAGGGCTTTACTTCGCCCCCTTCAGTTATATTACTAGCCTCGTTTGATAAGTCCGTGACTTTTTGAATAAAATATATTTTTTTCGTCAAAGAAGCGTTTTATTTCTCAACATAATCTCCTTTTAGCTCTATACATTTAGTCCAGCGTTTTTCCAATTTTTTTATTCCTTCCAAATAATAGGTTTTCTCAAGGCCCTCAAAATAGTCGTTTGTTTCTGTGATGACCTCTTCATTTGACCCGAATCTCTTACCGCCGAGCCATTTCTTCATGTTTGGAAACAAAAAATAGTCACAGGGGGCTAAATCTGGAGAATATGCTGGATGGGGTAGCAGTTCGTAGCCCAATTTATGAAATTTTGCCATGCTGACTACACACGTGTGCACCCGTGCATTGTCCTGATGGAACAGCACTTTTTTTTCGCCAAATGCGGTCGTTTCTGCTTCAAATCAATATCGAATCTGTCCAAAAGCTCTGAATAATATTCGCCGGTGATCGTTTTACCCTTTTCAAGGTAATCGATGTGAATGATACCTTGTGCATCCCAAAAAACTGTGGCCATGACCTTGTTGGCCGACAGACCCACCTTGGCCTTCTTTGGTGCACGTTCACCCGGAGAAACCCACTGTCTTGATTGTTCTTTGGTCTCTGGTGTGGTGTGGTGGATCCATGTTTCGTCTACGGTAACGAAACGGCGCAAAAATTCGTTTGGATTGCGGTTGAACATCGCCAAACACTCCTTTGAAATGGTCACACGGTTGCGCTTATGGTCGTGTGTGAGCAATCGCGGCACCCATCGCGCGGAAAGCTTTTTCATGTCCAAATATTCATGTAAAATGTGATGTACCCGTTCAGTTGAGATGCCTACAGCCTCAGCTACCTCACGCACTTTCATTCTCCGATCATCCAATATCATTCCATGGATTTTGTCGACGATTTCTGGCATGACGACCTCTTTTGGGCGACCTGAACGTTCGGCATCACTTGTACTGGTACGACCACAACGGAACTCAGTAAACCATTTCTTAACCATTGAAATTGATGGTGCAGAGTCCCCATAATATTTATCAAGTCTTTCCTTGGTTTCGGTGATGGATTTTTTACGCAAAAAATAATGCTTAATTAGCACACGAAATTCACTTTTTTCCATTTTCGTTAAAATTCACGAGATCGTCTGCTTTCAATGCCCATAAAACGCAAACCAAAAAACGCAGCTTTCTCAAAATTTTACAGTCAGCTGTTAATCGATAACTGCTGACAGGAGCAGTGTTGTATTTAGAGCAGGTGCGCGGCAAATACAAAAAGTCACGGACTTATCAAACGACCCTCGTAGTATAATTAAGAACAAGGTTATTTTACGGCTATGTGCCGGAGTGGAGCTGTGTTTTATTGAGCAGCTTTATCAGAACTAAAAAGTACAGACAATATTCTTTGCTTAGTTTACCCTACGCGACAATGCATCGCGCCACCAAGGCATGAGCGGCAAGCCGACTCAGCATTCCTTGCGGCACAGCGTAACACTCCAAATGGGAAGTGTCGGATTTCCAGCGCCGAACGGACTCAGCACAGAGCGCTGAACTCTATTATGGCGCTGAACTCTATATTGGAGCCCATCAGACTGACGTTCAAGATGACACCAGCTGCGAACCAGACTCCAGGCGAGCCTGCGGATTCAACTTCTTCCTTAAAACTTTGGATGGAGCGCATGTTTTCGTTGTTCATTCTGTGTAGCAGAGGCATACTGGGCACAGAGTCGTGGCCGACGATGTTAAGTAGTGGAGACCTGACGATTCCTGGTCGCTTGCTTAGTGTCTTCCGAATGTTCACAAATACAGTACCATTGATGGTTGCCGTTTGCTCGAAGGTCACCAGGTGCGTTCCCTCGATTAGAATCTCTTGCCCACCATCTGTGCTAACGTGGGCTGTTGCTTCGTTGATTATCACAACACCGTCATCTACAGGCGTTATTGCTTGCAAGTGGCTGGGTTGTGTGTGGCATTGTGCAGAGTTTCCCGCATGGAGTGAACGCGAGCATGATTCGCGCCGGGACCGTTCGCAGAACGTGCGGTGTGTGGTCTCAGTGCATCCTGTGACCGCGAAGGTGTCATCTTGACATTCCGCCAGTGTGTCGTCGTCGAGGCGTAAGATGATGTGTTGATGGGAGACCGGGTAGACAGCGACCTTCTTGCACCTGAACTTAACCCTTGGGTAGGCTATTAGTATATGAATAATATTTGCGGACTGGAGGACTCTAATCTTAGATGCTTCTATTAAGCTTACTATAGAAGTGTCTTGTTCGACAAGCGATTTCAGATCGGCATGATCAAGGATTGTGGGGTTTACTATATTCGACTTGGCCAGCGTAATGGTAAGAATCAAATTTTGGATTTCTGTGAAAAGCATCCTATTTCTTTCCAATAGTGCTTCGAATAGATGTGGGGTGTCAACCAAGTCGTTTTTCCGGGCATTAATTATCTTATTGATTGTGTCGGTTAGTCTATTAATCTGTTTTTGAGTCTCTGAGTTGATGATTATCTGCCTAGAATTAGATTCCAATAGCTGAGCCTCCGTGATCTTGATCTTTAGGAAATCGGAGGCATCAGGGGTACCCGCCACTACCTTCAAGGCTGTACCTAAGAAGTCTAAGCTCCTGGCAATCCTGTGGTGAACATTAAGGGCGGAAAACAAAGTTCTCAGGTGATCTGTAACATCCTCTAGCAACTTACGCATATGGGATTGAGGAAAGGACTCGGACAGTTTCTGTGTTTCCTCTATCATAATAGCGTTCTCGGAAATGTTACTCAAATGTTTCAAAAGGTCACGCTGTTCAAACACCAGCACATCCCCATCTAACACGGGAATGTATTTGGCATGCGAAAAGTCGGTGATCCGAGCATTCGCTACCACCAGGGACATTAGCATCATGAGGGTAAACCTGGAAATTAAAGACAAGGTGAGACTCCAGTGATTTTCCTTAACGTAACTTATTAACTAACTGTAAAGGGAGCGCCTACTTGAGGTTGTCCTTATGGATCACTCTCCCCTTAATGAGAACAGACGTTCCTAGGTCTGCTTGTACCTTTTGTTCCGTGCATACTGGGGTCAGCTTGTTTCCTAACCTCTTATTGTTTTTTACAAAGATCTGTTCTCCTACCTCAAACACACGGTTTTGTCTGCTCGGGTTACATTTTTCGATGTTGTCCTGCTGGGCTATAACCAAACTGGCCTTGATGTTTATGGAAAGGTTCGTGGGTCCCTGAGTGTAAAACCCCAATTGGCCTCTCACGAGTGACCGAGTGCACGGTTTTGTTATATTCTTCCGATGTTGTCCTGCTGCTCTACCGTTGCTCTCAAGATTAGTCCTTCTGTGTCATTTGTCTTTTTGTCCAACTTCAGACATCTGGCAATTTCTGCCAGTGTGCTGTGGAACCGTTCAACTTGTCCATTGGACGAGCTGTGGAGTGGGGGCGCATTCACTATGTCAATGTCGAAGCTGTTCTTGAGCATTGAAGTGACCGTTTCTGAGTTGAATGCGGGTTCGTTGTCGCAATATACCGTTTTGATATTGGGAAAGAGGTTAACAATCTGCAGCAGGGGTGCTGTGATGTCCACTATTGTTCTGGACACCACTGGTTGCACTATTGCAAACTTTGAAAATTTGTCAACGCAAGTCAGGAATAGCTTCCTGTCGGTTGAGAAAATGTCAATATGCCCCATTTCACCAGTATAACTGGGGATAGGTGTTTCAGCTCTTGCTTCTTCGGGTGCCTGTCATACTTCGCTTGGGTGCAGACCCTGCAATTAGCTACCACTTCCCATTTTAGGAAAATAATAGTCACGAAGAACTTGTTTAATATTTTCCTGCGCAGCTCGGTGCGCACGGTTGTGTTCTGCAGTGATGATTTCTAACTGCTCGTTTTTATCGGATATATCTGCCACGACATTCTTACAGTGACGGAATTGGGTAGACGGAAAATGCGTAATGAGGTCGTGTTGAAAACTTGCTTGAGTAGGCAAATCGCAATGAATCGCGTTTACAACGTCAGGGTTAACAACTTCTTTTAGGGTTTGCAATAAATGGCTCTTGTTAGTGAAACTGACTAAGTGGCGGGTTTTGCTTCTGAACAGGACTAGGTTTCGTTTGAGCGGAAACCGTGCTGCTTCCAGAATGATCTGGTTCCTGAAGCAATTTAAGGGTTTATCAGTGGTTTCGACCGTGTAGGTCAGGGACAGCTCGCTGTGGATAGTCGCAGCGTCTGACTGGGTTTCGTGTAAGGCATTCAGATTCTGCCTAGATAGGGCATCTGCCACGAATTTTTCCTTGCCAGGTTTGTAAAAAACCTTGGCATTATGCTGGTCTATATAAGATTTCCACCTTTTAATCTTGGCATTCGTGTTTCTATCGGCAACAGCGAATATGAGGGGTTGGTGGTCTGTAAAAATATTGATTTCCCTCGAGCCATACAGGAAGTTCTGCAGCTTACCTAACGCCCATACAATCGCCAGCAATTCCCTTTCGTTTGTTGCATAGTTTTGCTCGGGCGGTTTAAGGGTACGAGAAATCATAGTGATCGGCCTGCCCTCTTGAGACAGGACTGCACCGATGCCACTTGCGGACGCATCTGTGGTGAGGTCAAAAGGCTTCTTGAAATCGGGGTATTTGAGTATAACATCCTCGGATGCTAGAATGTTACGCAGCCTTTGAAATGCGCACCGTTGAGTCTCATTAAACTCAACACGAATCTTTTTGGACATGTGCCTACTCACCGAACCATTTTCCCCTTTCAGGATATCTGTAATCGGACGGGCCATGGCGGCAAAGTCTTTGATGAAGACTCTGTAGTAGCTGGCTAAGCCAAGGAAAGATCTAACTTTGTAAACGCTATCTGGTTCAGGGTATTCTTGAATGACCTTTACCTTTTCCGGATCGGATTTAGTTCCGTCCTTGCCGAATTTCGAGCTCTCCTAGACTCGGGATCTCAAATAAACGCCATATCCGAACGAGCTATGAAGACATTGGGTCTTAAATCAACACACTCGACCATAAAAATCAATGGCATTGGAGGAAAGGTTCACACCTCCAACGCTCGCATCAATGTCATACTGAAATCAAATTCTGGAGATTTCAGTTCTAGGTTGGAAGCAATGGTTTTGCCGAACATTGTGAATGACCAACCAACGCGTTATGTCTCCTCCGATAGTTGGAAAGTGCCACAAAATATAACATTGGCAGATCCACACTTTGGAAAACCTGGAAAAATAGACGTTCTTCTAGGAGCCGAACACTATTTCCAAATTTTGAATCAAGGACAAGTGTCATTGAAAAAAGGACTACCCATGCTTTAAGACACCAAACTTGGATGGATCATCGCGGGCAAAATTCAAAATAAGGCCTCAAAATCATCAATATGTGCGATGGTTACAGAACAGGAGAAGGTGGACGAACAACTAGCCAAATTCTGGGTATTGGACAATCTCCAGACAAAGGGCCCTTGTCTTTTGCCGATGGACAAGGAATGTGAACGGCAATTTGAGCGGCACCTACAAATTGCCAAAGATAAAAGGCTCATTGTTTGGCTACCACAAATTGAGGATGCATCAGCGTTGGGGGAGTCTCATGACATAGCGTCAAGAAGATTCCTATCATTAGAAAAAAGACTACAAAAGGATTCAACGCTAAAGCAAGGGTACATCCAATTCATGAAGGAGTATGAAGATCTTGGATATATGAAACAAGTGCCAATGGAACATATACCCAAACAACATTATTTCATACCCCATCATTGTGTACTCAAGCCAGATAGTCAAACTACAAAGTTAAGAGTAGTATTTGACGCATCAGCGGTAACATCATCTGGGAAATCATTAAACGATATTCTACATAAAGGACCTACAGTTCAGAGCACGCTATTCTCTATACTGTTAAGATTCAGAACACACAAATATGTGTTCACAGCGGATATCGAAAAAATTTATCGTCAAATATGGATGAACCCAGAAGATCAACACCTACAGATGATTATATGGAGAAGTGAACCATCGGAAGAAATAAAATACTACCGACTAAAAACTGTGACATATGGAACAAAGGCAGCTCCATATCTGGCCACAAAATGTCTGCAATATTTAGCAACAAGGGCGATGCGAGAATATCCTTTAGGAGCCGAAATATTAAAGAACGACTTCTATGTGGATGATTGTATCACAGGCGCAGAAACAATCCCTGAAGCCCTCCAGAAACAAAGGGAATTGAACCAGATTTTATCAAAATCTGGATTCAAGTTACGAAAATGGTGTGCAAACCACAATCAATTATTACTTGGTTTGCCTAAAGAAGACATTACACCCAACGTTCATCTGGAAGATGCAGCATATGAGGAGTGCAGCATTAAGACACTGGGAATTACATGGAAGCCAAGTTCGGACAAATTATGCTGCACAACATAAACTAGCAAAAAGGAAATAATAACAAGGCGAGATGTTGTCTCGGAAATATTTAAAATATTTGATCCACTGGGATTATTTACGCCAGTGGTAATTAAAGCAAAAATCTTCATGCAGGAACTGACGAGACAAGGATATCAGTATGATGAAGAATTACCACAACCACTGCAAAAGGAGTGAAAACAATATCGAGAGGACCTCAAGGTTCTTAACGAAATTAAAATTGACCGACATGTCTATAAAAAACAAGTTCCTGTCCAAAGGGAAATACACACATTTGTAGACGCATCAGAAAAGGCATATGCGGCGGCAGTGTATATTCGCTCCATTCACAAGGATAAACGAATAAGCGTTCAATTCTTATGCGCTAAATCCCGACTAGCACCGCTTAACGCTATTACACTTCCTCGATTGGAATTAAAGGCTGCCGTCCTAGGTGCAGAAATAACAAGCACGGTTAAGGAACAGCTATCCTTGGAGACCATACCTACATATTATTGGTCCGATTCAGAAATAGTATTATCTTGGATCAACAATCAAAAAACAATTAAAGACAAATTCGTAGCCGCCAGGATAACAACTATTCAAGATGTGTCCACACAAAAGGAATGGAGACATATCCCAAGCACACACAACGCAGCTGATGTAGCATCAAGAGGAATAACTGCTACAAAAATCAAGGATCACAGCTTGTGGTTCTATGGGCCACTCTTTCTGCATGGACCTCCATCGACATGGCCATCACCGTTTGTAGCACAGGGAACTGAAGCATCCAAGGTCGTCCCTGAAGTCGTATTAGCAGCAACCAAATCAGAAAAATTTATAAACACAATCAATCATGGAAACTCATACAATAAATTATTGAGAATTGTTGCTTATATGATGCGTTTTCGAAAACCGAAAGCCAACGAACCAATACTACAATTGGAAGAAATAAATGAAGCCCAGGAAGATAGTCATTCGTAATATTCAACAAAATGGCTTCATGGCAGAATTAAAGGATCTCCAGAAAAATCGTGAAGTGGACAGACACAGCAGCTTAAATGCTTTAGCACCATTCCTCGATAATGAAAATATTATTCGAGTAGGTGGAAGACTAGAAGCAGCAGAGATCACATTTAACGCAAAACATCCTATGCTGCTGCCATACAATGACCCGATAACAAAATTGATATTTGAGCAAGGTCATAAGGATAACATGCATTGTGGACCTCAAGCTCTTTTAGCAACAATGCGGCAAAGGTTCTGGGCCATTAAGGGAAAAACAATAGCCCGGAATATTGTGCAAAACTGTGTAAGATGCACAAGAGCCAAACCAGATTAATCCAACAAATCATGGGAAATCTACCACCATTCAGAGTCACTCAAGCAAGACCATTTCTTAATGCTGGGGTAGACTATTGTGGACCGATGAAGGTTCACTATAAGCTCCGTGGAAAGCAACCACATGTAGCATATATTGCCATATTCTGCTGTTTTGCAACAAAGGCAGTGCATTTGGAACTAGTAAGCGACCTTACGACCGATGCATTTCTAGCGGCTCTTCGAAGATTTATCAGTCGACGTGGGAAGTGTCAGACTCTGCATTGTGACAATGCAACAAAATTCGTGGGAGCCAGCAACAAGCTCAAAAATCTGGAAGAAGCAATTCAGTCAGACAAGGCTAAAAAGGCCATTATCGAGAGCTGCAATCAAAAGGGAGCAACGTTTAAATTTATTCCTCCCAGAGCACCTCACTTCGGCGGACTATGGGAAGCAGCCGTTAAATCAGCTAAGCAACTACTTCTTAAAAATATTGACTCCGTTAAACTTACATATGAAGAATTAGAAACAGTAGTGATCGAGATTGAAGCAATATTGAATTCTCGACCACTAGTGCCGTTGTCAAATGATCCAAACGACGTGACTGCATTGACGCCTGGACATTTTATAATAGGAGAAACACTGACGGCTCAAGTGGACCATGAACCATCGCAACAACCTGTTTCATTAGGACAGAGATGGACAGCAGTATCCAAAGTCAAACATCAGTTCTGGTCACAGTGGTCAACGAACTACCTACAGCAACTCCAAGAACGGCATAAATGGAAAAAATCATATGCTAATGTTAAAGAAGGCATGCCAGTGCTAATAAGAGAAGACAACACACCAGTTCTGCATTGGCCAATGGGACGTATCATCAATGCAATCCCTGGAAAGGATGGCTTCGTTCGAGTTGTGGAGTTAAAAACAGCAAGAGGCATCTTCAAAAGGGACATCCAACATATTGCCCCATTATTTCCGGAAGAAGAACCGGATCACAAGCATCCGATAGAAGAAGAAGAACAACGCGAAGAGGAAACGAAACCCAAACGACGGCAATTAAATATGCCCTCACTGACAACGACTTTGTTAGTCATGATGTTGCTATTGCCACTCGCAATGGCTCAATCAATTAACATAACCCAGTTTGGACGAAAGCCAGGGATCTTCTTTGAAAGGATTGGGACAACGCAACTCACTACAACCGATTGGAATATTGTTGCATATTACGGCCTACAACCTTATTGGCAAGATATGATGACATTTTCATTGGGAATAAAGAAGATTGGAGAAATATGTCTGGCTGAATTCAGGCATGCAAAGGCATGTACCAACACTTCAAGCACATCGAAGAAGATCTACAAACAGAAAATTATTTATTAACAAAACCACGATCACGTCGAGCACCGTTGGATATTGTTGGAAATATTGCCAGTAGCCTGTTTGGAGTATTAGATTCGAATTATGCGCTTGAAATGTCGAACACTATCATGAAGGTAAGGACAATGAGAATCACTTATTAAAGCTGATTGAAAACCAAACCACGTTAGTCGACTCAACAATTAATGTGATACGTCGAGATGAAGTGTCCAACTCAAAAAGACTCACAATCATAGAAGGATTCATGACAGCTGCAAAGAAAGAAAAGAACCACTTCCAGTCTTTTCAATGGTACATCACACTTACCATGCAGCTAACACTCTTAGCAACAAACCTACAACGAATGCAAAGTGAGATTATTAATGTGTTAACAGACATTCGTCATAATACGATTAGTCCAGCACTGATCTCACCAAAACAATTAAAGGAACAAATGAATCAAATACGAGAGCACCTGAAGAGTGAACAAATGCTACCTGTCACGCCTGACAACTTGCTAATGCTCTACAAAATGATGAGGGCTGAAGGAACTATAGTAAATAATCATGTAATTATCAAAATTACATTACCACTAGTATCCACACAAATGCTTGAAATATTTAAGCTCAGTCCTATTCCGTCAACATCCGAGAATGGAATAATCAACTATGACATCAAGATTCCGTTCATTGCAATCAACGATCATCGAGATGAATTTGTAGAATTGACAGAAATGGATTTTCAAAATTGCTACCCAAGAGACACTGACGATTTTATATGCAAAAATAATAAATAAATAAATAAACAAACAAAATTCACAACTGAAACTAGTTGCGAAATGAAATTGTTTCACAACAGAACAGATGCATCATGTCATTTGACACAGTCAAATAAAACATTTACACTACTAAACATGCATGCAAGAAATCACTGGATATTTGCTACATATTCTCAAGTGCAACTATCAGCGGTGTGTCCGGATGGAGCATCAGACATAATTTTACAAAACTCGGGAATACTAAGTGTAACTGCTGGATGTACACTACGAAACTCATTGATGACTCTCACCAGTCAAGATACCATCAAAACAATCATACCTACGTCGTTCGCTCGTTTTGGAGATATGATCAGCAAAATTAAAACAATAACAGCACAACCTGACACCACACTAACAAAGGAAGAGTTGATGCAACATTACATCGACTTATAACAACTACGAAAGAAACTCCTCCCAAGCAACGCATTTCAATTACCTCAAGAAATTGAACCGATTAAACATCATCACATCGCATTATACGGTGGACTTCTGTTCATGATGATCATGTCCATATTCTATATTAGAAACAAGTACTACAAAGGAAGGACATCCGCCAAATCAAATCCACCAACCGAAGAGAACCTACATCAATTTAGAATCAATATCGAAGATTCTTGAACATATGTTCAACGGCCGGGAGGATGTACGATTTTACATTAACTGCAGAAAATCGTACGCTGCAGATAATACGTAGGCACACTGCTATCGTAAGCAGATAGGCGACAGGGTACGTTTTCACACGCACCTAAATCAACAGTGACCCTTTACTGATATGCACTGAATCAATACTGACCGTTCGCTGATATGCAGGCGGACTTAGTAAATAAGGACCCTTTTTATCGCTATGCATGCAGATGCACGATTTCGCACCATCTGCATGCCATAAATCATCAGATATCATTAGACTTAGATAGTTAACATTTATATTGTATATTTATTAAGGCATACGGGGAAATCCAAAACCCCTTTGTGTCCTTGGCAGCTATTAATTCAGCCTATTTAGGCGCGCTGGCTAACTAAAGTTAGCAGAATCATAAATTTAACAATTAAAGACAAAAATCTGAAATTAAAATATCATAGTGCTGTGTCAGCCTCTGCTGACCCTTCTCATAGGAGATCGGAGAATGAGGTCCCTGGGTTGTCGCCTATTAGCCTCCTTAGTGGGCGTGATCTGTTCAGTGCGCTAGCAAGCCGATTCCTATGACGCCCCAGTCTTTCATGGTAGCGACTTGAATGCTGGTTTATAGTATCAAATACTGTGGTAAGCTTAAGGTCTCTGTGCAGGGTTGTGTTTCGCACATACCACTCGCACCCGGAAATAAGTCTAGCAGCTCTATTTTGGACGACTTGAATCCTTCGGATTTGGCTATCGCAAGCCAACCCCCAGATTTGGCACCCATACCTCCATATTGGTGCAATTATACTTTTATAAATTGTTACTTTGTTGGACAGTGACAATTTGCTGCACGGGCGGAGTAGCCAAAAGTGCTTTGCAATCTTTGCACGTATACGTGTTTTGACGTCGGTTATGTGTTTTGAGAATGTGAGTCTGCGATCCAAAATTATACCGAGGTACTTTGCTGCGTTAGACTGTGGTACGGGTTCTTCATCTATGTAGATGGCTGGTGGAGTGTTTCGTTTGAGGGTGTAGCAAACGTTGGCCGATTTACTGCTATTGATACCGATATTCCAGCGCCTTGCCCATTCAGAAAATCTTGTTGCATAGTCCTGGATGACTTCAGCTGCATCAAGCTCACTTTGGGACCTATATGTTATACATACGTCGTCAGCAAAAGTCGCCAGCATTGACTTCCCTAGAAGGCAATCATACGGGCGCGGCATGTCAAAGCTGTATAAGGTATATAGCAAAGGGCCAAGGACACTGCCCTGTGGGACTCCTGCTGCGACATCTTGCTCGGTAGAAAGGGCTGAGTAAAATCGAACTGCAAATCGCCTTCCTTCTAGATAGGATACCAGCAATCCGAAATAAGGCGCAGGTAGAGTCTGTTTAATTTTTAGAAGGATTCCAGAGTGCCATACTCGATCAAATGCTTCCCGGATATCCAAAAAGAGGGCGTTGCAGTACTCCTTATTGTCAAAAGCAGTTAGTATTTGCCCTACAACCCTGTGGAGCTGCTCGACGGTGCAGTGGCCAGAACGGAATCCGAACTGGTGCTCAGGTGTTATTCCCCGGATTTCCATAATTCTAACCATCCTGGTAGCAATAAGTTTTTCAAACACCTTAGAGATTGAAGGAAGGAGACTAATCGGCCGGTAGGAAGCGGGTTCCCTTTCCGGCTTTCCCGGATTGTGAATCATGGAGATTATCCCGAGCTTCCACTGAGGAGGAAAGTATTGCCATCTAATAATAGCATTAAACACCAACGCAATGTAGAGGATCGCTCGTCCAGGTAGAGCCTTTAAAGTGGCATTACAGATGTTATCATGGCCTGGTGCCTTGTTGCTGTTTTGGTGTGCTATGACATCAGCTATCTCACCAGGTTCAATCGACGCGATTGGCAAGTCCATTTGAAGCGCTTGAGTTAGCTGATCCTGAGACTCATCAATCTGCTGCTGACTGGCAAGATTAAATGGCTGAAAGCGCTCGGCAAGGTGCGTAGCAAAAACTTCCGCTTGCCTCAAGTCAGTCCGACACCAAGCCCCGTTACTGTCAATCAGTGGCGCTTTCCTTGTGCAGCGCCTTTTAATAGCACGCGTAGCTTTCCAGAGTGAGTGGGTCGCTTCACTTTCAACTCCAGTATTGGCAAGCCGGTCATTAAACCAAGCAGATTTGTGCTGCACCAAAGCACTTCGAAGGATACTTTGCGCTCTGTTCCAGTCTGCTTTGTCCAGCGGGTGGCGAGACCTCATCCATCTTGTGCGTAAGCGCCTCTTCTCAGCTATAAGAAGCAGAATCTCTCCGGTGATCGGGATTTTAGCTGCTGTAGGCCTCTGGACCGGGTTAGGAGTAGCCAATCTGGCTGCAGTCTTGATATTATGGGTGAGAGTGTCAACGGCGTCTTCTAGGTCCCTTTCTGAATTTATCGCCGTATTCAGGTTCAAAGAGGACTCAAGAAGCTCATGGAATAGTTCCAGGTCGGTGCGCCTACCGATTAATCGCTCCATCTTGGGATAATCTGTAGCTGATGCATTTAGAGATATTATAAGCGGCAGATGGTCGGAGCTGAGCTCAGCAACCGACCGTATCTCAGCATGCAGATCCAGTATGCCCCTGGTAATGGCAAAATCGATATAGCCTGGGGAGCCTCTACTGCCGTACGGGAATCTTGTAGGACCGCCGGTTGCTAGGGAGCTCATATCTGAGCTTAGAACCAAATTCGCTAGCACACGCCCTCATCGGTCGCGTCTCCCCGCTCCCCATAGCCAGTGGGAAGCATTCCAGTCGCCCGCGACGAGGAGTTTGGAACATTGTTGCTCCAGAATGCGTTCGAATTCATCCGTATCCCATATGAACCTCGGAGGACAGTAAATCGCACCAAAATTGACAGGGCCATGATCCGTGTCGATGGCTGCAGACGCGAGTTGCACCTTATCAGTGGCTATTGGTGTAAGAGGGAAATGGACTAGGCTGGATTTGACCATGATCGCTGCACCACCTTTGGCGTTGCCGTCGCTTGGGTCATTGGCAGTGTAGGCCTCAAATCCATAAATTTTGGGTGCCTGCGCCATCTTGCAATGAGTCTCGCTGAGGAGCAAGACATCGATCTCATAGCGCTGCACAAAGCATTCCACTTCAGGCAGCTTCGTGGACACGCCATCGGCGTTCCACACTAAGATGCGCAGTGGCATCATTATGGCGCTAGACGCGCTTGGAGGGCAGTGAGCAGATTGATGATCTGCCCCTGCTGCTGTGTCTGTTGTTTCATCATCATCATCATTAATTCCATCTGCTTCTCTTGAATCGAGCGCAAAGAATTAATATTTTCATTAAGCGTGTGCAATATGGCATCAATGCTACTGTTAGCATCCGTCGAGCGCTGATGTGTACCCCTAGTCAACCTTAGCCGGCTGCGGCTTCTTTGACGACTTAGGCTTCGGTCAATGGGCTGTTGCTGCTGATTTAACTGATGGGGCGCCCGGCTCAGTGATTGTTTGTGGTGAACAGCCCCTTTAGCAACATCTGCATACGATAATCCGCCACGTGAAGAGGTGATCTGCCTACCTGCAGTAAACTCCTGAGTAATTGGTCGCTCGTTTATCTCGGTTCTTCCAGCCACTCCACTTCTGGATCTAGATCGCTGCAAGAACGCTTGAAGTTTGGTGCAAACTTTATAATTTGCAGGGTGCTGACCACCACAGTTATAACAAGTGCACAGCTCAATGCGTGGCCTAGTACAGTCCTTGGCTGGGTGTTCGCCGGCACATTTCACACAAATGTGGGCCCTACGGCAGTATTTGGCTGTGTGACCAAACTGCTGGCAGCGATGACATTGGACGATAGCCTAACGTTTGCGAAGAGGTTCAATAGCTACTCTCATATGGCAAAGTGTCTTAACTGCCAGGATCTCCTTATTGTTTGCCGCAACAGCAATGTTCAGAAAGAACATGTTGACTGGCATAGCTTCTGAGGTGCCTGGTTCATTACGCCTTAGCGGAGTATGCACATCGAGCACCTTGTGACCGATTTTTTCCAGCTCTTCCTTGATCAGGTGGTGTAGCGTACTGTGATGCAAGCCTTTCACGCATACCCTGTAAAGCCTGTCCTCTTTCAGCTGATTGCAGTGAAACTCATACTTTTCATTCTCAAGCCAGTTGACTATGCTGCGAAATGTGGTAGCGTCAGCCGCATAGAGCCTCAGGACACCGCCCATTGACGCCCTAGCATCAACCTTGATAATGTCCACGATTTCTTTAATTTTCTGCATCATCAGGCATACGTTGTCCACACCCTCCATTACTATAGGAGGTGGCTTGGACTGCGCCTTTTTGGGTGAGCTAGCGATACTAGCGGAGGCTGCATCCCGCTTAGCAGCAGCAAAAGCAGCTTGATGACTGGTACTGGGCTGGTCATACAGACCGCCAATATTGTTAGTTATTTCCTTATCAATAGGGAGTTGCGCAAATAAACCAAAACGGTTTGAGTTGCCGCGGTAACAAGGTTGTGTTGACGAAGGGTTCTCACCTTGTTCACCAAAATTCGATTTTTTCCTGTCAGCCCTTGGAGAAGTGCATGACTTTCGCTTAATTTTTTGAAAGCGCTGCGGGGTAGCACTTTGGGAGCTCGAGAGAGCCGCAGTATCCATTGACCCATCAGTGGTCCAATCATCAAGTAATGAGGGTTCATTGACGGCTCTTAAAAGTGCCTCACCAAGGATATCATATTTTTTAGTTATAGCCGCAACAGTAGTCATTTTGATGGGATTTAATAGCACTTGCACGTTGCTATCACCACAAGCGACTCAAGGGGTCGCTAATAACAATTTGTGCCACTTAGAGGACTAGTCTTTAATTGCAGCGGCGAGTTTCAATTCTATAATTCTTTTTAAATTTCTAATTTTTAGATCTAACATTGACAGCTCGCTCCGTCTACGTAAGTAAAGTTATTATAGTTAACATTGTCTTTTATCATGTAGCATGTAACCTAAGTAAATACCTAGCTTGTAAGAAACGTGTATATAAACCCCACAACGAGGAAAATAAAATCAGTATGAAAAGTAACTCTCACTTGACTACTCACTCTTACTCCGCAGCCCAATTTGTTTCTGTACTTATTGCGGCGACCTCTGCCACATGGTTATGCATCTGGGACAATCAAATTTAATAATAACACAATAAAATACCGTTGATATTACTCCGACGATGAGTGATATCAATTCTAATCTAAACAGGTAGTGAAGAATTTTGCCTTGCCCAGATTCGCTAGAATCATGGGAATACTAGGTATGGGGTAACGGTCTGGGATGGTTCGCTCATTGAGCTTTCTGAAATCTATGACCAACCTCTTTTTCGGGTTACCGAAAGCGTCGGTGCCCTTTTGTCAACAACCCACGTCGGGCTGTTGTAGGGTGACCTTGATGGCCTGATAATGCCATCCTTTAGTAGTTGTTTGACTTCGTTGTTTACGAAGTCAGAAACACCCATGGGGTTTGGGTAAGCTCTCGAGTACACCGGTTCGTTGTCTACTGTACGAATTGTGGCAGTGACCGCGGTGTTGAAAGGGAGAGCTTCGTGTGAGGCAGAGAAGGCCTTCTTCCTCCTCAAGATTGTGTCCTTGATCTCCTTCTTAACGGAGGCAGGCACTACAATGTCATTCACGTCAGTGAAGTTCACACTAGGGCAGCTGAAGTAGTGAAGCTTTTCACATACGCCCTGATATTCCAGAGAGTCCTCAGCTAGGTTCAACTTGACTCCGGCCTGTGTTAACAGGTCTAAGCCTATGATAGCGTCGAACGAGTTGAGCGAATTCAATAGGAAAAATGGGGAGGTGTGCTTGAAGACCTTCAAAAGGCACTTTTGCTTGATTTCGGTGGAGCCATGTATTGAGCTCACCGAGAACGGACTGGCGACCGGCATTACATTTTGTAACTCCTTTACGGGCTTAATGTAATTCTTTGCCGCGCCGGTGTCAATTAACATCTTTAAAGTTCTCCCAGCCAACCGTCGTTCAATGAACGGCAACCGGGAGCGTCCCCTAAAAAATTCAGGGAGTCATCGCTTGGAGCGTACTTATTGTCACTGTCGATATCTTCGACTGCAGCCTTTGCTGCCTTCTCATACTCCTGCTTGGGGTCTTTTGCGTTAGGGTCTTTAGTCTTGGGGTTTTCTTGGACAACATTATTGATGCGCTGGCGTCTTGGACCAGTTGAACGGTCCGAGGAATTTCTCCTCTTAGAAGTGTTGGGCTCATTAGGGTTGTTCCTATTGTACTCGGTGCGCTGCCTGAACTTGGAGGACGAGTCGACCTCCATAGGTTGAGGTGCTTGCGCCTGGTTGTCGCTATTGGTCTGACCATTAGTGTTACCCTTTTGTCGCCTGACAAAATGTGGGTTTCTGTCCTGGCCCTGTTCCTCTTTATTGTCTCTTCCCTGTCTACCCTGGAAGCGACCCTTGCCGTTTCCAGACGTTTGCGCACGTTCCTCTACGGCCTTGGCGTAGGAAGTTGCGAACATGCTCCTCTCAATGCTTGCTTCCGCTTCTCTGGCCAAAGCCAGGGCAGATGGCAAGTCTTTAGGTTGAGCCGGGAAGACCACTGCTTTGAGGGACTTTTTGAGGCCCGAAATGAAAGCGTGCAGGGCATCGGCTCTAACCTCAGCGTTGAGCAAGTCAGCGCCCTCTTGCTCATGTGTCATTACAATCTTATTGGTGACGAGCGTCAACTTTTTCTCGACCTCGTCATAGTACTGCATCAGTGGCATGTCCCCTTGCCTGACCATCTCCAACCCCTGCCTCAGTAGACGTAGGGATGTTTTGTCCGAATACGTGCAGTCCAACCTGGCCAAAATGGCATCAAAATTCAGTACAGTATTGTGCGACACAAGTAAGGCTCCAGCTGCGCCTCGAATTTTGTTTCGAAGGATAGCTACAGCTTGGTAGTGTGCACTGCTGCCATTATAAGGCTTGAATAGGTCATAAGCGTATATGGCCGACTGTCTCCAGGCCACATACTCGTCTTGGGTGCCAGAGAACTCTGGCACGGACTTGATTATGTCAAGTGGTAAGTCACACCTAACCTCAGGATTCACAGTAACCTTTTCGTACGTGATGATTTGCGGTGCTTCCACCTGCAAACTTTGTACCCGAGCAGCTAGGGAGTTTATTTGCGTTTGAAATTGGGACTGTTGTTGTGCTAATGCCTGTCTGACGGCATTTTCGACAAGTGCTTGGATCTGAGCGGGGTCCATGATGCTGTTTATGGGGGGACTAGCTAACGGCTGATCTGCTATCGGGCTTGCTCGTTCCTCCTCCCAACTGTCTTCACTCTCGTATTCAACTTTTATGTCTCTGTAAGTACCCGCCCAACTCATTGGTTGGTTGACACAACACAAATACGCTTTCGCCGAGCACAAGCGATCGGCTTATAATAATATATATAATATATATAATAAATTTGGTTGGGTGTGCAACGAAAATTTATTTCGTCAAGGTATGCAATATTAGTTAGGCAATAAAAGGTATGCAATATTTATTTTATAAGTTAGGCAATAAAAAGTATGCAATATTTATTTATAAGCTAGGCAATAAAAAGTATGCAATGTTTATTTCCCTAAAGGGGTATGCAATAAAAATTGAATATGCCGAAAGTATGCAATGAAAATTGGTCAAACCGAATTTCACAACCTTTACGTGGCCAGCAATGAATTCTGTTTTTTCACTTGTTTTTAGTTTTTGGTTTTGCTAGAGACACTTGATGGGATGCCGTAGAAACAACTTGTCAAACTTACATGTTTTGTAGCTTAACTACCCTGTCAGCTAGACTGTGGTTCTTGGTTAAGTTGGGCGCCAGTTATTATATTCTCCAATCAGATGTCCAGGGGCTTCCTTGACACCTTTTTAGGAAGATTACGTTGGAGGGCTTGACTTCGCCCCCTTAGTTATATTACTAGCCTTGTGGCGTAGCAATGTAGTATAATTAAGAACAAGGTTATTTTACGGCTATGTGCCGGAGTGGAGCTGTGTTGTATTGAGCAGCTTTATCAGAACTGAAAGTACAGACAATATTCTTTGCTTAGTTTACCCTACGTGACAATGCATCGCGCCACCAAGGCATGAGCGGCAAGCCGACTCAGCATTCCTTGCGGCACAGCGTAACACTCCAAATTGGAAGTGTCGGATTTCCAGCGCCGAACGGACTCAGCACAGAGCGCTGAACTCTATTATGGCGCGTCAGCATTGTTTATGCAAAGCTGCTTGTTCTATTAGGGAATATGAATTTTTATATAAAACAAGGTCACCTTAATTCTAACTGTCCACATTTTGCTACCCATTATACGCAAAACTATGGGGTATTATAAACTTAAAGGAATTTTATTCAAAGTATTTTGTCTTAAAACAAAATAACGACTGTGACGCGCTTATGCGTCGTCACAACCAACGAACGCAAATTTATTTACAAAAAAAAATAATAAAACCTGGACAATTATTATTCATAACAATAAAAAAATATAATAATAAATAAAAAATAAAAATATACACAGTGATACAGTTTCCTTCGGCAAATCAAGTTGCTAAGCGAGTATGTGTTTGTGTTGCGCCGCTTGTAAAATTCTTCCGACGCCGGCGCACCACTGTAAAATGGGCGCCCAAAAAAACAAAAAAAAGCAAGGGGCGGCCGCCATTTTTAACACTATTTTTTTTTTAACTGTTCATTTTTTGTTGAATTCTTTTTTGCACACCACGCACTGCGAGAAAAGAACCACTTCAAAAAAATATAAAAGCAATAAAATTAATTTAAGAAATTATACATTTATAAAAGAAAAACAACAAAAACAAGAAAAATAATAGAAAACAACAAACAATCCACAAACAACTTAACGTCTTTTGTTGTCACATGTTCACTAACCTCTAAATTACACTCTATTGAATACTTATTTAATTTATACATTACAGTTAAAGTCGAAAACATAAAAAAAATAAATACAAAGGTGGAAGTAAACGCAGCAGCACTACACGAATGACATACAATCAACACTAAACACCGGGACACAAAGAAAAGAAGAAACTGCGTAACAGAACACACATACAGGTTCTCTTTTATTTTCGAAATATTACAAATATTATTATAATACACATTTAAACATAGATACATATACATAGTATCACAAAATATAATACAATATATTACTACATTAATATACAAACGAAAACAATACAAACCAAACAAACACCCAAAATATTCCCTATAAAAAAAGAGAACAAAAAAAGCCAACACCGGTAACACAGTTAGGGGCAGATTAGGGTTAAGGAGCGGATCAGGTCTATCTGAGATAAGGGAAGCGACAGGAACAAAAGAGAAAGACCAGTCGGTTCCATCCCAAAACAATAATCCAACCAACGCTATGAATTCCGGTAACGCATCAGGGCCACTAAGCTCCACCGTTAGCAATTCTTCAATAAACACAAACCTTAATCTACAACAACTACTAACCCTTGTACATCAACTACCAACCTACGAAGACCCACCTGACAATCTTGATAGATTTATAGACAGAGTAGATCAGCTCCTTTTGTTAGCCTCATCAGTGGACCAAGCAACATGCGGACAGTACTTACTTGGAACTATCCGTGACAAAATTAAAGGCAGGGCAGACGAAGGGCTGAATGTCTGCGATGTACTCCTTAGAAGAAGAAATGCTTGTTAGAGAGCAACACAATTTTCCGGACGGACTCACTATGGGGAAATTGTATTACTCAACCGCAAAAATAAGAAGCGAACTAATGTCACTCGCCAGAGAAGCAGACCCTAGTGGACAGTCTCTCGCGGCCAAACGTGACCAATATGACAGATTCTGCCTAAATACATTTTTAGTTGGATTAAAGGACCCACTTAGGTCAGCCATTAGGTATCAAAGGCCAGAGACAAACGAGAAAGCATACGAGTACGGACAGATTGAATTAAACTTCTCTAGAAGCCTGAATAAACACCAAGAAAACAGACGACGCGACAGCCCAACATACAGGAATCACCCATACGCGAAAGGACAACCAACTAATAGCGACTACAACAGTCGCTACATACCACGACAACAGAACTATAATAACGGCAACAACGCTCGTCATGATAACACCCGACATGATAACACCAACAATGACAATAATAGCCGCTTTATGCAGAGACAACAAAATTTTAACAACAATAATAATAGACGCTTCACACGTCAAAATAATTCCCATAACGATAGTAATGGTCGACAAGATGGAAAAACTCTGGGCAGGAACCCCTTCCACAATAACAACCAACCAGATCAGACCCTGAGTCACCAAAACAGGAACAACCATAATCCAAGCGCTCCGCTATGTAACATCAACGATGATGCAAATTTTCTAGTAGAAGCCTCGGGAAGCCAGTCGGATACATAAGCAAGAAGACTCACGGATCTTCCTTGCCATTTGTTTTCTTATCACCAAACTCCATGATGTCAAACCCTCTCAAATTCCTTATAGACACAGGATCTACTTACTCTTTTATAAATCCAGCACTTATAAATGAAGATCATATTAAAAAACTAACCTCAGATATCAATATCCACACTGTCCTCAGTACATTCAAAATTCGGGAATATACAGATAAATTAAATTTCAAACAATTCGGAAAAATGATCAATTTTAAGTTCTTATATATTTTTAATTTCCACCCCCACTTCAATGGTCTCCTATGAATGGATATCCTATCTAGCCTAAATGCAAAAATAAACTTTGCCGAATCCATACTAGAAACACCAGAAACCGCCATCCCAATCCTCACAAGGGCAAACCCTGTAGATTCCGCTCCCAGTAAACTTCATGCAGGGAGACTTTATATGCGAAACCACAAATTTGGATAATCAAATATCCATAACAGGCGGTTTATACACCGCAAACGCAGGATCCGCCTATTTCGAAGTCTGCAATAACTCAGACCAGATCCAAACACTTTACCTCGAGGAACCGTTACAGGCAGAAGAGTTCTCTCCACGAACTCACCAATATTTAAACTGCATGTCCACGGCAACAGATACAGAACGACCGGACGACCAACAATTAAACATTCAGACGCAACACCTCAACAGCGAGGAGAAACAACACATACTCAAACTATGCAAGTCATTCAAAAGACTTTTCCACAACGAAAATAACCAACTAACGTTCTCTAACGCCGTCAAACACTCTATACCAACAACGGATAATATACCGATTCACACAAAATCTTATCGTTACCCATTTGTACATAAAGACGAGGTTCGAAAGCAAATTTCAAAAATGCTCGATGAACCCACGCGACGCGAGCAAGACGGCATTCACCGTCGAAAATGGGCATTACGAGTTCACGAGAATGCCCTTCGGTCTCAAAAATGTAATATCTGGGGAAAATCTAAAAGGAAATAAAAAAAAAAAAAAAAAAAAAAGCAATTATAATTTTATATTTTATATTTATATTTTTTAGGGATTATTGTCATTGCTGTCTTACCATTTAAAATTTTTTTATTTTGTAACATCTGGAAAAAATGGAAATAACAAGCAATTATAATTTTATATTTGTATGTAAAAGTATCGCTGTTATCTTACCATTTATTTTTTTTGAATGATCGATACTGGTCATTGGTAATATTGATAGCATAGTTGTAAGGCTATCATTGGTCATTGGTAATATTGATAGCATAGTTGTAAGGCTATCAAGGCTGGATTGCAATGGCGACTAGATCGAACTTCTGAATTTCCAATCAGTCGTTTGAAGTCAGCTGAAGCGTGAAAATCGAAATCAAATTTTGTGAAAAGAAAGAAAATTTTTAAGCAGTGATTGTGAAAATTATTACTAGTACCTGTACCCATTGCTGGTGAGTTTTCAGGAAAAAAAAATGGAAAATAATAGGGAAACATTTATTAGAACAGTTACTCGTTATAAAGGTGCAAATTTTCCTGGACCTGGAAAAAAATTTGGGATTCAAGAAAACATTTGTCTACGAGCTGCGATTGCATCTGAAATCGGCTGCAGGATCTGGGAGCTGTCATCTGTAACCACAGCTACGGGATAAACTTTCCCGCTGCCATCTGTAGCCACAGCTACGGGATAAACTTTCCCGCTGTCATCTGTAACCACAAGCTACGGGATAAAATATCAGTTGCATATATACATTAAATCCCGCCGAAATCATAAATCCCGCTTTCCAGTTACTTTAAATAAAGACATCATAGGAACAGTTTGAGAGTTTTCACCTTATTGCGCAGCGATCCAGCACAGCAGCAATACTCCTTATTTTTATATTAACTTAGGAAACAGACTTAATTTATTTTGATTTAATTTTTAATTAATTCTGAGATATTTTAAAATTAACTCAGTCAATTTTTAGGCACTTAATTTTAATCGTCATTACAAATAGGATTAATTTATTTTTGGGGTGATAATTTTTGTTCGTACTTAATTTGAAATTGCATTGTCTGTTGTCTGCTAAATTATCAGCTGATCTGTGAAAAGGGTCAGTGATCCGAGAGAGTAAAATGTGTTGCGCAAATATGTACATATAGTTGCCTACGTAACTATGTACATAATTGCCTGAATTTTTTTAAAAACAATAGTTAGGTAGGCGGATTTAAAACAATTTATATGTATGTAAAATTTTTCCCTTTAGCACCTCTTCGAAAGCGCTTTCGTCGCGGGATAACTAAAAGTAAGTGAGTAAACAAACACAAACATACACACACTCAAACTTTTATGAGGCTCTGCCCATAATTTATATTTTTATATACATATATATTGTGATTTTCACCATATACAAAAAAAAAAAAAGGACTCGAAAACTACTAACTATTAAACACTTACCTGAATGATATTTAAGAAATTTTAAACTAAAAGAAAAATTATGCGCACTTTATAATTTCATTTTAACATAATACATCTCACGATAAATGCTGATGCTATCTGGCGATAATCGATAATGCAACTCTAAATTTTTCTCATCTGTTGAGTTATCGAAGATCAGTGTTCCCTTCTCTGATAATCAGCTGATTGGCCAGTCAAATAAATCAACAGAAATGAATGCAGAATTTTATTGTGGGTTTTAAAATTCAAGTTATATACTATTTTATTTTGTAATTTTTTTATTGTTTTGTGTTAATTCTTTTATTTCTATTTATTTTTGTGTATTGTTAGTCAAATTTTGCGAATTTATTTATTGTTTCAATTTAGGCGTGATAACTAGTACTATGTTAGGATTTATTTACAAATTGTTTACATGCTAGGGTTATTAAGTGTAATTATGAAATAAAGTATTTATATGGTTGAACCCGAGCGGATGTAATCTCTAGAGGGGTCGTCATGCAATTAGGTAGGAATATTGGCGACCAAAGGTAGGGCGGGCTTAAATGGTCACATAACATCTGTGGGCCAACATTGTACTCCTGTTCGTCTGTTTGTGTTTTAGCTGTCCATGGGTTGTTTTTTTTATTTTCTCCGGTTGATTAATGTCCGTCGTATCTGCACGTTTTTTTTTATAAATTATTTTTGTAGGCCGTAAACTGGGCATATTAAGGAATGCCACCCCTTAGCCGACGAGAAATAGCCGGAAATGTTACGTGCCGCCCAGTTACGGATACCACCAGCCTACGGAGGTTGACTGTATAAGGCAACCGTTACATTATAATTTATTTTGGCGCCCAACAAGTGGAGCCTTACTTAGGTAGGATTCACTAAAACAACCCAAAACTTTCTGTGATTTTCAATTTCTGTCTATGGTTTTGTCACAAGTAGTAGGAGGCATGCATTCTGTAGCAGTCAGAAATTGACCACTATTAATGGCAAAGTAATAGTTCCTCTTCAAGAAGGCAATTTATACTACGAATTTGGATTCTCGATACGAAGATTAAGATTTCGTCGAGCCAGTTGGTACGTGTAAAATTTAGCAGTCTTGAATATTATCGCTACGATTTGTTGTTCAAACCTGGAAAGTGTTGTTGGTTGGAGTCAAGCAGCTGATCTATAAGTTAGGGTTTGCCACAAACATCACAATTCAAAGCTGTTTGGATTTGCACGAGTGATTTTCATCTTACCTATTTATCTCTTATTTTATCAAACGCAAACAAAGGTAGGAGAAGAAAATATAATAAAAGGGATTTACTGAAGTGAGGGTTCAATTTAATTAATGAAGTTTTGAATTTTGGAAATTTTGAATTTTGCTGAGTTTGTACTCCATATTCCTGCTTGAAATTATTTACAACATTTTATATTTTTGTCTTAATCAATTGACAAATTGATTACAATTCTTTATACTTTTGCCTAAATCGATTGATGGGTTGTTAATAAATTGTTTGACAATTTTTTTTAATTTTTGTCCAAATCAATTTATTGTTGCCTAAATCAATTGATAAATTATTAATACATTTTTTTATTGATCACTTTTAAACAAATTTTTTTTCTCGTTGTCTAAATCAACTGGTACATTTTTTTTTTACAATTTGTTTATGTCTGTTGAAATCAATTGATAAATTATTTACAAATTTTTGTCACAGTTTGGTCACGATTATAGATTTGTTTTGTTATTTTTAAATTTTTTTTAATTACAACTTAATTTATAAATTCCGTTAAAAGATTTTAGATTTGTTTTACAATTTTTTTATTAAGTTTTATTATAAATTAAATTAATTTTGGTTCGCATTATCACAGGTTTCTAGTCTGTTTGAGAAATTTGTTACTCTGGGTGATTCAGATAAGTTTTCCTGCTTAGTATCAATTGGAACATTTTTTTTTTGCAAGTTGTGTTTTGATTTGAGCAGTGGTAAAGTATAAGAAATTGGTAATCATGCCGTGAACACGGTCAACAGAAGATTTAACGACAGTGGGAAATCAGATCGTATGTGCGCTGTGTTCGGCAATAGTGCAAAGCCCAAGTGATGGGCAAAGAACACCCTGCGGTCACGAATTTCACAAGACGTGTTTAAAAACACATCTGAAATCCAGTAGCAATTGTCCAATATGCAAAATTAGTTGCGCACCAACTGGCAAACAGGCTGCGATTCCTCCTGCTTACATTACCCGCTCTCAATCAGCCATTGCTTCAAAAACAACAGCTAGCATGACGGATGAGGAGGCTTCTATATCAGCATCTGGCAATAGGGTAACATCAGATATGATAAATAGAATGCAAAATCAAATTATCTCTACACTTACCGAGCAAATAAGCAGACTGATTGAAGAGAATGTCGAATCTTGTATCAGTCGTCGGGGACTTACGCCTCGAGGAAGAGAAAATGAGTGCACTGCTGTGAACGGATTGGTAGGATTAGCTGTAGATGTTCCTCCAGCTAATATGCCTTCGGCCAGAACAGCACCACTTTCACAGGGTAGTTATCAATCTGATCTGCTACAGAGACCCGACAAAGTAGGCCACATCTTAAATAGTTGGAAACTAAAATTTACAGGAGAAGGGCTGTCAATAGACAATTTTATATATCGAGTCGAAGCGTTGTTTCACCAAACTTTAGAGGGGAATTTTGGTATACTCTGTAAAAATGCCAGCTCCTTGTTTGAGGGGAAGGCATCTGAATTTTACTGGCGTCATCACAAAGCAGTAGGGCAAGTTCGTTGGGACCTACTTTGTGAAGCTCTACGCAACCAATTTCGAGACCAACGGGATGATGGGGATGTCGAAGACCTTATTCGTGCACGAAAGCAGAAGCCGAATGAATCGATCGAGGCATTTTATGATGATATAGCCCGGTTGATTGACCGAATAGAGATACCTATAATAAAGAAACAGTTAGTTAGAATATTGAAAGCAAACTTGCGTCCAGAAATACGCCACGTGATCTTACATTTAGAAATAAATTCCGTGTCCGAACTTCGGGATGTGTGTAGGAGGCGAGAGGCATTTCTCGAAGATATAAAGCCGCAGATGAATAATAGCAAAATGGTTCCGTTTAGACAAAATGTAGCAGAGTTGGTGGAACATGATGAGGTTGATGTTCAAGAGGAAACTGGAGAGGAAGTTGGGGCCGTGGCACTGATATGTTGGAATTGCCAGCAAGAAGGCCACAGGTATCAGGATTGTTTGGCTGAACGCCGAGTTTTTTGTTACGGATGTGGAGCAGCAAAAACTTTTAAGCCAAACTGTCAAAAAAACTTGAAAGGCGGCACACCGAAGTTTCCACTCAGACAAAGGAATTCGAGTGTGCAGCCCCGAACAGTTCCAAAGCAAGATTAGGGGATTCGCCCATATTAAATGAGAATTCTTGCCTTGAGCCCATACACAATAGCCCTCAACGGTTAATACCATCAATTCCATTATATCCAGGAAGTTGCAAGTCTCAATCTCGCAGCTCTAAACGCTTTAGAACATTTTGGCAAGGAGTCAGGAAATTAGGGAAAGCCGTTAGAAGATTGTCAGCGCTAGAGTTCAACGCTACAGATCCACGGCCATATGCTAAAGTTCGTTTGTTAGAAAGGGATATTTTTGGACTTTTAGATTCAGGTGCTACAATGACCTGCATTGGAGGAAATTTAGCAAAGGAACTGTTGGAAAACAAAATAACTTTTAAAAAACTAAAATCAGATGCAAGTACGGCAGATGGAAATAAACAACAGATAATAGGAATCTTAAAGGCAGAAATCATTTATAAAAATTTAAAGAAATTAATTAGTATTTATATTATTCCAACTTTACGTTTAGATTTATACATATTTAGGAATAGATTTCTGGCAGCTTTACGATTTACTGCCAACTAATTTAACGGTGTCGGAAATTAACAATGACGAAAATATGCATCAACTTTCTAGCCTGCAAAAACAACAATTAGATCGAGTTATTAAATTATTTCCATTTTTTGCTGAGGAAGGCTTAGGTAAAACAAGCATACTATCGCATACGATTGATGTAGGTTCAGCTAAGCCAATAAAGCAGAGACATTATCCAGTGTCAGCAGCGATGGAAAAACTGATGTATGCAGAAGTAGATCGGATGTTAGAGCTAGGAGTAATAGAGGAATCGGAAAGCGCATGGTCTTCGCCTATCGTCATTGTAAATAAGCCAGGGAAGATTCGACTATGCCTTGACAGTCGTAAAATAAATTCAGTAACGGTTAAGGATGCTTTTCCTCTGCCGCATATTGGTGGAATATTAAGCAGATTGCCTAGAGCTGAATTTATTACAAGCCTAGACCTGAAGGACGCTTTTTGGCAGATACCTTTAGACGCGAATTCTCGAGCTTTAACCGCTTTTACAGTCTCCGGACGCCCACTTTATCAGTTTAAGGTAATGCCTTTTGGGCTTTGTAATGCCCCTCAAATAATGTCACGATTAATGGACAAAGTTATCTCTCCACAATTACGCAACGAAGTCTTCGTCTATCTAGATGATCTGCTGATAGTTTCAGCGGATTTTGAACGCCATCAACAAGTGCTCAAAGAAGTTGCTAATAATCTCAGACGTACAAATTTGACAATCAATGTTGGAAAAAGTCATTTTTGCCGTCGAGAGGTTAATTACTTGGGACATATAGTGGGTAATGGAGGAATAAGGACTGATCCAGAAAAGATATCGGCAATAAAGAACTTTCCAGTTCCTAAAACGATTAAAGCACTGATGAGCTTCTTGGGCTTATGTGGCTGGTATCGCAAATTTATCGCAAACTTTGCTCCTTTGACAGACCTGTTGTCTACAAAAAGAAAATTTGCCTTTTCGGCCGATGCATTGTCTGCTTTCGAGAATCTAAAGAACAAACTCAGTGAAGCTCCAATTTTACAGAGCCCGGACTTTTCAAAGCCGTTTATTATTCACTGTGATGCTTGTAAAACCGGTGTAGGTGGGGTACTTCTTCAAGTTTCTGAAGAGAATGATGAAATGCCAATTGCATTTGTGTCAAAAAAATTAAGCAAAGCTCAGCAAGCTTACTCGGTGACAGAACAAGAATGCCTTGCTGCTCTTGTCTGTTTAAAAACTTTTCGGCCATATGTCGAAGGACATGACTTCACTATAATAATTGATCACGCTTCACTGAAATGGTTAATGACCCAAACGGACCTAAGCAGTAGGTTAGCGAGAAGGGCATTAAAGTTACAAGGCTATAAATTTCGCATCCTGCATAGGAAAGGGAAGCTCAATGTGGTTCCTGATACCCTATCACGCATAACTGACGAAAATATAGCATCAGTCGACAGTCAGGACGGAGCACTGGTGGATTTAAATCCCCACATTTCTTCTCTGAAGATTATGTAGCATTTAAAGAGCGTATTGAGGCCATGAAAGGGAAGTTCCCAGACTTAAAAGTTGAAGATGGGTGTGTGTATAGGCGAACTGGTCATACAACTGGGGAGGCTTTACACGATGTGTATGTGTGGAAGCTGTGGATTCCAAAAGCAATGACAAGAGAAGTCATAGCCAAAGCACATGAATCGGTACTGTTTTCCCATGGGGGTATCCACAAAACCATTGATAGGTTGAGGAAATATTATTTCTGGCCATGTCTGGTGCAAGAGGTGAAGGCATTCATCAATAATTGTGACATCTGCAAAACATCGAAAGCACCGAACATGGTACTACGTTCACCAATGGGTAAGTTGATGGAGTCACAAAGGTTCTTTCAACGTCTTTACGTTGACTTCTTAGGCCCTTATCCTCGGTCACGTAGTGGCAAAATAGGTATTTTTATTGTCCTGGATCATTTCTCTAAGTTTGTATGCCTAAAGGCAGTCAAGAAAATGTCGGCGGACATAATTTTAGACTACATGGAGAAGGAGCTGTTTTATACGTTTGGAGTGCCCGAAACTGTGTTTTCGGATAATGGCTCACAGTTCCGATCGGAAAAATTCAAAAAGCTTCTTTATCAATTTCAAATAAAGCACATACTTTCGGCCGTGCATGCACCTCAAGCGAACGCATCGGAACGCGTAAACCGATCCATAATTGCTGCTATAAGATCATATATAAAACCAGATCAGAAGGATTGGGATGCAAGTCTGAGCCAGATAGCGTGCGCTTTGAGATCGGCCACACATTCGGCCATTGGCACTTCACCATATTATATGGATTTTGGGCAGCACATGGTGTTGTCTGGCTCCACGTATTCCCTATTGAGGAGATTAGAGTTGCTGGAGGATAGATCCTTGCCATTAACCCGGGAAGATTCTCTGGAAATTATTCGGAAAAAGGCAGGAGAAGTTATGGAAAGGCAACATAACAAAAACAAACGTCTGTATAGAATTTGCAGAAGGCTTGGAAAGTCAAATTATGAGGTTGAAGATTTGCAAGGTCACCTCATTGGACACTACCATGCAAAAGATATAAGGCAGTAGACCAGAAGATGCCAGAATTGTCAGACTTGTGAAATGTTTGATCCCCAAGTCTGTTTTTAGCAGGGGGGAATTTGTAATATCTGGGGAAAATTTAAAAGGAAATAAAAAGCAATTATAATTTTATATTTTTTAAGGGGATTATTGTCATTGTTGGCTTACCATTTACAAATTTTAATTTGTAAATATCTGAAAAAAGGGAAATAACAAGCAATTATAATTTTATATTTGTATGTAAAAGTATCGCTGTTATCTTACCATTTATTTTTTTGAATGATCGATACTGGTCATTGGTAATATTGATAGCATAGTTGTAAGGCTATCATTGGTCATTGGTAATATTGATAGCATAGTTGTAAGGCTATCAAGGCTGGATTGCAATGGCGACTAGATCGAACTTCTGAATTTTCAATCAGTCGTTTGAAGTCAGCCGAAGCGTGAAAATCGAAATCTAATCTAAATAAAATTTTGTGAAAAGGAAAAAAAATAAGCAGTGATTGTGAAAATTATAAATAGTACCTGTACCCATTGCTGAGTTGCAATTTTTCTTGGACCTGGGAAAAAAATTTGGGATTCAAGAAAACATTTATATACGAGTGGCGATTGCATCTGCAATCGGCTGCAGGATCTGGGAGCAGTTCACCTGTAAACACAGCTACGGGATAAACTTTCCCGCTGTCATCTGTAACCACAGCTACGGGATAAAAATTTCCCGCTGTCATCTGTAACCACAGCTACGGAAAAAAAAAATTCCCGCTGTCATCTGTAACCACAAGCTACGGGAAAAAATATCAGTTGCATATAAACATTAAATCCCGCCGAAATCCTAACATCCCGCTTACCAGTTACAGTTAAATAAAGGCATCATAGGAACAGTTTGAAAGAAAGAGGTTTCACCTTATTGCGCAGCGATCCAGCACAGCAGCAATACTCCTTATTTTAGTAAGCGATCCAGCACAGCAGCAATACTCCTTATTTTAGTATTAAAATAGGCAACAGATTTAATTTCTTTCGATTTAATTTTTATTTAATTCTGAGATATTTTTAAATTAACTCAGTCAATTTTTAGGCACTTAATTTTAATCTTCATTACAAATAGGATTAATTTATTTTTGGGGTGATAATTTTTGTTCGTACTTAATCTAAAATTTCATTGTCTGTTGTCTGCTAATTTATCAGCTGATCTGTGAAAAGGGTCAGTGATCCGAGAGAGTAAATTGTGTTGCGTACATATAGTTGCCTACGTAACTATGTACATAATTGCCTGAATTTTTGAAAACAATAGTTAGGTAGGTGGATTTAAATCATTTTATATGTATGTAAATTTTTTTTCCCTTTAGCACCTCTTCGAAAGCGCTTTCGTCGCGGGATAAATAAAATTAGAGTGAGTAAACAAACACAAATACACACACGCAAACTTTTATGAGGCTCTGCCCATAATTTATATTTATATACATATATATTGTGATTTTCACCCGCACTTATTTCACCATATACACAAGAAAAAAAAAACTCGAAAACTAATAACTATTAAACACTTACCTGAATGATATTTTTGAAATTTTAAACAAAAAGAAAAATTATGCGCACTTTATAATTGCATATTAACACAATACACTCACGATAAATGGTGACGCTATCTGGCGATAATCGTTAATGCAACTCAAATTTTTTCTCAACTGTTGAGTTATCGAAGATCAGTGTTCCCTTCTCTGATAATCAGCTGATTGGCCAGTCAAATAAATTAACAGAATGAATGCAGAATTTTATTGTGGGTTTTAAAATTCAAAGTTATATACTATTTTATTTTGTAATTTGTTTTGTTTTGTGTTAATACTTCTATTTCTATTTATTTTTGTGTATTGTTAGTCAAATTTTGCGAATTTATTTATTTTTTAAATTTAGGCGTGATAACTAGTACTATGTTAGGATTTATTTACAAATTGTTTACATGCTAGGGTTAATAATTGTAATTATGAAACAAAGTATTTATATGGTTGAACCCGAGCGGATGTAATCTCTTGAGGGGTCGTCATGCAAATAGGTAGGAATATTGGCGACCAAAGGTAGGGCGGGCTTAAATGGTCACATAACATCTGTGGGCCAACGTTGTACTCCTGTTCGTCTGTTTGTGTTTTAGCTGTCCATGGGTTGTTTTTTTTATATTCTCCGGTTGATTAATGTCCGTCGTATCTGCACGTTTTTATTTATAAATTATTTTTGTAGGCCGTAAACTGGGCATATTAAGGAATGCCACCCCTTAGCCGACGAGAAATAGCCGGAAATGTTACGTGCCGCCCAGTTACGGATACCACCAGCCTACGGAGGTTGACTGTATAAGGCAACCGTTACAAAAACGCCCCTGCCACGTTCCAACGCGTTATGGACAACGTTTTAGGTGACTTGGTCGGTAACGTCTGTCTCGTCTATCTCGACGATATAAGAAAAATTATGCGCACTTTATAATTTCATTTTAACACAATACATCTCACGATAAATGCTGATGCTATCTGGCGATAATCGATAATGCAACTCTAAATTTTTCTCATCTGTTGAGTTATCGAAGATCAGTGTTCCCTTCTCTGATAATCAGCTGATTGGCCAGTCAAATAAATCAACAGAAATGAATGCAGAATTTTATTGTGGGTTTTAAAATTCAAGTTATATACTATTTTATTTTGTAATTTTTTTATTGTTTTGTGTTAATTCTTTTATTTCTATTTATTTTTGTGTATTGTTAGTCAAATTTTGCGAATTTATTTATTGTTTCAATTTAGGCGTGATAACTAGTACTATGTTAGGATTTATTTACAAATTGTTTACATGCTAGGGTTATTAAGTGTAATTATGAAATAAAGTATTTATATGGTTGAACCCGAGCGGATGTAATCTCTAGAGGGGTCGTCATGCAATTAGGTAGGAATATTGGCGACCAAAGGTAGGGCGGACTTAAATGGTCACATAACATCTGTGGGCCAACATTGTACTCCTGTTCGTCTGTTTGTGTTTTAGCTGTCCATGGGTTGTTTTTTTTTATTTCTCCGGTTGATTAATGTCCGTCGTATCTGCACGTTTTTTTTTTTATAAATTATTTTTGTAGGCCGTAAACTGGGCATATTAAGGAATGCCACCCCTTAGCCGACGAGAAATAGCCGGAAAAGATACGTGCCGCCCAGTTACGGATACCACCAGCCTAAGGAGGTTGACTGCATAAGGCAACCGTTACAAAAACGCCCCTGCCACGTTCCAACGCGTTATGGACAACGTTTTAGGTGACTTGGTCGGTAACGTCTGTCTCGTCTATCTCGACGATATAATAGTATTCTCACCCTCACTCCAAAAACATATAGCAGATATTAAATCGGTTTTCACAAAACTCCAAAACGCAAATCTAAAAATCCAACCAAGCAAGTGTAGCTTTTTAATGAAGGAAATCGATTTCCTGGGACATATCGTAACCCAGGAAGGAGTCAAACCAAACCCACTTAAGATTCAAACCATCAAAGACTTCCCTTGCCCAAAGACAACCAGGGAAATTAAATCATTTCTAGGATTATTGGGTTATTACAAGAAATTCAAAAAGGACTTCGCGAAAATAACTAAACCCATAACGAGACAGTTAAAAGGGAAGAAATTTATAATAATAGACGATGAATTTAAACAAGCATTCGAAATGTCGAAAGATCTTCTTTGTAATGATCCCATACTCATTTACCCTGATTTCAACGAACCGTTCACGCTGACCACAGACGCAAGTAATTATGCGATAGGCTCTCTGTTGTCACAAGACCCAGACACTAATGACAGACCCATATCTTTTGCTAGCAGAACACTATCGGACACGGAAATCCGCTATTCTACGATAGAGAAAGAAATGCTAGCCATCATTTGGTCTGTAGGTCATTTCAGACCATACCTCTTCGGGCGTAGATTCAAAATAGTCACAGACCATAAGCCCTTAATCTGGCTAGAAAATCTGAAAGGCCAGAATCCAAAACTACTTCGATGGAAAACTATCCTGGCCGCTTACGACTACGAAGTCGTATACAAAAAAGGGTCACAAAACGTAGTTGCTGACGCACTCAGCAGAATTGAGCCAAACTTAAACATAAACGAAGACCCACAAATTATACCAATCGCTTCGCAACCATTAAATCACTTCAATTGCCAAATAATATTCCGTACCGGATCAGCAACTTTGAGACAAGTAGAAACACCATTTATCCATAAAGTAAGACACATAATCATAGAACCCGTACATACTTTCGACTCCGTTACAAACACCCTTCAAACAATCCTGAACCGAATAAAACATTCGCAATATTTGCACCAGACGATATTTTCAAAATAATAGAAGAGTCCTATAATAATTATTTCTTTGAAAATGACTTATACAAAATTTTCCGCTGCAATATATGGCTAACCGAAATTACGAATCCTCTTGACCAGGAAAACGAAATTCGTGCGTACCACTTTAACACTAATCATAGGGGGATAGATGAAACATATAACCATTTATAAAGGGACATTTATTTTCCGCAATTAAAAGACATTATCACAAAAATTATAAAAAATTGTGATACCTGCCTAACCTTAAAATACGATAGACACCCCCATAGACTATTGATGCAAAGCCCAACCGCCCCAGAGGGACCATTGGCAGTCGTACATATAGACATATATTTCATTAACAATACTTGTAACCTCACAATTATCGATAAATTCACCAAGCTAGCGCAAGCTTACCCCCTTAGCAATAGGAATTCAATAAAAGTCGCCGATGCCCTACTACAATTCATAAGTCACTATGGCGCACCACAGAAAATAATCTTCGACCAGGGCGCGGAATTTTCGGGCAGTCTTTTCAACGACCTCTTAACTCAATTCCAAATAACAGCTCATACAACTTCATTCCAACAATCTACGGGAAATGCTTCTGTCGAGAGACTGCACTCCACCTTAACCGAACTATACAGGATAATCATGAACAAAAGAAAAGAAGCACGCCTAAAACGTGATCATGTCCAAATTCTCTCAGAAGCAATAGCAACTTATAACAATGTAATACACTCCAGCACTTCCTATACCCCTTTCGAGCTCTTCCACGGAAGAACTCACATATTCAACAAAACAATAACATTCGACAATCACCACGATTATCTTAAGAAATTAAACGAATTTAGAAAAGACATATACCCAAAAGTACAGGAACATTTAAACGCGACTACAGAAAGAAGACTGGCTAAATTAAACAAGGACAGAGAGACACCAATCCAAGTCGAGCCTAATGATAAAATATTTAGAAAAGAAAACCGTAGAAACAAGATAACACCGAGATTTTCACTACACAAAGTAGATAGAGACAAAGGCATCACTTTCCTAACAACTAAAGGTCAAAAGTTACACAAACAAAAAATTAGGAAAACAGTTAAGAAAACAGTGGAAGAAACATAAGATAGACAAGCACTATTCAATAAATATATTATTAACAAGAAACAATCTAAAAAAAAAAATCCGAAAAGGCACAAACATTTTTCTTGAACGAACTTAGGGAAGTTAGAAATAACACTTATTCATTATACATTAGGATAAGCTACAATATAGACACTGTCTGATTATGTAAACAAAGAGTTAGCCATTAGCCAGTAAACTAAACATTATCCCTAAACTGTTATTTCATAAGGAACAAATAATAATATAAGATAGATAATAAGTAAACAAAGTGTAACTTTAGCATAAGATATAACGCTTATAAAAACAACACTCATGTTTAACATTAAGATACCCATTTAAAAAAAAAAAAAAAAAACTGTTAATTTCAAAATGGCGCCGGAGTTCGTGGCATACACCAACAACACGTCCCCTAATCACCTTTCTCCGATCCGGCCATTCCCCTTATGGCCTTCTCTTCGGACTGGGGGGGGGGAGGAGTTAACATGCCTCTCTCCCCGGCCACAGGGAAACAACACCGACCCGGAGTTAACATGCCCCTTTCTCCGGCCACAGGGAAACAACACCGACCCGGCAACAAAATTCAGAGCCGAGGAGTTTTAACAAAGATGGCCAACACGAACTCGGCCGAAGAGACATTTTGCCTAAACATACAACTTTTTTGTAATAAAGAGACTCTCTCTCGTTTCATACCCCGAACTACACAGTTGTTTTTTTGAAAGCTTTTCCTCCCCGGCCATAGGATTGTAACTCGCGCGGGTGGCCACACCGAATCCTCCTCTGACTCCTCCTCAGAGGACGATGGGAACGGTCCGGCCCGCACCTTCACGTACACGCTCTCCCCTTTTAGTATGCCCTTTAGGGGAGGCGGTGTGAGGATACGCCAAATGCGTGCTGGTGGGAAGACCGGCCCGTTTCCCATCGCACAAGCCCGGCTTGTAGTGGTTCCCTCTTCTTCGGGCGGCCCGCCCGACTCCGTCTTGGTGATAGGCGGCGCGGGTGGTATGCCCATGCTGCTTGACTCGCTTATTGGGCTGTATCGGCCTAAGTTTCCGAATTTGGGGTTTCGGCGACACCGGCGAGGCAGTGACCCGCAAACCCTTGGGCTGCGATCAAATCGTTAAAACCCGGAAACCACTCCTCCGTCTCCACGGCGTCGTTTCGGTCGTCGGCGGGTTGCTCCTCGGTACCAGGCGCCACTAAGTCCGGGAACCACACCTCGGTTTCGGTGGGGTCGGTGCTGATGGTCCCAGGCTGCGGTACCAGTGGTGGCATGCCTTCCATGTCCCATATGCTCTCATCCGCCGGCCGCTGCTCAGGTGGGAACCAGTCGCGGTCCGGTTCGAGGCTTTAAATTTCAAAAGAGTTACTTCAGGAGTGTTCACCTGATAGATCCTAGTGGGTGCCAAGGTAAAAGGTCCCTACCTAACGTGGTGCGTCTAAGGCCTACGTCTATGTCTTAATATCTAAACCTGCCTATCTGCTTATTTTAAATCCCCCCTTGCCCCTCTGATACCTGGTGACCTTCGCTGGTGGGTTCTCCTTCGAAGTACGCCTTCAGGTCATTCAATCCGGCGTTGCGTCGTTGCTTCGTCTTAACATCCTGCAGCCGTAAGATTGTAGGCGAAGTATACGTCAGTACCCTGTAAGGCCCGTCGTAACGAGGTGCGAGTTTGGCGGCAAATCCGTCGACTGCTTTCGACAAGTGATGTTGTCGCAGCAGGACGAGATCGCCGATGGCTGGCTTCCATACTCGGCGGCGCAGGTTATAGTGCCGTCCTTGGATCGCACTCGCTTGCTGCGCATTCTCGGCAACGGTCTTGTGTACTTCCTGTAGGTGTCGTTCCTTGTCCTCCGGTGTTCTGGATTCCGTTCGGATGATTGGAGTCACTTCCTCGTAGAGTGCTCCAGGCAACCGCGGCTCGCGACCCTGCACTAAATACGCCGGACTAAATCCAGTGGTGTCCGAGGCACTGGTATTTATCGCCAGGCTAATTTCGGGCAGGTGCTCGTCCCACGTCCTCTGTTCCTCGCCTAAATATTGCGCCACCATGGTTTTAATGGTGCGGTTCGCCCTCTCGGTAGGATTTTGCTGTGGTGTGTACGGTGCGGTGTGTTGCAAGTCCATGCCCAGTTGTTTGCAGAATGTCCCGAAGATCCGACTCGTGAACTGCGTCCCATTGTCGCAGACGAAAGTTTGGGGTACTCCGAACCTGGCCAAAATCCGTTCGCGGAACGAGCGCATCAGGTGGATCGCCGTCGCCTTCCGTAATGGAACCAGTTCCACCCACTTCGAGAAAGCGTCGAAGAATACCAACAACATGGTATTCCCGTGGGTAGAGCGCGGGAGTGGTCCCACGAAGTCCGCGCACAGAACGTCGAAAGGTGCCTGTACCTGCCGGGTGTGCATCCGCCCTGGAGGTTTCAGTTGGCTCACCTTGAATTTCTGGCAGGTCTCGCATTTCTGGACGTATCGGGCTACGTCTCGAAAGAGTCCTGGCCAGTAGTAACGCTGACGGACCCGGTTCAGGGTTTTCCGTACTCCCTGATGTCCGGCGGCGGGTTGGTCGTGACACTCACTAAGCACTCGCTGGCGTAATGGCCTGGGTACGCAAAGCTTCCACGGCGTGTAGTCCTCCTCGTCAGGTCGAAATCCTCCCCGTCGGTATAACTGGTCATGTTCCTTGATGAATTCCGGGTATTTCTCGGGTTCCTTCTCCAGAAGGTCCAGCATTCGGGTGATCCACGAAGAAAGGCGAGTCCTCCTGCGTAGCTTGCTGTAACGTTTCCAATGGGCGTCTGGACAACGCGTCCGCCACCACGTTCTGATCTCCCCGGCGGTAATGCACGTTAAAGCGGAACTGTTGCCCAGCGCGCAATCCTTCCGGTGGTCCGTGATGACATCGAACTCGTATCCCTCGAGGTAACACCGCAACTTCCGAATTGCCCACACGATGGCCAAGCACTCCTTCTCTGTGGTAGAGTACCGGCTCTCGGCTCCTGAGAGGCGTCGACTCGCGTAGGCAATGACTCGTTCGGTTCCTTGTATCTGCTTAGTTAGTACCGCACCAAGTCCGACATCGCTTGCGTCCGTTTGGAGCGTGAGTGCGTCCGTTTGGGCAGGCCAGTACCGGTGCTTCCGTAAGGCTTGTCTTCAATGCCTCGAACGTTCGCTGCTGATCCTCGTCCCATCCCACGTCCATCGGCGACCCTTTTTCAGTAATGCTGACATAGGTTGCACCAAAGTGGCGAAATTTGGTACAAATCGCCGGTACCAGGAGGCGATTCCAAGACATCTCCTCAGTTCCTTGACGGTCGTGGGCGGTTGCAGCTCCTTGATCGCGGCAATCTTGTTGGGATCAGTGTGAATCCCACCTTCACTGACCTGGTGTCCCAAGTAAACGATGCTTTTCTGGAAAAAGCTGCACTTGGCCTTGTTCAGGCGCAACTTCGCATTCCGCAGTCTCCGGAACACCTCTCGAAGGTTGTCCAGATGTTCCTTGAACGATCGCCCTATGACGATGATATCGTCGAGGTATGCGAACGCATGCGGTTCAATGTCCGGTCCGACGACTCCGTCCAACGCGCGTTGAAATGTGGGCAGGGCTGAATGTAACCCAAACGGCATCACCTTCCAGTGGAAAAGGCCTCGGCCGGGCACCGTGAATGCGGTGTATTCACGGCTCCTCCGGGCCATGGGTATCTGCCAATAACCACTCTTCAAGTCCAACGTGGAGATTAACTTCTCATCCTTGAGCTTCTCCAAGATATGGTTGATCCGTGGCAGTGCGTATGCGTCCGGAATGGATTTCGCGTTGAGCTGGCGATAATTCACGCACATCCGCTTCTCTCCGGTCTTCTTCCCTACGAGTACAGTCGGTGCACTGTATGGGCTCCAGGATGGTTCGATCTTACCATCTCGCAGAAGCTCATCAACTTGCTCGTTGATGATCTTCTGCATGGCCGGATTCTTCGGGTAGTACCTCTGCTTAATAGGGTACGCATCCCTCATGGTGATGGTGTACTCCGCAATGTGCGACACCCCCATCAGCCCATCAAATTTGGCCACCTCAGACTGTAGGAAGGCCTCTACCTGTTCCTTGTCCGACGCTGCTCCAGTTTCCTGTGCCGCGACGCCTCGCAATGCAGCGTGGCTAGGCGTAGGCCGTCTCCTACGGCGCCTACGCTTGCCTCGAGCTGCTAGGGTAACTCGGCTCTCGTCTTCGTCTGCTCCCCTCGTGCCTTCCTCTGTTCCCGGGTTGTTCGCCACGTTTTGAACACCCGGCTGCTTCTCTAAGTTCTGTTCGTCTCGTACTCCGCTTTGATTTCCTTCACGTTGTTCCGGCAATTTCTCTTGCGTCTTTTGCCGTTTCCTTTGTTGCTACTCTCTGCTATGTTCGCTGCTCTGTCCATCTGTATTCCTGGGTTGCCGGAACTAGTTCAACCGATGTGCGGTGGGACAAACCGGTGGTAAGACCGCGGCCTTACTATTTGCTTGCGCCACTGCTTCCTCCGTTGCCCGGCGTTTTGTTCCGGCGGTCAGGGTTGTCTCCTCCGTTGTACTTTGGAGGCGCAATCGTGCTTGCCCGCATTCGAGGGTCGCCTCGATCCCGCACAGGAAGTCCATGCCGAGGATTACGTCATCCAAGATGACCGGTAGAACCAGCATCGGTATGATCGTGTCCTTCTGTCCGCGCTGAACACGCACGCGTAGTGCTCGTGCCACTTCCCTCGACGATCCGTCAGACAGCTTAATGTGGACCAGCGCCGCCCGCTCGTTGTCGGTCGTACTCAGCCGGGTGGTAATACGATCACTTATGAAGCTGCGTGTAGCTCCCGTGTCGATCGTGGCATCCGTCGTCAGATCCTCAATTTTGACGAACGCGATGACACGACCACTGCCGCACCGCATCGGTGCTACTTCTGGGGACCTTGAGGCTGCGTCTCCGACTGGTTCCCCATCGGTTGAAGACGCGAAGCATTTTCCGCCTGGTTCCGCCGGCATCAGTCCATAGTGCGCACGTCACGCCGTCCACAGTCCCAGCAGAAAAGGCCTGTCGTTGGGGCAATTCGTCTGCACGTGTCCAGGCTGCGCGCAGTTATAGCACAGGCGCTGCGTGTTGCTCCTTGTGAGCTCCGGCGCCGCCGCGGCTCCGTTGACCAATGGAGTGGTTCCGCCATCGCTCGTGGCCGGAATTGGTGCTGTTCTCGGTTGCTGATCGCTCCTCCGTTGCTTTGGATACCGGGGTCCTCGCTGCCGTTGTAACTCCTTGGTAGTCTCGAAGGTCGTAATCAACTGGCTCAGCTGGGCCAGAGTCTCGAACTCATGGCGCCGTGTGAACAGCTGGTACTCGGACAACAAGTTGTCGTAGATCCTCTCTAGCTCCTGCTCCCCAGTGTATCTGGCGCGTTGCATCATCGTTCGTAACTCCAGGGTGTAATCGAGGAACGGCTCGCCTTGTCGTTGTACGCGGCTTCGTATCTCATCCTCCAGTCGTTGGAAATACCGCGGCGGTAAGAAGAAATCCATGAATTCTTGTTTGAATTCTTCCCACGTGGCTCGGTAGAGGCGGATCACTCGGAACCAGTCCTCGGCCTGTCCCGACAGCGTGTTCGCGATTGCCTGTGGCAGCTGTTGTCCGTCGATTTGGTACATTTCAGCCTTCTCTTCCAGATGCTCGATGAAGCGCCATGGATCCGCTGCCGACCCATTAAACGACACGCCCCAGCGGTGCACACGGTCTGCCAGTTCGTATGGCTCCATCATCCTGTAGCTGACTCGAGTCATACCGCTCATGGCCGGGGCTCTTGCCGCGATATTGGGAACGGGCAACATGCTTACGGCCGCTGTGTTGGCAGCGCGGTGCGTATCCACTCCGGGCATCGGGGACATCTCCTCTGTGTTCGGGTCCTTGGGCACTGGTGACGGGCCATGAGACCGAACCTCCTTGACGTCAGGTGTAGGCGCGGTGCCTAGGCTAGTTTTCAGATCTAGCATACGCTGCAGTTGCTCATTCGACAAGTCGCCCTGATTTATGACTGCTACCAGGCGACTGCGCATCTCCTCCACTGTACCGCTGTTGTCCAATCCTAGTTCCTTTAAGATTGCCTGCAGCTCACTCTTGCGACGAAAAGCGATCCACTGTGTTCCCATGTCGTTGTTGTTTTTTTTTATATTTCTTTTGCTCGTTGCTCGAGAAGTTTTATTTAAATATTTATTTAAATAATGAAGAAATCCTTTTAATTTCTTTTAAGGATTCTTCCTTTGCTTTACTTTACTTTGCGATCGATGTTACTCGTTCGAGTGTCCGCACTCAACTGCCTCCCTCGGTATTCGGCACCGAGTCTTATATTCCCTTGCCTCGGTGGTGTCACCAGTCAGGTTGCGCCGGCGCAAGGGAAAAAGGTTAAGCAGTGACTACTGCGCGTGCGCAGTAGTTAAAACGTGTACTGTCTGTACAACAGACTTTAAGAAATCATCTATGTTCCCTATGCTTGCTTCGTCGTACCAGTTTTCTAGAAAACACGTGTACAGCCTGTCCTACAGACTTTAATAAATCAATGTTCCCTATGCTTGCCATGATACCCTATTCAAAACATGCTCTGCCCCTTGCCTAGTACTGCCGTTCTCTGTGCTTGTCTAACCTAACCTGCCGATTTACTTCTGTGGGTCTTTAATCCACTTTAAGATGTTAAAATTTCTCATTTCTAAATGTCTAGTCTTAGTAGTCCCTGCTCGGGCGCCATCTGTAAAGATTATTTCTCGGGCTAGGGTACAACTCTCAGTCTAGCCAGGGTCTTTACAGCAAAATTTATAAATGACTAGGACTACCAAGACGTTTAGAACGTGAGAGAAGAGGTCACTGGCAGATGAGAAAGAACTGAGACTGGTGTCGGGCACAACGAACATGCCCCTTTCACGCGTACACGCGGTGCACGTATTCCACGTGGACTTGCGAACTGCGCAGAAGGGTATTTTCACCGTGCTGACACTTTGGCCGCGTGTTTTCGCTGTGCACCTGGTCGGCTGCAGGCCGTGGGGGAACGCTCGAGACTGCGGGTACTGTCGCATGCACTCTCACAAAATCGCTCAGTGATGTATTGCACCACGCCACACTTGTGAAAGCAAGCAACGGAACGGCCGTGACCGCAGCCCGTTAGAACACGCTCTTGTACCCACTTGTCAGCTAACGTTCGCTTACGCGCACGACTGGGTCGTTTCCGCCGTTACGGGACACCCGTGACCGCAAATACTCTGGCCTGTGCTCCCACAAGTCGCATCGGTGGTGTATTGCACCACACCGCAACTCGTTTCCGAACACAAGTTCGCGTATTCGCTTGTAAACTAGCTATCACTCACAGCACACAGACTGATACGGGCACACACGCGAAATTTCCTGCAAGCACGTCTACGAAGGAAAAGTGACCGAAATATTGACCGCGAGTTTCGTTTAAAAATGCCTACGCATTTGTTTATTTAATTTTTATAATTTTTTTCCTCACACATTCCGTTTCCTTATTCTATTACATTTGTTTTCACTAAACTGTCCCTGCCTCGCTGTGTCCATGCCTACTTCGCACCGTATGGTGTTGCTTCTCTTGGCTTTGCTTTCTTTTACTTCGTTGCACTGCTTACCTCGCCTTTGCTTCTATGGAGTCCGCGTCCATTGTCCTTGACGTTTTGTAAATGTTCCTGCTCAGGTCCTTTTCACTTTGTAAATATTTTGTCACTTTTCGCTTTCTATTTTTTTTCCAGGAGCAGCCTTGTCCGGCCTCGTTCAATCGACTTGCATTTCTGTCCCGTGGCCTAATTTTTCAGCCTCGATTTCGACGCTTTTCGTCCGCTGCCCGCGGTCGCTGCCCGCGGTCGCTGCCTGGGCGGCGCAGCCCGCGGTGGCTACCCGCGGTCGCTGCCTATGCTCGGCCGATCATGCTTCGGCTCGTGTCGCTCTGCTTGCGAACTTGTCGTTTTGCCTAGCCTGGCGCCCTGCATACCTAGATCGGCACGCGACTTGTAGCTTTGCCTAGTTCGGCTCGCGACTTGTTGCCTGCATCGATCCGTTCGTGCGTCTCTGCTGCGTCGGATTCGTGCTGCCTGCTTGCTCTGCTCGCTTTGCGCTGCTCGTCTGCCTTTGCTCGCTTCGCGCTGCTTCTGGAATTATCGGACGCGGTTACACACGCGCTGCTCGAAATTTGTCGAGACGCCGTTACACATGCGTCGCAAAATTTGTCGACGCGTCGTTTGCTTGTATGCATGGACGCCGACCAACGGGCGTTTGCCTGCAGTTTGCACCCCGCGTACTTGGACTTGCCTATGCCCCTGCCTATGTCTCGCCTATGCCTTGCCTACGTCTTACCTATGTCTTTGCCTATGCCTTTTGCTTATGTCTTTGCCTATGCCTTTGCTTGCTTAATTCTAACTGTCCACATTTTGCTACCCATTATACGCAAAACTATGGGGTATTATAAACTTAAATGTATTTTATTCAAAATATTTTGTATTAAAACTAAATAACGACTGTGACGCGCTTATGCGTCGTCACAGCAGGATTCTCTCATGTCCACGGTTGTGTTGCGGGCCAGTTACCACCTCCCAGAGGTTTAGCGGTTTGCCTGTAAAGCGCTGCTTAACTACACGCACGAAGCGTGTAGCATAGCCCATTTGGCAGAGTTGGGCGCTGATCCAGGACACTCTGGAGTCCTTAAGGAGATGGCGTATGAATACGCGGAATCCCCTGTCACAGGCGGGTTGGTGAGTATGTACTGCGATGCGATGCTCTCTAAGTGTTTTCATGATTGCAGCGTGCGAGGCTTTCCGTCGTCTTTCGTGGCTTTGATTGTGAGCTGTCCTGTGGCCGGATTAGATCGGAGTTTCTGGAGCAGATCACCTATGTCCGTCACCTTGTTGACGAAGATAGAGGGCACATGTTTGAACTCACGTTCCTGCATACTTTTCTGTTGTTGTCCCAGACGGCTATCAATGCTTGCTTGTCGGCGGAGGGGGGGTAAGGCGAAAGTTGCCAATTCGCGTGGTTGCTGCGATGGCGAACTTTCTCCCAGCAGTTTGACATTCACTGTGGAATATGTTCTGCTGTCCGTTGCATGATAGGCGGTCATATTTGGGGGCATGGCGATTGCGCTTCGCGCGAAATAATTATGTAGTGCAGGTGAAGTCGGCTCCAGCAGAAGGGAAGGGCAAAACATGGGTGGAGGGGCGAAGCATTCTTCTTTGGTGAGTTTTGGCGTTGCGGGTTCATTTGGCCTTAAGGTTGTAATATGCATTCCTGGATATGGGGCGAATAGCTCTATGGCCAGTGATCTGGACTCGGGTGAGTGCCGATCAAAGTCCATAGACATGTGTTGAGGGGCATATAGGTTAGGACTCACAGTTTGAGCAGCCTGTTGGCCTGGGTCTAATTGTGTTTTGTCGTCTGCTTGCTCCTGGTGATTTTGTTGGCTGTGAGTCTGCGTCTGTGTTTGTAATGGCGGCGATGCTGCTGATGTTGATGCTGAAGGCTTCTCTACTGTTGCATTTGTTCGTGCATCAGTAGCTGTGTCTGTGTCCGTGTTGTTGTTGTTGCTTGTCGTCGTCAATTTTGTGGCTTTAGGGAAGTGTTTTGAGGCCTTTTCCAGTCTTTGGCGGCGGGTAGAATATTTCTTTTCTTTATTGGTTTTCTTCTCATGTTGACAGGTTGGAGAAAATGAAAATATTCAGCAAGTATGACTTTCCGCTGAATTTATGTGCACATACATGTGCATAGGCGAGTGTGAGTGAGTGTGTGTGTGTGTGTGAGTTGTCGGGCGGATGTGTGCCGATATTTGGCGCAAAAAGTCGCTGTTCACTTCTCTCGCTCGTTGCATATGCGTTGGCTTATACGTGTTCGTATATGTGTGTGCGCGATAGAGAGAGAGAAAGTGTATGCAGGATCGCGAGTATGGGAACAGCTTCCTTTTCGAATCGGCGCGAAATATGTGAGAGCAGGATCGCACGACTTATGCACCAGAGTGAGATGGCACTGGCGTTGGGAACAGTTTGTTTAAGCGCGGGAAAAAGTTGCACTCTGCACTCTGCTATGCGTGTGTGTGCGAGAGTGAGAGTGAAAGTCTGCGTGTTTTTTTTTTTTTTTTTTTTTTTTTTATTACGCATACGGAGGGAAAACAAAATCTTTGAAAGATACCATCCACCGTCCGTGGATGGCATGCATTATTCATAGCCCCCAATTGGGGTCATGCCTACATACTAAAAAAAACCCTTGTATGCTCTCCAGTCCATTTCACGTTCACCGGGACTGCCAGTCAAGGTATTACTTCGGTGAGCAGGATGCGATGCCAGATGGCACTCCCTCTTCTCTTACAGCGTAGTGTTCCTTTCTTAGCTCATTAGTCGCCTTTTACGACATGCCGAGTCCGCTGAGGTAGTATTCTTACCCCACCACCACACGGGGGTGCTGCTCATCTCTCGCTTCCGTTGCACATCTCGTCATGACGGACACGCTTCATCATCGTAATAATGATTCCATGTGCCCTCTCCCAAACACCTTTGTCTGTCATCATAGCGGCAATCAAAATTCTCGGGCTGAGCGGAGCTTCTAAGAACGACTCCAGTAACTCCCTCTCCGTAGCGAACCTAGAGCAGTGCATGAGGACGTGCTCCGCTGATTCTACAGCATCCGAGCAGAAGAGGCACCGGTCCACATGGTGGAACCTGTAGAGGTACCCCCTAAAGCAGCCGTGGTTGGACAGGAATTGAGTCAATTGATAGTCAACCAAATTATGCTCACATCCCGCCCATTCTTCCAAGTCAGGAATGAGCTGTTAGGTCCATGCACATGCGCTGCTACCTCGGATATAGTCCTAAACCCTCTGATGAGTCTAAGAGCCATGGTCCTTGATACTGCACGTGCGTTATTTAGATAAGTCGCTTTTTTATTGACATTCCTCCAGATAGAGGCAGCGTATATGAGGGTCCTCCTAGCTGGCATATTGGGTCCTCCCACTTTGGGCATTAGCCTTGCCAGCGTTGCAGCCGTCATCGCGGCTTTCCTCCTGGCGTATATCGCATGCTCCTTGAACGACAGCCTATAGTCAAGTAGGACTCCCAGGTACTTAAGAGTTCTGGCTGAGGTTATTTGAACGTCTTTTACTATGATCTGCATTCTCTCGACAGCTTTCCTGCTACTCAGCAAGAGTACTTTGGTCTTGTGCGCAGCGATTCGTAGACCAACCTTCTCAAGCCAGTCGATTACCGAACTAATCGCCGCATTGCTCGTGACCTGGAGCTCTGGTATGGTTTTGGCAACAGCTGTGACAGCCACGTCGTTGGTGAAGCAGTGTAACTCCACACCTCTGGGCTTGCTGATGTACAATATGCCGTTGTACATTATGTTCCACAAGATTGGACCAAGTACCGACCCTTGTGGAACTCCTGCAGAGACATAGTGTCTTTTCGGCCCGGCTTCAGTGTCGTACCATAGTTCACGGCCCCTGAAGTAGCTGCCAATATTGATCCTTAGGTATTCCGGGATCCCCATTGTGCGCATAGCACCGAGAATGTTTGGCCATCTCGCCGTATTGAACGCGTTCTTGACGTCCAGCGTGATGATGGCGCAGTACTCCTTACTGCCGCCGAGCCATCTGTCACCGTCGAGAGCGTTTTTGGCTACATCTCTTACTGCCGTGAGAGCATCGAGCGTGCTCTTTCCCTTACGGAAACCGTATTGATGTTGTCGTATGCCATTGGGACTCTCCGTGATCATCTCTAAGCGTGTGTATAGAATACGTTCGTAGAGCTTCCCCACAGTGTCCAACAGGCATAATGGGCGGAAGCTGCTTGCAGCATTTGCGGGCCCCTTACCTTTCGGCAACAGGACAAGTCTCATGCTTTTCCACCGCCTGGGATAGACTCCGTTCAGGAGACACTGTTGGAAGGTGTCCCTGAAGATTTTCGGTTTTGCAATGGCAGCTGCTTTGACTATAACTCTTGGGATTCCATCGAGACCAGGGGCTTTGTTGTCCGTAATCTTTTTGGCAGCTTCGACGACCTCGCATGATGTAACACATGGGAAGTCAGGGTCCGGGGTTTTTTGCGCAGGTTGCCATAATGTGGCCTGCGTCGGTAACAGTTCCGCCACAATGTTGGCCAATACGACCGGATCCTGTGGAGTTCCTCCACCAGCGGCTTTCAGCTTTTTTCTTGTTATTTTATAGGCGAGACCCCAGGGATCTTCGTCTACGCTTACTGGAAGCTCCTTCAAAGCATTCGCTTTGGCAGCTGATATGGCATTTCGCAGCTCTGCACGCTTGACTCTGTATGCCTCGTGTAGTTGGGCTTTTTGGAGATCATCTCTGGCTCGTTGCGCTTGCCTCCTTGCACTGAAGCATTCAGCTCGAAGCTGGTGAAGAGAGACACTCCACCGGTATACAGGTGGCTTGCGTTTGTCCTTCCGTTTTCTCGGCATCGTTGCATCGCAAGATGCTTCCAGCATGCTCATAAGTGCCGTCACCATGGTCTCCGCCTGTCCGCTTGTGGGTTCCAAAAGCTCGATCTGGTAAGCCAGCATGTCGTTGTCCAGTTTCCTGGTGTCCCATGCCTGTTCTAGGGCACCACTCTGCTGTCTTTGTGAGTGCCTTGTCGTTCGTACGCTATACGAAATTAAGGCATGATCACTCAGCGTTACGTCGTCGTGTACCAATCATTTTGCGGTGGGGGCTAGCCTTCTGCTAACAAAGGTGACATCAATGAATGATGTACCTCTGTCGTTGTTAAACGTCGGCTTAGCCCCATGGTTCAGCAGAACCAGTTCTAGTTGGTTCATTGCGTCTATCAAAGCCCGTCCCCTGGGATTGTATGTGCGGCTGCTCCATTCTAGCGCCCATGCGTTGAAATCACCTGTAATGACTATCGGGCTGCGCCCTCTCGCATGGTACACGAGCATATTCAGCTGTGCAGCTACGCAATGATTAACATTCATCTGTACAATGTTAATTTGGTCCGGCATCATCAAGCGGGTCATGGCTCCTTTTGTGACGCTGCCTTTGTAGGTTGGGCATTTAAAGCCACCTGTCGGGTGGTTTCTGTCCACATTGTCGCTACAGATAAGACATCTTGGCGGTCTGTCACAGCCCTTCACCTTGTGTCCTCGTTCTCCGTACCGGAGACAGCAGTCCGAGTGATCGGTTGCCTTACAGTGGAAGCGCTGTGCCCGTAACCCAGGCACCTGAAGCATCTCGTGGGACGTGTATCTTGGGTGATGCGGCACCGTGACCAGCCTACAGTTACAGAGAACGGTAATCGCATCATTCACGCTGAGCATAACTGTCGCTTCTTGGGTTCCATCACGCATCTTGCGCAGTCCACGCACGTCGTCTGGGTTCACCAGGATGCCCTCAAACTGAGAGACCAGGCAACTATGGAGCTCTTCTGTTGTAGTTGCCTCATCCATTCCGCCGCAGATTACCGCCATTCTTTGCGCGCCCGTGCGGACCGCAGCCATCTCGCGCAATGATTCCTCAATCGCTCCTCTATATGTTGGCATACTTGCAGATGCTTTTCCCTCTACCTCTAGCAATAACTCTCCCTTTTGGGTCCTTCTAATTTTTTTGACATGATTGCCAAAATCATTCAGGCTCGGAACCGCCTTAAGTTTTCGGAGCATATCAGCATTCGAGGCATCTCCCGTCTGTTTGATGATGATTGCCTCCGGCTTCTTTCACAGTCGCTTGGGTGTCACCTTTGTCCACTCCACCTTATTGTTACCCTCCTTGGCAACTGATGCAAAGCTGGGAGAGATTGCCTCCCTTGCATAGGACGCCGACAGTACCGAATCCTTGTTTTGGGGAGGTTTCAGTAAAGGGGGCTTCATTACGGGAGGCTTCACTGGAGCGGTCTTTTTAGTAGCAGCCACGCGCCTTTCCTTCATCTGGACTTCTGTCTGAGTTGCGGCGCTCTTTGAAGGGGTCCCTTTTTATACCCTTCGACCATTGAAAATGGTCAAAAAAGGGTATACTAACTTTGTGCAATGTATGTAACAGGCATAAGGAGGCGTGGCAGACCCCATAAAGTATATATATTCTTGCTCAGGATCACTAGCCGAGTCGATTGAGACATGTCCGTCTGTCTGTCCGTCTGTCCGTCTGTCCGTCTGTATGAGACAACAGATCTCAGCTATTAAAAAAGCTAGAGATACCAAATTTGGTATGGAGGTTCCTATATATAATAGGCAGACAAAGTTTATTTCAAATGTTTGATGCCACGCCCACCGCCCCCGCAAATCGGTAATTTACGATTATTAAGCAAAGTATTAAACTTAGAAAGTTGTGCTTTGGTATGTATAATGCTTAATGCCATATAAATGTATTCTCCAAATAACAATCCGATCGGACCAATAACACAGGAGTTATTCAATTCAACGTTTTCAATACAAATGTACGAGCAGCAGCCGGCGCGCTGCTTGGAGTTGACGTCGACTTCGACGTTGCGTCTCGCCGCTTTACGCTATACGCGCGTTGCTGTGTGAGTGCGAGCGAGTAAGCTATATGTAGAGAAGTATTCGTGCAAAATTTTTGTTTGAAATTATGAGTGTGGTTACACGTTTGTAACGGATTTTAAAAATTGGGAGAAGGGTATCCTACTGTCGGGCGTTCGACTGTAGCCCTACCCACTTGTTTTGTCTTATACTGCTCTTGTATTTGTATAGCTCTGGCATTGAGAGTAGCCAGCTCCGCGATCGCACCTTTGGTGTCCCGTGTGACGTGACGCTGCGTCTCGAATGCGGATACAACTAGATCAATTCTGGCTTTCATCATGCCCGACATTTCGAAGGGCCGTATTGGCGCACCAGGTGGTGATTTCGACGCAATTTTCTGCGTCGGCACGCTAATAAGATCACTGATCTTTCTCTGGCTTGTAATTATGGTTGCTGCTGGGGCCAAGCTAACTACCTCCACATCACTGCGATTGCTGGTTATCGCTGGCGTCGTATGGGGACCCGTTTGATCCCCTCTCTCAACCGCCGGCGCGGATATTCCAGAACCCTGCACAGTTATTTCCAAACCTCTCGTTGGAGACCTCGACATCCTGGAGCTTCTCCTGAAGGGGTCGTCGACGTTGTGTAGTGTGCCAAAGTTGATCATCAGCCGTTGAAACTTCTCTGCACACTTTCTGTTAAGAATTAACAGAGGGCGAATTCAAAAATAGCTGTTAAGCGAAACGGCGCTCTCAATTCCTCTCGCGGAAGAATGGTGCCAAAAGAGAATCAAGAATATCACACCATTAAACAGTTAGCTAATACAGTTAGAGTTGCTTCGAGAATTTTCGACAGCGCCACCTTTCGTCTATAAATAGAGGCTGAACGCGCATTTCTGCACAATAATTGGCAACGAAGCTAAGCGTCACGCAGCGAAAATATATTTATTGAAAATAAAATACGAGTGGCAAAATAAATTGTAAGTCCACATATTCTTGGTAAATTACATATATTCACGCCGGCAAAATAATAATATATGTAAGCCAAGGGCATCGCACAATCGGAACCATAGCCAGCAGTGTAGAACGTTTCATTAAAGAAAGGTGATATTTGTGTCTAATCACGTGTAAATTGTGAAATAATTGTTGTGATTTTTACAGCGACAACGATTTCTTGCGGTCAATACCACACATTGTAAGATAACCGTAAGATTGGTCAACTTGGTGCCCAATAAGCGTGGGTCTGCAACGTGGTGGACGCAAACACATTTTCCGGAGTATCGCTACATTTGCTCATGTACCACGTTGAATTCTGGCCTTGCATCACGGCGCTAGACTTTTCGCAACGTGTGGCTGCACCTAACCTTTTTGTGTATGGTGTTGAAGTGCTCAACGCAGACTTCGATCGACGTGCAACGCACGCCCAGGTGACATGGCATTGCCATAAATCAAGAATCTTTCGTCTACATGAAATATCTCTAAATATTAAAGTTTGACAATAGTATTAATTAATTTGTATTCCCTATAACTAGCTTAAACATTGTAAAAATGTGCGCATGAGGAATTATCACAATCATCTATAATTTTCCATAAACATCACACATGAATCTACCATAATCATTTAAATATTTTTGGCAACAGCGACAGCTCAACAGCTCCTGCATCGAAGGGCCCTACGACAGCATGAAGCGGATTTTGTGAGTGAGTAAAATATTGAACCACCCAGTATGTATGTATAAATAATAATGATTATGGTTAGTCAATTACGTCCACGTACCGTCATGTGATAGAGAGTATAGTTTACAACTGTATGTATAAGAATGATGGTCTAAATTAGTTCCCCGTGCGCATAGAAATTTACTTAATATCTTAAAAATTCTAAATACTTGGTAAACCCAAGTCATGTCTTATCTTAAAATCCAAATTAAAATTTGTAATAAATGAAGTTTGTAAGCAATATGTATAACAAAACTCCCATTTAATCGTCTCTTTATGGTTCGTCGCAGGAACAATAGGTATGCGATAGTTCAGCAGCCACAGTAAATAAGATGTAGATTACATAAGGGACGGCGTCACCAAGGCAGGGTGGGTAAAGAAGGGAGCACGTGTAACATCTAGTGCATCCCAATAACCCTATTTCGAAATCAGTCGTCCATAACCCAGTCCATTGTCAAAACCGACTTACATGGAACCTCTTTTTATTTTATCAGCTAGTTAGAGAAGTAAAAGTGCACTTAACTTTTGTTTTTATGAGGCCGTAGGACCAGATTAGGAAAGAACCCCGCCCCATCCGGCGAGCAGAAAGCCCGGAGCAAGAAGTGCACGAAGCCTAATCAGTCATACACAAGTTGAATTTCCTTTCGACCAGAAGCCCGAGTATTACGTAGTAGTACTCGGTCTAAGACGTTTCAACGCGCATACTACATAAAGATAAAATGGCGCCCAAACGTGGAGCCCGAACGAGATGTTACCAGCATCAAAGATAATCTCTTTTCTCAATTATTAGAATAATCGGCATCTAACCCAAAAGGCTAGATAACACAACATCTTCATTGTCAATTATACTAATTATTGTTGCCTAGAAGAGCAGGTATTGGTGTAAACATCGTTGCAAAGGCTCCAATTCAAATTGCGTGTATATCATCGGCACCCAGAACAAAAAGCTATGAAAAGCAATTAGTATCAAATATTTAAAAAGAAGCAAACGACACCATAAGCGATAATAAGACCCTATTGCAAGAAAGCTTCATATTCATATTCACATATGTTTATTAATCCATCCACTATAAATTACATTTGTGAAACAACAAACCAAAATGAGTGTTAAAGCTTATAGATCAGGTGTATCCATAGTATGGAACAGCTATCACAATTCTGCTAAAAGGATTGATCGACCTACATGGACCTGCATTATCACGAGTAGCTTTAATCCTTAATTCTCGATTTTGTAAAACGGATGCTGCAATTTACCAATATATGAGAGTGCGAATGGAACTTTGATTTCTGGAACAGCGGATAGTAGCTGGTAATTAACTAGCGTTCGACCGAATCAAACCCATTTTTAGCTGTCATATCCTTTTGATTAATTTAACGGTCCGCAAAATAAACACTGTCAATTGACTTCCCTAGAATCGGAAAAGGAATCGCGAGCAACTATAGTATATTCATTGGAAGCTTGACCTGTACAATTCAAAGAAATCAATTTCAGTGCCATAGTATTCTTTTAGGCGAACAACTAATGACTTTTTGACGAATAGGATTATTTACTGGCCTGAACAAAAACATCCTTTTGGGAAAGCGACGAACCAATAAATTTAATGAAATTATTATAAACCATTATTAAATTATAAATTTAGCAAAATGTCTGTTAGGCACAGCCACGAAGACTTAAGCGACGCCTTGCAGCAGCAAGACCCATTTTGCGGAAGTTGTCACGAACCTATGAATTCTAATGAATTAACGGCAGTCTCACCATGCAAGCATAAATTTCACAATCAATGTATATCACGATCTCTCCAAAACAATAGAAGCTGTCCGGTTTGTAAGAATCCGTGTACGGTTAGACAATTGTCGCTATCGAATAACAATTTGGCTGCTGAATTAGACGCAGCTGAACAAGCACGTGAATTAATAACGCTTGGCCTTAATGACAACCAAGGCAACGTTAATACTTCCATAGGAAACCGATCAGTAGGCAGAAACCGTAGAGGAGGTACTCCTCGACGCGGAATGACAACCAATAGAAATAATCAGAACTAGATGTTGGAAAAGACAACAACTTAGACGATCCACCTAAAATGCATATTCTTTCCGAACAACAGCAGCGAGAATTAGACTTAGTCATTCAAAAACTTCCCTCCTACGAGAAAGAAGGACTAGGTCGAACACAGGTTATCGAACACAGTATCGATGTTGGGGAATCCAAGCCCATAAAACAACGACACTGGCCCGTTTCACCGGCTAGGGAGAAACTCATGTTCGCGGAGATAGATAATATGTTAGCCATGGATGTTATCGAGCTATCGAATAGTCCATGGAGCAGCAATTGTGTTTTAGTACAAAAAGGAAGCAAGACTCGATTGTGTCTCGATTCACGCGAGGTAAACAAACATACACGGAAAGATGCATATCCACTTCCTCATGTGGATGGTATCATGAGTCGTCTTCCTCCAGCCCGCTATATTACTGGGTTGGACATGAAGCACGCTTTTTGGCAGATACCACTAGAGAGAAAGTCACGGCAGTATACGGCATTTACCGTACCGAATCGTCCACTTTACCAATACAAGGTTATGCCTTTCGGACTTTGCAATGCAGCACAGACTCTCTGCCGATTAATGGATCAAGTCATACCAGCACATCTCCGTACTAGAGTATTTGTATACCTAGATGACTTGTTAATCTTATCAGATGATTTTAGTTCGCATATGTTACTTTTCAGCGAAATAGCAACCTACCTTCGACACGCAAATCTTACAATAAATATTGCTAAATCGAAATTCTGTATGAAAGAAATTAAGTATTTAGGCTTTATAATAGGAAATGGGCAAATTAAAACTGACCCAGGCAAGGTGATTGCCATCAAACAGTTTCCAATACCATCTACAGTTAAACAACTGCGGAGATTCTTGGGACTGTGCGGTTGGTATCGCCGATTCGTCGACGGATACGCCACACTCTCAATGCCTCTTACAGATTTGTTAAGAAAGAACAGAAAATACTGTTGGAGCGATGAAGCTGATAACGCGTTTTCAAAGCTCAAAGAAAAGCTAACTACCACACCTATATTAAGTACTCCTGATTTTTCTAGACCATTTTTATTACTATGCGACGCAAGTCAATATGGACTTGGTTGTGTCCTTGCACAAGCCAATAGTGATGGAGCAGAAATGCCGATAGCATACATGTCCAGCAAACTCACTAAAGCTCAGCGCAACTATTCCGTCACAGAATTAGAATGCTTAGCAGTTATCCAAGGTATTTACAAATTTCGTTCCTATATTGGTTCCTGGTTTATGACTGCTACCAGTCGACTGCGCATCTCCTCCACTGTACCGCTGTTGTCCAATCCTAGTTCCTTTAAGATTGCCTGCAGCTCACTCTTTCGACGAAAAGCGATCCACTGTGTTCCCATATCATTGTTTTATATTTATTTTGCACTTTGCTCGAGAAGTTTATTTAAATAAATGAAGAAGTCCTTTTAAATTTTCTTTAAAGGACTCTTCCTTTGCTTTATTTTAATTCGCGCTCGATGTTACTCGTTCGAGTGTCCGCACTCAACTGCCTCCCTCGGTATTCGGCACCGAGTCTTATACTTCCTGTCTCGGTGGTGTCACCAGTCAGGTTGCGCCGGCGCAAGGGAAAAAGGTTAAGCAGTGAGGAAAAAAAATAAAGCTAAAGTTGGCGCAAACGCCCGCGTGCGCAGTAGTTAAAACGTGTACTGCGAACTGCGCAGAAGGGTATTTTCACCGTGCCTGACACTTTGGCCGCGTGTTTTCGCTGCGCACCTGTTTCGGCTGCAGGCCGTTCGTCGTTCGGTGGTGTATTGCACCACACCGCAGTCCGTTAGAACACGCTCTTGTACCCACTTGTCAGCTAACGTTCGCTTACGCGCACGACTGGGTCGTTTCCGCCGTTACGGGACGCCCGTGACCGCAAATACCCTGGCCTGTGCTCCCACAAGTCGCATCGGTGGTGTATTGCTCCACACCGCATCTCGTTGCCGAACATAGGTTCACGTATTCGCTTGTCAACTAGCGATCACTCACAGCACACAGACTCATACGGGCACACACGCGAAATTTCCTGCAAGCACGTCAACGAAGGGAAAGTGACCGAAATATTGACCGCGAGTTTCGTTTAAAAATGCCTACGCATTTGTTTATTAATTTTTTATAACTTTTCTTCACAAATTCCGTTTCCTTATTCTATTACATTATTTTCACTTAACTGTCCCTGCCTCGCTGTGTCCCTGCCTACTTCGCACCATACGTTGCTTCTCTTGGGTTTGCTTCCTTTTATTTCGTTGCACTGCTTACCTCGCCTTTGCTTCCATGGGGTCCTTGTCCATTGTCCTTGTCTTAACGTTTTGTAAAGTTTCAGGTCCTTTTCACTTTGTTTAAAATTTTGTCACTTGTCGATTTTTTTTCCCGGAGCAGCCTTGTCCGGCCTCGTTCAATCGTCTTCCATTTCTGTCCCGTGGCCTAATTTTGCAGCCTCGATTTCGACGCTTTTTCGTCCGCTGCTGCCCGGCGCTGCCCGCGGTCGCTGCCTATGCTCGGCTGATCATGCTTCGGCTCGTGTCGCTCTGCTTGCGAACTTGTCGTTTTGCCTAGCCTGGCGCCCTGCATGCCTAGATCGGCACGCGACTTGTAGCTTTGTCTAGTTCGGCTCGCGACTTGTCGCTTGCATCGATCCGTTCGTGCGTCTCTGCCGCGTCGGCTTCGTGCTGCCTGCATGCTCTGCTCGCTTCGCGCTGCTCGTCTGCCTTTGCTCGCTTCGATCTGCTTGTGGAATTTTCGGGCGCCGTTACACACGCGTTGCTCGAAATTTGTCCAGACGCCGTTACACATGCGTCGCAAAATTTGTCGAGACGTCGTTTGCTTGTGTGCATGGACGCCGACCAACGGGCGTTTGCCTGCAGTTTGCACCCCGCGTACTTGGACTTGCCTAGGCCCCTGCCTATGTCTCGCCTATGCCTTGCCTACGTCTTGCCTATGTCTTTGCCTATGCCTTGCCTACGCCTTGCCTATGTCTTTGCCTATGCCTTTGCTTACTTAAGTCTAACTGTCCACATTTTGCTACCCATTATACGCAAAACTAGGGGGTATTATAAACTTAAAGGTATTTTATTCAAGGTTTTCTTTGTCTTAAAACTAAATAACGAATGTGACGCATTTTATGCGTGGTCACAATAAATTCAGCGGAAAGTCAAAGTTGCTGAATATTTTTAATTTCTCCAACCTGTCAACATGGGAAGAAAACCAATAAAGCCTTCAGCAGCATCGCGGCCATTACAAACACAGACGCAGACTCACAGCCAACAAAATCACCAGGAGCAGGCAGACGACAAAACACAATTAGACCCAGGGCAACAGGCTGCTCAAACTATGAGTCCTAACCTATATGCCCCTCAACACATGTCTATGGACTTTGATCGGCACTCACCCGAGTCCAGATCATAGTGGGACATAGGCCATAGAGCTATTCGCCCCATATGCAGGAATGCATATCACAACCTTAAGGCCAAATGAACCCGCAACGCCAAAACTCACCAAAGAAGAATTCGTCGCCCCTCCACACATGTTTTGCCCTCCCCTTCTGCTGGAGCCGACTCCACCTGCACTACATAATTATTGCGCGCGAAGCGCAATCGCCATGCCCCTAATTACGACCGCCTATCATCAACGGACAGCAGAACCCATTCGCCAATGCATGTCGAACTGCTGGGAGAATGTTCGCCATCGCAGCAACCACGCGAATTGGCAACTTTCGCCTTACCACCATAGGGGATTCCGCGTCTTCATACGCCATCTCCATAAGGACTCCAGAGTGTCCTGGATCAGCGCCCAACTCTGCCAAATGGGCTATACTACACGCTTCGTGCGTGTAGTTAAGCAGTGCTTCACAGGGAAACCGCTAAACCTCTGGGAGGTGGTAATTGGCCCGCAACACAACCGTGGACAAGAGAGAATCCTGCAAATAAAAACGATCGGACATCAAGATGTAAAAATTGAAAGGCCATATATTTCGCGTGATCCAGTGCAATGCGCCCGATGCCAGGCATTTGGACACACGCGAAATTACTGCAGTCGAGCATTTCGCTGCATGAAGTGCGGAGAAGGGCATCCTACAGCTGAATGTAAAAAGGATCGAAGCACTTCAGGCAAATGTGCTAATTGCAAGGGGCCGCACATTAGCACATACAAAAGGCTGTCCCACATACAAGCTGTTGCGCTCAAAACTGCGTGCCAACAGTTTTAGAGCTACTGGACAGCGTTTTGGACAACAGATGTGGCCAAAGAAACACCACCAGCAGAAATCACAAAAGCAGCAACAACAACAATCAAAACAAACACAACAGCGGAAGCAGAAGCGGCCGAATCAGCAGCAGCAGCATCCAAAACAGCAACAATTTCTGCCAGGTCAACAACGACGACCGCAGCAGCAGAATCAACGCCAGCTGCGACAGAAACAGCGCCAGAGATCGTCATCGTCCCAGCAAAAACAGAGCAGCCAGGGAAAGCAGCAAGCACAAACACAAAAACAATTGACTTCTGCAGCACAAGCACGACGAAATCCTGCTGAGACGCACTTGGCCAACTTGCTAGCCAAATTCAGGCAAGAGCAAGTGCTTTCTCAGCAGGCTGAACAATTGACGACCTTGCCCCAAACGATGGCCACGGCAAGAAAAATAATCCACTTTGAGCCAAAAACGAAATCGCCCAAACGACGAAGACACTCTCGAGGAAGGCCCGACGCTGCCTTCCAAGTTTAAGCAAATAAAACAATATGCGTTCACTTCGTTGCACACTCGAGCAAAAACTGCACCAGCCACAGCAGCTTGAGCAGTGTTAAATGCACGCCCAAACCTACCGCCGCACCTGACGCAGCCAATGCTCGAGCTTTTGTCTCGTTCCACCGGCGAATCACAAGCAATAACACACATTACTCACATGCCATCCACTCCATTTGACGCCGTATGAAGGACACACTGGATCAGAAACGCCACCAAAACACGACCGGGAACGACACTTGCGGCAAGAACTGCGGGAAAACAAAAAGTTTATAAACTTACTGTTTACCGCCTCTTGCTCGCCAGCTTCAACGCCATATGACGCCTCCAGCCACGCCTTCGCTTCCGCATACGCCCATTTGGGGGCACCTCACCTGCACATGGATCAAGCTGCTGCATGAATCAACATGCATAGGACACTATGGACATACACTTGTGTATATTTTTTACACAATACCATGCGTCCAGCAGCAGCACCAGCAACAACAACAACAAAAAGCAGCGCCAGGACCTGGAACGCCAGATGCGGCAAGATCTGCGGTAAAATCAGAAAGTTTATCCATTTCTGTCATTTTTGAAATTACAAACTTACCTGTTTTTTCCGCCTCTTGCTCGGCAGCTGTTTGTTTCACACCTTAAGACGCCCTCAGCCTGCAGCCATCCTGGTGGACAATATGGTCGTCACATAAACCACACGATGCGCCTGCATTTGTGCATAATTTTGTACGCGTCCAGCAGCAGCAAGCACCAGCATCAGCAGCAGCATCAGCATCAACATCAGCAGCAGCAACAGCAGCAGCAGCAACAGCAGCAGCAGCAACAACAACAACAACAAGCAGCGCCAGGACCTGGAACGCCAGATGCGGCAAAATCTGCGGGAAAATCAGAAAGTTTATCCATTTCTGCCATTATCGAAATATAAGCTTACCTGTTTTTCCGCCTCTTGCTCGCTATACTGTTTGTTTCAACGCCTTAAGACGCCCTCAGCCACGCCTACGCCCTCAACAGCAACAAGCAACGCCAGCAGCTAGACGAAGAGGACCAGAATCAGCATCACATATCGAGGAATCACGGCAGCAAACCTGCACATGTTTGGTATGAATTTCTGCCAATCATTGAAATTCATACATACCTGCATTTGGCATAAACCTCGTTGCCGGAGTCATCAGGCTTCTGCCGACTCATATGATACCTCCTCTTGTGATTGCGCCCAATTTAGGCACGCCTACCACGCCCCTTCTGGCCATACGAGCGGGAGACTCCATCCTTGCGGCCCACGGATGAAGATTATGAATACTGCTGCGATCGTCCCATTTTGCATGCCAATCTGCCCCAGCTCGCCATGCTCGCCTAGAATGATCCTGGAAATAAAAATATTCGATTAATATGGATCTACAAACAATTTGGATAAATTTCAAAATTTTCCTTTCGCCGATACAGCATGCTTTCTGCACAAGCACACACACACACATATACTTACGTGACCTGGGACAACAATTTACATTGAACTACCTGCCAAAGTGACGACAAGACGACAAGATGACATCGATGGACCTAGAATAGAATAATATTAGAATAATATTAATTAGGTGCAATATTAGTATAAGTTTTACTCACCAGACGCGGTCCTTTTCCAATTTTTACCCAAATTTTAACGCCAATTTGCAATTTCTGCAATTTTAGTCTCCCTGTCTCTCGTCTTCGTTATTAGTACTCCCAACTCTGTTCACTGTTCTCATGCCCCTGTTAAATGTTACAGATCAGTGTTATTCTTACAGTTCAATATTAACGTTAATACCAGTCAAGAAACACTTTATGTTAATTTAAATATTTAATTTTAACATTCATGTTAGGTTAGGCAATTTTACCATTTTTCCATTTCCCTTTGCCTTCACCTTCGCCTAACATTAACATTTTTCCCCACTTCATGCATGGCCTCTCTCCATTTGGCTCTCTCTCACTCACAGCCAAATCACACTCATACGCCACAGAATGTTTGAGCTAGTCTCACCATTTTGAGTGAGAGAGAGAACATAAACAAACGCACATCCAAACACAATTGTTCGAACTAGAGGCCATCGACACCATACATTCCATTTTACCCACCCTTGCATGAGATACTCTCTTGCAAGATGACCCAATTAAAACACACATACACACTCGTGTGATCTTGACGTAGGCGCCTCAAACGTTAAAGAGATTTCCCTTCCTACGCCTAAATTACTATCTCTTTTAGATTTTGGAGAGTATTTACTTGTATAGATTTTTCTCTACCAATATCTACTATCACCCCTTCAGCCCTGTAGAATGTTGCCATATATACGGTAATAAGAGAGTTGGCTTCTGACCGTTGTTGAGCTCGAACGCGACCGCTCCCCGAATTTAGACACATATTGAACAATCAACGCCCAAGACTTATTGCAATTATTTATTATATATTGTTCGTAATAGTGTACGTTGAACAATGAGCTTAATTTTAAATTCAACCATTATATTGTTCATAAATTGTAATTTACGCCGAGCATCGAAAAACAACAGCCCTAATGTAAAAGAATATTGTGAATTTTTTCTGCCTAATAATAAAAAATTTGGAAAAAATTCCAATCGTCTGCGCAATAAGCAGCAGGATTAAAGGAAAAAAAAGTGCCGTATTTTATGTGGAAAAATTGTGAATATAACTATTCTATATGTGTGACCATTTGTTTAAACAATTAACAAACTGTGATATATCCTGTGCAACGAGGAAGGAAAAATCAAAACTCAACAATAATTATATACGCTCGCCTTATAAAAAGCGTATATAATTTGCCATAAACTTTTAACTTTCAACCTTTTTTTCGTCGCGTCATTTTCTCACACACACACACACGCACCTAGCCAAAGTGCAAAGTGCAAATTCAGTTCGAGCCAAAATCACACACATACAGGGACAAACGAAAATTGTTCCCATCGCGCGTTTGTAGCATTTCACCTAGAAATAATCAGCGTATGATCTTCCTTTACCAGCGGATGGTCAACACTCTGCTGCACGGCACGCGATAAATCCGGCTATGCTTATTTCGAGAGATATGGGAGGGGTACATTATTAAAGGGTGCTGCAAGTGTAGGCTGGCTGAGCTAACAAAAAATATAACTTGACTTCGCGTGCTTAACTAGGTCTAGTTTTAAATGCATATGTGACGGCGATAAGAAAACAAAAGGAACAGCAAAAGATAAGAGAAAGTAAAGAAATTGATAGAATAGATCTAGAAGATAGAATAGATAGATATAGAAATAGTAAAAAGGAACAGGGGAAAGGAAAATAAAAGCTAGCTAAAAAAAAAAAAAAAAAAAAAAAAAAAAAAAAAAAAAAAACGACTCGGCTCGATCAAGTTACAGCTTGCAGGTGTTGTTGCTCAGCTGTTCTTGGTTTGCCCGCCCTACCATGACCATATCGTCCGCTGTGTTTTAATATTCTCATATGGTCCCTAGCATCGAGTCGACTACCTAATTCCCTACCTCGTTTCCACCAAGCATGACCCCAACAAATAGCTCTAGCAAGATTTCATTTTAACGATTAACATTTATTATTAATATTATTAATATTAGGCTTAATTAAATACATTTATAAAATTAAAAAAAACTGATATAGGTGATAAAAGTAAATAAAGAGTGCGAGAATGAGGCTGTGGAAGAATAATATCAGGGCATATGTTTAAATATATATATATATACATACTAATATAGAGACAAACTTTATATTTATTTATTTATTGCAATATTGTTTTAGAAATGAATAATTTTTAATTTTAGAAAGAAAGGGTATTCGGTTTTCGTATAGTTCTCGGACAGCTGAACGGAAAATAAACACACAAGTAATTGCGCAGGCAAAGCATAGAAAAAAAAGAGGAGCTTCGGCTTAAGAGAGGAGCTTCGGCTTAAGGGAGGAGCTTCGCTAAGTTCGCTCTCTTAGCGCGCGCATGGCGAAGCACAAAAAAAATCAGTGGACTGAAGAGATGCTTGCAGTCTCACTCGCGCAATTCGGTTCACGGAGATAACAAGAACAAAAAAATAAACGATTACAAGATCACTTACCACTTTAACTGCATTCCAACGACGAAAGCGCTTTCGGCGAAGATGCTGGAAAAGGGAATGTTTGCTAGGTGTGTATGTAAGGCACCATGGGCCAAATTATCTTTTGTGTTATTTTCAAAATTGTTTAAGTTATTTGCCGTTCTGATGTCGAGTTATGCTGTCATGAGATTTTTAGTTCATTATTATTTTGGTGTTTGTAGGTTTTTTTTTTTCTTATTTTTCTTTTATTTCATTTTTCTTTTCGTTGCACTTGTATTATATCTCCATCCTCATTCTCTCGCCTGTTTTTTTTTTTTTTTTTGTTAACTATTTAGGTATATGTAAATATGTATATTAATTTTTCCTTCGGCTTTCTTGTACTGTTAAACAACAAAAAAATTAAAATAAACTATTTTATAACTTAGTTACGGGACAGATGACAAAAAAAACATAAGTTAAATTTTTTTAGCATTTTTTTTAGAATTTTCGTGAAAGGGGCAAAGGTTATCGCTAAAACATTTTCCTCTGCTTCGCTTATTGGCGCCCAAACTTCTTCTGAGGGGGGGGGAGAATCTTCCTTAATTTGGCACTGGAAGTACGGCACTCAAACGCATTTTGGTGAGCGTTTATCCACCTTTTGCACAGCACAAAAAAAATTTGGGTTTTGCGGCGAACGTTTATTAACCCCGGAACAGCTGGCTTCTGCCTGCTCTGCGTCTCGCGAAAGAACTGTGATCCGTTTGCTTGGTGCGAAGAACGATTGAGAGAAATGCTGCGTTTGAACGCAAGGGAGATGCGCAGTTGATCGCAGCACCCTTGCAGCTTGTAGAATTTATGGCTGATTATTTTCGTGGCGTTTTCCTTTTTTCCTTTTTTTTTATATTAGACGGTGTTCCCGTCTTTTTTTTTTTTTTTTCACTCTAACGTTAGAGTCGCTTCAGGCTCAATTTGTACTGCGAGCGATGTGTTCAGGTCAGCGATCTGGCGGCAAAAGAGAAAGCGCCAAGGGCTTGACGGTGCAAGAAACCTCCGCTTGGCCTTTTGCAACGGATCCGACTGTCAATGACATATCATTTGGCTGAGTCATGCCTATGACATAAGCATGTTATTTTCGATATTTATCGGTGAAACAAAAAAATTAAATAAATCCTATCCCTAGTGTTCCCAAAAGGATCCGGGTTAGTTTTCTTTATTCATTTAAAATTTTTCTTTTGTTGCTTCTAAAAAATAATATACAGATACTACTTTTTCCCTACACGGTCGCTGCCTACTACTAAGACTAAACCAGAAGTCATTGCATACTTTCAGGCAGTTCATGTAATGCCCTTCGCTCTTTGGCCATTGGTTTGGTTGTTTTTATTTTTGTTTCGTTTATAGCGACAAGCGCCTCTACAAATCCCCCCACCAAGATCACACTTTAGAGGAAAAACCTTTAATAGTGGGATCCACGCTTGGAGCGGAAATGCAAATTGTCAGCCTGTTTACTGTTTTAGGTCTTTAGCATGGAATTTTCCTACATAGCGGCCATTCAGATCTTCTATTTCGTAATAAGTGTCTCCTAACTTACGTCTTATTCTTGATTTTATGAAGCTAGGAGCTAGTTTCGCATTGTATCCCATTGCAAAGTTGCTTTGCGAAAAATTTCTACGATACACTTCCTGCCCGTCGACGAAAGATACGACACGCGCTCGCAAATTGTAGGTATTCTCGTTCCTTATATGTTGCTTTTTCATAGTTTCTTTTGCCTTTTCGCGTTCGATATTGAAGCTATCATCCCTATTAAAACAAACGGAGCGATCTTCCAACATTTCCAGCCTTTTCAAAATTTTATATGTGGATCCGTTGGTGATCATATGCTGTCCAAAAGTTAACCTATAAGGAGTGGTGTTAACCGCCGTATGAAAGCTAGAGCGAAGCGAACAGCAAATTTTGCTCAGCTGCTCATCCCAATTATTTTGACTTGGACTTATATAGGCTTTGATGGCTGCAATCACAGATCGATTAACCCTTTCGGAAACGTTTCCTTGAGGGGCGTACATGGCGGTGTAAGAGTGACCTATGTTATATTTTTTTAAAAGGTTATTGAAGGCATGCGATTTGAATTGGACACCATTATCGGAAACTACTACTTCTGGTATGCCGAAACAATGTAGCAAGTCCTCCTCCACATACTTCAAAATTGCTTCGACAGTAAATTTTTTTACAGGCTTCAAAAATGGGAATTTTGTAAAGTGGTCAACAACTACAAAAACACCTACGTGGCCAGACCGTGAACGCGGGTAGGGACCCAAGAAATCTACATAAAGTTTTTGGAAAAATCTTTGCGTTTCGCCAGTCTTGCTGAGGATGGGTTTTAAGCTGTGATTTGGGTGCTTTGTGCATCTACAGATTTCGCAGTTATTAATGTATGTTCTAACATCTGCAACGAGATTGGGCCAAAAGTAATATCTCCGAAGCCTTTCTAAAGTCTTGTTTATCCCGCAGTGTGATGCTAAGGGGTGGTCATGTGCTAATTGTAAGGCTATCGGTATCATAGCTTTTGGTAACCAGATTTTCCATGTCATGTCATCACAAATTCGGTCGTCGGTGGCATGTCCCATTCTCCGGTACACCTTGCCATCTACGACTTTTACCTCTGGTAATTTAGTACCGTTTTGCTGAACCTGCCTTAACAATTCCTCGTATTCACTACTCTTAAAGGCATCTGCATTTAAATCAATAAACTTGTCTAAGTCAATGGTGGCTAGATCTTCTGTAAAGGTCCTTGAAAGGGCATCAGGAACAACATTTTGGGTTCCTTTGCGGTGTTTTATGTCGAAAGTAAAACCTTGTAACTTAAGAGCCCATCTTGCTAGTCGGCTGCTTAAATCAGTTTGAGACATCAGCCACTTAAGAGAAGCATGATCCGTGACAACGGTGAATTTTTGCCCTTCCACGTATGCTCTGAATTTCTTAATCGCCAGAATGGCTGCCATACATTCCTTTTCTGTCACCGAATAGTTTCTTTGGCATTTGTTAAGTTTCCGTGACATAAATGCAATGGGGACTTCATCGCCTTCTGTATTTAATTGTACGAGTACAGCCCCTACACCTGTGTGACTGGCGTCACAGTGAAGGTAAAATTCGGCTTCGAAATTGGGACAGTGTAGCACAGGAGCTTCACACATTTGCTTTTTCAAAATTCGAATGCTTTCTGAGCCTCCTCGGACCATTCAAACTTCTTCTTTGTTTGAGAGCATCTGTCAGAGGTGAAGCAATGGTAGCATAATTTCTAATAAATTTGTGATACCAGCCGGTCATGCCCAAGAATCTGCGGAGTTGTTTTACCGATCTTGGTACTGGAAAATCTACTATGGCTGATAATTTTTCGGGATCTGTTGCGATCGTGCCGTGCCCCACAATATGACCTAAATATTGTATTTCTTTAAGACAGAATTTACTTTTTTGTACGTTAATTGTCAGACCGGCTTTTGCTTAACTGCGATGCTAGTTCTCGCAGTGTACTGATGTGCCTTGCGAACGTATCCGACACTACTAACAAATCGTCCAAATATATGAATACTTCTCGTCTTAAATGCGCTGGAATTATCTTGTCCATTAGCTTGGACATGGTTTGAGGGGCGTTGCAGAGTCCGAACGGCATAACTGTAAATTGATAAAGGGGTCGACCTGGTACTGAGAATGCGGTTTTATCTCGAGATTCGGGGTCAAGGGGAATTTGCCAGAAAGCGTCTTTCAAATCAATGCTTGAAATGAATTCTGCTTTAGGCAGACGACTAAGAATTCCATCAATAAACGGCATTGGATAGGCATCCTTTACGGTGACGGCATTCACTTTCCTGCTATCCAGGCAGAGTCTAACTTTTCCGGGCTTACGCACCAGAACGACAGGTGAAGACCACGCACTGTTCGACTCCTCGATGACTCCTAAATCAAGCATTCGATCTAATTCGTCATACATAAGCTTTTCAATAGCTGGGGACACAGGGAAATGCCTTTTGTTTAATCGGGCTGGCACCCGCAACATTTATGCTATGAGAAAACACCGTTGTATGCCCCAATCCCTTTTTGGCAAAAGAAGGGAACAGTTCCACTGTTGCCTCTAATTCCTTGCGCTCTCTTTCTGATAGTGATCTCAATAGAGGATCATCTAAATCAGCGATTTCAGGTTGCGATAGCCAGTGTGGGAGCAACTCAAATGCTTTCCAGAAATCTATTCCCAAATAGAGACATTGCGATAGAGAAGGCACAAGATAAAACGAAACTTCGCTTTCCCTGCTTTTAAAACCTACAGTGGTTGTTAATTTTCCAACGATTTGTTGTGACTTCCCATCAGCTGTTCGAACAGAGCATGACAATGGCTTGAACGATTCTTGCTCTGATATTAATTTATTGGCCAAAGTTCCTCCTATGCAACTAATTGAAGCTCCAGTATCCAATAATCCACTGTATTGGTTTCCTAAAATAGTAACCTTGGCATATGGTCGAATATCAAAAGGGTTATCTACTATGGCAGACAATAAATTGGAACGCTCGTTCCGGAGCATTTGGGTATATTGTCTGCGGCGGAGACGTGATCTTGAGGATTTCCTGTTTTGGGGTAACAATTCTTGAGTTTGAGGAGTATGATCTGGTTGGGATATGTTTGGACAGTCCGGTAAAATTAATTCATGGGGTATGACAGGACGAAACTGGACGGAATACTCTTCGGGAGACTCCGTCAAAGCTGTACTATTGTTTTCCTCCGTTAATGTTTGGTTCGAGCACTGCTGTTCGGTGCTCGAGCTCCCACGTTTTTTGAAGCCTGGCATTTGGTACAATTTGGTCTATAGGTGTCGGGTTTTCCACAACCATAACAAAAAACTCGCCTTTCTGCCCTACAGTCATGGTACCTATGGCCTTTCTTTGAGCAGTTCCAACACTCAAATTCAATTGCAGCAACTTCTTCTGCTTCTTCGTGCGCTACTTCACTTTCCGATTCGCTATCTGCCTGTTCAGTCAACTCGCTTACTATTTTCTTCTGAACAGGTCTGTTGAAGTTGGGCACCCTGGCAATTTGTTGCTTAAAAATCTCATGCCTACGAACGGCTTGACGCAACTCGGCAACACTGTTAATGTGCACATGAAGCAGCTCCTGCTGAATTTCTGGTAAAAGATTTGATCGGAGAACGCCCATCATATAGGAGTCGGTTAAAGGCACAGACAGCTGATCAGCCATAGCTGCAATCGCCTGTGAGTACTCATCAAAGCATTCGTGCGGCTTTTGCCTTCGACGATCGATAGCACCTTGAATGTCCCGATCTGTGCGTGCATCTTTAAACTGCGTTTTTAATGCCTCGCACAGATGTGGCCATCTTAAATCGCTAACACCCTTGTGGTACCTCCAGAACCACTCGGCAGCGCTTCCTTCAAAAAGATTACTGGAATATCGGGCCAGTAATTCGAAATTACCTTCCAGCGATTGTCTGGTTAGAGCTTCGGCTCTATAAATAAAATCATCTACCGACAGATGTCCCTTACCAGTGAATCGCAGTTTCCAATTCGACATTATCTGACTAATGCGATCTGGCCTAAAGTCTGTTGCATCAATCGTTGACATAGTCGGAGTGACACGCGGTTGGTTGCCGTTTCGACTCGACGGAGTTCCAGTGACTGGATTTGCTCCAGTTTGGACCGGTGTCTGGTTAAGCATTCGTTGAAAGCCTAACTCGATACTATTTAAAAGCTGAGTTTGCCTTCTCGAAAACTCAGCCAAGGCCTCGGTTTGCCTACGTGTGGATTCTCCCAATGCCTGTGTAATCAACAGGGCCAAATTATCTCTATCCGCCCCGTTATCTGGTCGATCTCTTCGAGACTCGCCTGTCGCAGATTGCCTAGTGGAATTGTTGTCGGGTTCCCTACTTTCTACAACCGCTCGACCCCTGGTCGTGACCCCACTTTGACTTTGGGCTGTGGGTCTAGAACCTGTTGGCAAGTCTTCGTTGTTCTCTTCTCTCGGATTTCCCCCTGGGTTACGACTAGCTGGCATATTGAGAGGATATTCTAGCACCTACACTTAATCAAATTTATCTTCTAAATAAATAGATATATAAATAATAAGACCACAAAAGAGTAAAAAAAATATTAGCTTAATTGATTAGAATTTTAAAAATAAAAGAAAAATATCTTCAACACAAAATATTAATACAATTCAATACATATATAAAAGGGTCATGCTTTAGTTTCTGTTTCTGGTGGGTGTAGCTGTGTCTAGCCTACTTTTAATGTAAAAAGGATAGAATAGAATGACAGAAAGAAAGTTTCTTATTTACTCTAGTTGGTGTCGGGCATAAATTGAATGCGACCGTGATCCATAATCTAGAGGTTGCCATGATAAAACTTGCACCGGAGAGAGACTTATACGCATCGTAATCTGCTCTATATCGACGCTGCAAGTGTCTGTCAAAGCAAAAGAATAATATATGAGCTTTTGTATCTCAATAAGATCGGAGCATCAGTATCTGAACCCTATTTGCTATCCAGAATCTTAACGATACAAAACAATGAAATAGAAGAGAACCATAAATAGAATTTCATATTTAAAATACGTCGGAGCATAGCTATCTGAAGCTGATCTGCTATCCAAACGCATACCTAAATAAGAAAAAATGGAAAGAAGGAGAGAACAAAACAAAAAGGCTTGCTCATCATTTGATAGTCGGAGCATAGCTAACTGACGCTGACTGCTATCCAGACTCACACACAAATGAGAAATTACGCAATAAATGAGAACAAAAACAAAAGCGCTTGCTTATCGGGACAAGGTCGGTGCCCTTTTCTGCTATCCAGACACCTGCAAAGATAAGCGAGGCAAAGTAATGACTCATTCGTTGCGTTTGAGCAAGGGGAAAAGAGGAAAGAAATAAAGCATAGAAAGAGATAGATGACACAAAATGCATTAAAACGCAAGTCTTAAGATGGAGTTGACTTGTAGGATGTTGATTTTTAAATCGGCTTGCCGGTTTATGGCCGACATGTTGGGCGCCACAAATTATTTTCTGTAGCATTTCACCTAGAAATAATCAGCGTATGATCTTCCTTTACCAGCGGATGGTCAACACTCTGCTGCACGGCACGCGATAAATCCGGCTATGCTTATTTCGAGAGATATGGGAGGGGTACATTATTAAAGGGTGCTGCAAGTGTAGGCTGGCTGAGCTAACAAAAATATAACTTGACTTCGCGTGCTTAACTAGGTCTAGTTTTAAATGCATATGTGACGGCGATAAGAAAACAAAAGGAACAGCAAAAGATAAGAGAAAGTAAAGAAATTGATAGAATAGATCTAGAAGATAGAATAGATAGATATAGAAATAGTAAAAAGGAAAAGGGGAAAGGAAAATAAAAGCTAGCTAAAAAAAAAAAAAAAAAAAAAAAAAAAAAAAAAAAAAAAAAAAAAAAAACGACTCGGCTCGATCAAGTTACAGCTTGCAGGTGTTGTTGCTCAGCTGTTCTTGGTTTGCCCGCCCTACCATGACCATATCGTCCGCTGTGTTTTAATATTCTCATATGGTCCCTAGCATCGAGTCGACTACCTAATTCCCTACCTCGTTTCCACCAAGCATGACCCCAACAAATAGCTCTAGCAAGATTTCATTTTAACGATTAACATTTATTATTAATATTATTAATATTAGGCTTAATTAAATACATTTATAAAATTAAAAAAAACTGATATAGGTGATAAAAGTAAATAAAGAGTGCGAGAATGAGGCTGTGGAAGAATAATATCAGGGCATATGTTTAAATATATATATATATACATACTAATATAGAGACAAACTTTATATTTATTTATTTATTGCAATATTGTTTTAGAAATGAATAATTTTTAATTTTAGAAAGAAAGGGTATTCGGTTTTCGTATAGTTCTCGGACAGCTGAACGGAAAATAAACACACACGTAATTGCGCAGGCAAAGCATAGAAAAAAAAGGAGCTTCGGCTTAAGAGAGGAGCTTCGGCTTAAGGGAGGAGCTTCGCTAAGTTCGCTCTCTTAGCGCGCGCATGGCGAAGCACAAAAAAAATCAGTGGACTGAAGAGATGCTTGCAGTCTCACTCGCGCAATTCGGTTCACGGAGATAACAAGAACAAAAAAATAAACGATTACAAGATCACTTACCACTTTAACTGCATTCCAACGACGAAAGCGCTTTCGGCGAAGATGCTGGAAAAGGGAATGTTTGCTAGGTGTGTATGTAAGGCACCATGGGCCAAATTATCTTTTGTGTTATTTTCAAAATTGTTTAAGTTATTTGCCGTTCTGATGTCGAGTTATGCTGTCATGAGATTTTTAGTTCATTATTATTTTGGTGTTTGTAGGTTTTTTTTTTCTTATTTTTCTTTTATTTCATTTTTCTTTTCGTTGCACTTGTATTATATCTCCATCCTCATTCTCTCGCCTGTTTTTTTTTTTTTTGTTAACTATTTAGGTATATGTAAATATGTATATTAATTTTTCCTTCGGCTTTCTTGTACTGTTAAACAACAAAAAAAAATTAAAATAAACTATTTTAGAACTTAGTTACGGGACAGATGACCAAAAAAAAACATAAGTTAAATTTTTTTAGCAATTTTTTTTTTGAATTTTCGTGAAAGGGGCAAAGGTTATCGCTAAAACATTTTCCTCTGCTTCGCTTATTGGTGCCCAAACTTCTTCTGAGGGGGGGGGGAGAATCTTCCTTAATTTGGCACTGGAAGTACGGCACTCAAACGCATTTTGGTGAGCGTTTATCCACCTTTTGCACAGCACAAAAAAAAAATTTGGGTTTTGCGGCGAACGTTTATTAACCCCGGAACAGCTGGCTTCTGCCTGCTCTGCGTCTCGCGAAAGAACTGTGATCCGTTTGCTTGGTGCGAAGAACGATTGAGAGAAATGCTGCGTTTGAACGCAAGGGAGATGCGCAGTTGATCGCAGCACCCTTGCAGCTTGTAGAATTTATGGCTGATTATTTTCGTGGCGTTTTCCTTTTTTTCCTTTTTTTTATATTAGACGGTGTTCCCGTCTTAACTTTTTTTTTTTTTTCACTCTAACGTTAGAGTCGCTTCAGGCTCAATTTGTACTGCGAGCGATGTGTTCAGGTCAGCGATCTGGCGGCAAAAGAGAAAGCGCCAAGGGCTTGACGGTGCAAGAAACCTCCGCTTGGCCTTTTGCAACGGATCCGACTGTCAATGACATATCATTTGGCTGAGTCATGCCTATGACATAAGCATGTTATTTTCGATATTTATCGGTGAAACAAAAAAATTAAATAAATCCTATCCCTAGTGTTCCCAAAAGGATCCGGGTTAGTTTTCTTTATTCATTTAAAATTTTTCTTTTTGTTGCTTCTAAAAATAATATACAGATACTACTTTTTCCCTACACGGTCGCTGCCTACTACTAAGACTAAACCAGAAGTCATTGCATACTTTCAGGCAGTTCATGTAATGCCCTTCGCTCTTTGGCCATTGGTTTGGTTGTTTTTATTTTTGTTTCGTTTATAGCGACAAGCGCCTTTATTTTTGTTCTCACACACAACTATAAAAAAAAAAACAAAAAAAATTAAAAAAAAATAAATTTAAAAAAAAAAAGCGAAAAAACCCAAAGTAAGTTCAGCGCTCTGCGCAAAGAACGTCCGGCAACGGAAAGCTGACACTTCTTATTCGGAGTGTTGCTTCACGCTGCAAGGAATGCTGAGTCGGCTCTGCCGACTCGTCTTGATGGCGCGATGCACTGTTGTTAGGGTAGACTTAGCTTTTCATTTTTTGTAAACTCTTGAGTCATAGTCTGCTGCTCAAATAAAACACAGCTTGCTCCGGCACACCGCCGACAAATCATTTGTTCTTATTATAATCTAATCGCTACGCCACAAGGCTAGTGATCACATCTAAGGGGGCGAAGTCAAGCCCTCCAACGTAATCGTCCTAACAGTGTTCCAAGGCCGACCCCTAAACTTGAAGGAAGACCTCTGGACTGGAAGGGACTCATAATTGGCGCCCAACTGCAATTCGAACTCGACAACTGATTTAACAGGGTAGTTAAGTTAGAAACCATGTAAGTTTTACATTTGACTTCTTCGACACGACTCAAGAAATCTCACAAGAAAAGAATTCGTTTAACTGGCCACGTAATAGTTGTGCTTGGTGTAAATCAGTTCTTATTGCATACCTTATAAAAATAAGTATTGCATACTTTTAAAAAAAAGAAAAAGAAAAACTTTTTTTTTTTTTTTTTTTTTTTTTTATATATTGTATATTTATTAAGGCATACGGGGAAATCCAAAACCCCTTTGTGTCCTTGGCAGCTATTAATTCAGCCTATTTAGGCGCGCTGGCTAACTAAAGTTAGCAGAATCATAAAGTTAACAATTAAAAACAAAAATCTGAAATTAAAATATCATAGTGCTGTGTCAGCCTCTGCTGACCCTTCTCATAGGAGATCGGAGAATGAGGTCCCTGGGTTGTCGCCTATTAAGCCTCCTTAGTGTGCGTGATCTGCTCAGTGCGCTAGCAAGCCGATTCCTATGACGCCCCAGTCTTTCATGGTAGCGACTTGAATGCTGGTTTATAGTATCAAATACTGTGGTAAGCTTAAGGTCTCTGTGCAGGGTTGTGTTTCGCACATACCACTCGCACCCGGAAATAAGTCTAGCAGCTCTATTTTGGACGACTTGAATCCTTCGGATTTGGCTATCGCAAGCCAACCCCCAGATCTGGCACCCATACCTCCTTTTTTTTTATTTTTGGAAAGTGACAATTTGCTGCACGGGCGGAGTAGCCAAAAGTGCTTTGCAATCTTTGCACGTATACGTGTTTTGACGTCGGTTATGTGTTTTGAGAATGTGAGTCTGCGATCCAAAATAATACCGAGGTACTTTGCTGCATTAGACTGTGGTACGGGTTCTTCATCTATGTAGATGGCTGGTGGAGTGTTTCGTTTGAGGGTGTAGCAAACGTTGGCCGATTTACTGCTATTGATACCGATATTCCAGCGCCTTGCCCATTCAGAAAATCTTGTTGCATAGTCCTGGATGACTTCAGCTGCATCAAGCTCACTTTGGGACCTATATGTTATACATACGTCGTCAGCAAAAGTCGCCAGCATTGACTTCCCTAGAAGGCAATCATACGGGCGCGGCATGTCAAAGCTGTATAAGGTGTATAGCAAAGGGCCAAGGACACTGCCCTGTGGGACTCCTGCTGCGACATCTTGCTCGGTAGAAAGGGCTGAGTGAAATCGAACTGCAAATCGCCTTCCTTCTAGATAGGATACCAGCAATCCGAAATAAGGCGCAGGTAGAGTCTGTTTAATTTTAAGAAGGATTCCAGAGTGCCATACTCGATCAAATGCTTCCCGGATATCCAAAAAGAGGGCGTTGCAGTACTCCTTATTGTCAAAAGCAGTTAGTATTTGCCCTACAACCCTGTGGAGCTGCTCGACGGTGCAGTGGCCAGAACGGAATCCGAACTGGTGCTCAGGTGTTATTCCCCGGATTTCCATAATTCTAACCATCCTGGTAGCAATAAGTTTTTCAAACACCTTCGAGATTGAAGGAAGGAGACTAATCGGCCGGTAGGAAGCGGGTTCCCTTTCCGGCTTTCCCGGTTTGTGAATCATGGAGATTATCCCGAGCTTCCACTGAGGAGGAAAGTATTGCCATCTAATAATAGCGTTAAACACCAACGCAATGTAGAGGATCGCTCGTCCAGGTAGAGCCTTTAAAGTGGCATTACAGATGTTATCATGGCCTGGTGCCTTGTTGCTGTTTTGGTGTGCTATGACATCAGCTATCTCACCAGGTTCAATCGGCGCGATTGGCAAGTCCATTATAAAAAATAAAAACTATTGCATACCTTATAAAATAAGTGCTGCATACTTTTGTAAAACCAAAAACTATTGCATACCTTTTATCAAAATATTATTGCATACTTTTAGTAAACAAATAATTATTGCATACTTTTTCTTGCCACGTCACTTAGCCGATCAATTGTGCTCGGCAACAGTATATTTGTGGTGTGCCAACCAACAACCAATGAGCTGGGCACATAACTACAGAAGTGTTAAGGTCGAATACGAAAGCGAGGATAGCTGGGAGGAGGAGCAAATAGGCCAAGCAGTAGGTCAGTCGGTAGATAGGGCCCCTGTAGATAATACTATGGACCCCAGACAGATTCAAGCTCTTATCGACAGTGCCGTCAGACAGGCATTGTCGCAACAGCAATCCCAGTTTCAGGTTCAACTAAATTCCCTAGCTGCGCGGGTACAGAGTTTGCAGGTGGAAGCACCGCAAATCGTAACATATGAAAAAGTCACTGTCAACCCCGATGTTAGGTGTGAAATTCCCCTTGATATAATAAAGTCGGTACCGGAGTTCTCCGGTACCCAAGATGAGTATGTGGCCTGGAGGCAATCAGCCATATACGCCTACGAGCTGTTTAAACCATACAATGGCAGCAGTGCTCATTATCAGGCTGTTGCCATATTAAGGAATAAAATCCGTGGCGCAGCCGGGGCTCTACTCGTATCCCATAATACGGTATTGAACTTCGATGCCATTTTGGCAAGATTAGACTGCACGTACTCGGACAAAACGTCCTTACGCCTGTTGAGGCAAGGATTGGAAATGGTTAGGCAAGGAGACCTACCATTAATGCAATACTACGATGAAGTCGAAAAGAAGCTTACGCTTGTCACAAACAAAATCGTAATGACGCATGAGCAAGAGGGTGCTGACCTGCTTAACGCTGAGGTCAGAGCTGACGCCCTGCATGCTTTTATTTCAGGGCTCAAAAAGGCCCTTAGAGCTGTGGTCTTCCCGGCCCAACCAAAAGACTTGCCATCTGCACTGGCCTTAGCTAGAGAAGCAGAGGCAAGCATAGAGAGAAGCATGTTTGCTAACTCCTACGCCAAGGCCGTAGAGGAGCGAGCGCATTCGGCGGCAAACGGCAAGAGCCGTTTTCAGGGGAAATCAAATAAAGAAGACCAGGGACAGGACAGAAACCCCCACTTCATGAAACGACAGAAAAACAACGGGCAAACCAACAATGACACTCAGGCGCAAGCGCCCCAACCTATGGAGGTCGATTCTTCCTCCAGGTTCAGGCAGCGCACTGAACATAACCAGAATCATCCTAATGAATCGAACGCCTCTAAGAGGAGAAACTCCTCGGAACGCTTGACAGGACCGAGACGACAACGTCTTAATAACGTTGTCCAAGAGGCTCCTAAGCAAAAAGAGTCCAAAGAGGAGTATGAAAAGGCAGCAAAGGCTGCAGTCGAGGAAATCGACAGCGAAAATGAGTACGCTCCCAGTGACGACGCGTTGAATTTTTTAGGGGACGCTCCCGGTTGCCGTTCATTGAACGACGGCTGGCTGGGAGAACCTTAAAGATGCTAATCGATACCGGCGCGGCAAAAAACTACATTAGGCCCGTAAAGGAGCTGAAAAATGTAATGCCGGTCGCCAGCCCCTTCTCGGTGAGCTCAATACACGGCTCCACCGAAATCAAACACAAATGCTTGATGAAAGTCTTCAAGCACACCTCCCCATTTTTTCTCTTGGATTCTCTCAGTGCGTTCGACGCTATCATAGGCTTGGACCTGTTAACACAGGCCGGGGTAAAGCTCAACCTTGCAGAGGACTCCCTAGAATACCAGGGCATCGCTGAAAAACTTCACTATTTCAGCTGCCCCAGTGTAAATTTCACTGATGTAAACGATATTGTTGTACCTGACTCCGTTAAAAAGGAGTTCAAGGACACAATAATAAGGAGGAAGAAAGCTTTCTCCACAGCAAATGAAGCTCTTCCTTTTAACACCGCTGTCACTGCCACAATTCGGACAGTGGATAATGAACCGGTGTACTCAAGAGCGTACCCAAATCTTATGGGTGTCTCCGAGTTTGTGAACAACGAGGTCAAACAGCTGCTGAAAGACGGCATCATCAGGCCCTCAAGGTCGCCTTATAACAGCCCCACCTGGGTTGTTGACAAAAAGGGGACCGACGCCTTCGGGAACCAGAACAAGAGGCTGGTCATTGACTTTAGGAAGCTAAATGAGCGAACTATTCCTGACCGGTACCCGATGCCTAGCATTCCCATGATTCTCGCGAATCTGGGCAAGGCAAGGTTCTTCACTACCCTTGACCTGAAGTCAGGGTATCATCAAATTTACCTCGCGGAACACGACCGCGAGAAGACATCGTTCTCGGTGAATGGCGGCAAATACGAGTTTTGCCGTCTGCCGTTCGGCTTGAGAAATGCAAGCAGCATTTTTCAAAGAGCCCTAGACGATGTGCTGAGAGAGCAAATCGGGAAAATATGTTACGTCTACGTAGATGACGTCATAATTTTCTCGGAAAACGAGTCCGACCATGTCCGCCACATCGACACTGTGCTGAAATGCTTGATCGAGGCGAACATGAGGGTGAGCCAGGAAAAGACAAAATTCTTCAAAGAAAGTGTTGAGTACCTCGGCTTCATCGTAAGCAAGGATGGGACTAAGTCCGACCCAGAAAAGGTAAAAGCCATCCAGGAATTCCCTGAACCCAAAAGTGTCTACAGTGTTAGATCGTTCCTTGGTTTGGCCAGCTACTACAGAGTCTTCATTAAAGACTTTGCGGCCATAGCTCGTCCTTTAACTGACATCCTGAAAGGGGAAAACGGTTCGGTGAGTAGGCATATGTCTAAAAAGATTCGTGTTGAGTTTAATGAAGCTCAACGCAGCGCGTTTCAAAGGCTTCGTAACATTCTGGCATCAGAGGATGTCATACTCAAGTACCCCGACTTTCAAAAGCCCTTTGACCTCACCACAGATGCGTCAGCAAGTGGCATCGGTGCAGTCCTATCGCAAGAAGGTAGGCCGATCACCATGATATCCCGCACCCTAAGACAGGCTGAGCAAAATTATGCCACAAACGAGAGGGAATTGCTAGCCATTGTATGGGCCCTAGGTAAACTACAAAACTTTTTGTACGGCTCTAGGGAAATCAACATATTCACCGACCACCAGCCTCTCACGTTCGCCGTTGCCGACAAAAACACGAACGCTAAGATCAAGAGATGGAAAGCTTATATAGACCAACACAATGCCAAGGTTTTCTACAAACCTGGCAAGGAAAACTTCGTGGCAGATGCCTTGTCCAGGCAAAATCTTAATGCCTTACAAGATGAACCTCAGTCAGACGCTGCGACTATTCACAGTGAGCTGTCCCTGACCTACACGGTCGAAACTACAGATAAACCCTTGAATTGCTTTAGGAACCAGATCATTCTGGAGGCAGCACGTTTTCCGCTTAAGCGAAGCCTAGTGCTGTTCCGAAGCAAAACTCGCCACTTTATCAGTTTCACTGACAAGAGTTACCTGTTAAAAACTCTCAAAGAAGTCGTTAACCCTGACGTCGTGAATGCTATTCATTGCGACTTGCCTACACTGGCAAGCTTCCAACACGACCTCATTACCCATTTCCCAGCCACTCAATTCCGTCACTGCAAGAATGTCGTGTCAGATATAACTGATAAAAACGAACAGTACGAAATCGTCACCGCAGAGCACAACCGTGCACACAGAGCCGCGCAGGAAAATATCAAGCAAGTCCTTCGAGACTACTATTTTCCAAAAATGGGCAGCATGACAAAGGAAGTGGTTGCTAATTGCAGGGTATGTACCCAAGCAAAGTACGACAGGCACCCGAAGAAGCAAGAGCTCGGGGAAACGCCCATCCCCAGTTATACTGGCGAAATGTTGCACATTGACATTTTTTCAACCGACAGGAAACTGTTCTTGACGTGCATTGACAAATTCTCTAAGTTTGCAGTAGTGCAACCGGTGACATCTAGGACAATAGTGGACATCACTGGCCCCCTATTGCAGATTATTAACCTTTTCCCCAACATCAAAACAATCTATTGCGACAATGAGCCCGCATTCAACTCAGAGACAATCACGTCAATGCTCAAAAACAACTACGGCATCGACGTCGTGAATGCGCCTCCTCTGCACAGCGTGTCCAATGGCCAAATCGAACGGTTCCACAGCACCTTGGCAGAAATAGCCAGATGCCTGAAGTTGGACAAAAAGACAAATGACACAGTGGAGCTAATCTTGAGAGCCACGGTGGAATACAACAAAACCGTGCACTCAGTTACTCGTGAGAGACCAATTGAGGTTCTTCACTCAGGGGCCCATGAGCACTGCCTGGAAATCAAGGCAAGATTAGCAAAGGCTCAGCAAGACACCATCGGAAGATGCAACCCTTCCCGTCAAAACCGTGTGTTTGAGGTAGGAGAACATGTGTTTGTAAAGAACAACAAGAGGTTAGGAAATAAACTAACCACACTATGCACGGAACAAAAAGTCCAAGCAGACCTGGGAACGTCTGTTCTCATTAAGGGGAGGGTGGTCCACAAGGACAACCTTAAGTAGGCATTCCCCTTGCAGTTAGTTGTAGGTTACTTTAAGAAAGCCCGAGCACTACAGTCTCTCCCTGTATCTAAATTCCAGGTTTACCTTCACGATGTTCATTACTCTGGCATTAGCGAATGCACGGATTACCGACTTTTCGCACGCCAACTACATCCCTGTCGTAGATGGTGATGTGCTGGTTTTTGAACAGCGTGACCTCTTAAAGCACTCAAGCAACTTGTCCGAATTCGCTGTTATGATAGACGAGACAGAAAAATTATCCGAGTCCTTTCCCCAATCGCATATGCGCAAGTTACTAGAGGTCGATACGGACCATCTTAAAACTTTGTTGTCCGTCCTTAAGGTCCATCATAGGTTTGCCAGGAGTCTAGATTTCCTAGGTACAGCTCTAAAGGTAGTGGCGGGTACACCCGATGCCACGGACCTTCTAAAGATAAAGATCACAGAGGCTAAACTAGTTGAGTCTAATTCCCGGCAGATAACCATAAATTCCGAAACCCAGAAACAGATTAACAAGTTAACTGACACCATCAATAAGGTGATCAATGCCCGTAAAAGCGACTTGGTTGACACTCCACATTTGTATGAAGCGTTATTGGCAAGAAATAGGATGCTTTCTACTGAAATTCAAAATTTAATTCTCACTATTACTTTGGCCAAATCAAACATTGTAAATCCCACGATTCTTGACCATGCCGACTTGAAGTCTCTTGTAGAACAGGACACCCCTATCGTCAGCTTAATAGAAGCATCCAAGATTAGAGTCCTCCAGTCCGAGAACAGTATTCATATTTTAATTGCCTATCCCAGAGTCAAGTTCAGTTGCAAGAAAGTCGCCGTGTACCCTGTATCCCACCAACACATCATCTTACGCCTCGACGAGGATACGCTGGCCGAATGCGAACATGACACCTTTGCGCTCACAGGATGCACAGATACCACGCACTTCACGTTCTGCGAGCGGTCTCGGCGCGAATCTTGTGCGCGCTCACTCCACGCAGGGAGCGCAGCCCAATGCCACACTCAACCCAGCCACTTGCAGGAAGTAACTACCGTAGATGACGGCGTTGTTATTATCAACGAAGCATCAGCTCGCGTTAGCACTGATGGCAGCCCAGAAATACTGATTGAGGGAACCCACCTGGTGACCTTCGAGAAAACGGCAACCATCAATGGCTCCGAGTTCGTAAACCTACGGAAAGCATTAAGCAAGCAGCCGGGCATTGTGCGCTCCCCATTAATTAACATCGTCGGGCACGACCCCGTGCTCAGCATCCCTCTGCTACACCGGATGAATAACGAGAACCTGCTCTCCATCCAAAGCTTTAAGGATGACGTGGAATCTGAAGGTTCGCCTAGACTCTGGTTCGGAGCTGGTGTGGTCCTAAACTTTGGTTTGATTGGCTCCTTCGCGCTTTATCTGGCATTAAGGAGAAGACGAGCCTCCAAGGAGATACAGCGTACCATCGACGCATTCAACATGACCGAGGACGGTCACAAACTTGAGGGGGAGTAGTTAACACACAATAATTCTTAGCAACTAAGTAGCTCTACATAAAGAGTGCTGACACGCCAGAAGTAAGTTCAGCGCTCTGCGCAAAGAACGTCCGGCAACGGAAAGCTGACACTTCTTATTCGGAGTGTTGCTTCACGCTGCAAGGAATGCTGAGTCGGCTCTGCCGACTCGTCTTGATGGCGCGATGCACTGTTGTTAGGGTAGACTTAGCTTTTCATTTTTTGTAAACTCTTTAGTCATAGTCTGCTGCTCAAATAAAACACAGCTTGCTCCGGCACACCGCCGATAAATCATTTGTTCTTATTATAATCTAATCGCTACGCCACAAGGCTAGTGATCACATCTAAGGGGGCGAAGTCAAGCCCTCCAACGTAATCGTCCTAACAGTGTTCCAAGGCCGACCCCTAAACTTCAAGGAAGACCTCTGGACTGGCAGGGACTCTTAATTTGTATGTAGATGTGTGTGTGTGAGTGAGAGCGCGCGGTGGGAACAGTTTTCGGTTGTCCCTGTCTGTGTGTGATTTTGGCGCGAACTGAATTTGCACTTTGAACTTTTGCTGAGTGTGTGTGTGTGTGAAATGACGCGACGAAAAAGTTGAAAGTTTATGGCAAAATATATACGCTTTTTATAAGGCGAGCGTATATAATTATTGTTGAGTTGTGGTTTTTTCTTATTCGTTGCACTGGATATATCACAGTTTGTTAATTGTTTAAAACAAATGGTCACACATATAGAAAAGTTATATTCACAAATTTTTCCACATAAAATACGGCACTTTTAGTTTCGCTGCTGCTTATTGCGCAGACAATTGGAATTTTTTCCAAGTTTTATTATTATTAGGCAGAAAAAAATTCATAATATTATAATTACATATGGGCTGTTCTTTTTCGATGCTCGGAGCAAGTTATAAATTATGAACAATACAATGGTTGAATTTAATATTAAGCTTAGGCGGTGATTCATTGTTCAATGTACGTTATAAAAAATGTATAATAATTAATTAAATATAAGGCTTGGGCGGTGATTGTTCACAAGTGCGTGTCTGTCGAGCTCAACAACGGTCAGTAGCCAACTTATGAACAATATAATATAATTAAGTTTAATATAAGTCTTTAGGCGGTAATTGTTCAAGGTGCGTGTCTATTTCGCGGAGCGGTCGCGTTCGTGCTCAACAACGGTCAGAAGCCAACTGTCTCATTACCGTATATATGGCAACATTCTACAGGGCTGAAGGGGTGACAGTAGATATTGGTAGAGAAAAGTCTATACAAGTGAAAACTCTCCAAAATCTATAAGAGAAAGTAATTTAGGCGTAGGAAGGAAATCTCTTTAACGTTTGGGGCGCCTACGTCACAAAGTGTGTGTATGTGTGTGTCTTAAATGGGTCATCTTGCAAGAGAGTATCTCATGCAAGGGTGGGTGCAATGGAATGGATGGTGTCGATGGCCTCTAGTTTGTACACATGTGTTTGGATGTGCGTCTGTTTATATTCTCTCTCTCACTCAAAATGCTGAGACTAGCTCAAACATTCTGTGGCGTATGAGTGTGATTTGGCTGTGAGTGAGAGAGAGCCAAATGGCGAGAGGCCATGCATGAAGTGCTGAAAAATGTTAATGTTAGGCGAAGGTGAAGGCAAAGGGAAATGGAACAAGTCGGAAAGGCTACAGTCGAGCGCGCCCGACTGTGGTATACCCGCTACAACTTTGCGAAAAAGTACGTCTCACAGTCTCAAATTTGTTTCTCTAACTCGCCTTATAGTTATTATCGATTTTAAAAGATGATGTAGCATAATGCAAAAAAAAAAAATTAACCAGAAAAAGAAACAAAAAAAATGTATGCCCCTGAAGGGATTCGAACCGTGAACCTCAAAAAGCTTGTAATATGCAGTTTGCTACTATAACCACTCCGCCACTACCACATTATTATTTAAACCGGCAAAGTTGCCTTATGAGACCATTCAGCTTGTCGTACAAGACAAAAACTAATACCAACACACTTCCCATAAAATTCTTTTTAATCAAATGCATTTAATACTAAACTTAAAATATTTAAAGTACTTGATAAAAAGCAAATTTCAGAAAATCTACTAGAATCGGACCGAGTAGGATTCGAACCCGAACCGTTTCGCTTCACAGTCAACGACCACATCCACTCAGCCACTGCACCTTTTCTGCCTCTACTATAAAATTGCAATAATGATCAGTGCAAATAACTTTAGTACATATTATTGAAAAAAAATTGCTTGCCGCCGGACTTGAACCTGCATGTCTTGCATATCTAACATAATAAAACAGACAAAAACACGTGGTCACATGGCACTACTATTTCTTTAATATCTTCCATATTTATCATCCAATCTTACTGAAATTTTGACAAAACGTCCGCAATTTGATATTTATAACGTATATATAAAACTGTTGCTATAAAGCTAATAATGCGGCTGTAATCAATTTTTTTTTCAATTTATGTGGGCGGGTGGAGGCGTGGCAAAAATCTAAAATAAACTTGATAAGCGTGCAAATATAACACTTATTGCTACCAACTTTGGAAACTCTAGCTCTTATAATAGCTGAGATCCAGGTATTCACACGGACGGACAGACAGACAGACGGGCAGACGGACAGACGGACATGGCTATATCGACTCGGCTGTTGATACTGATTCAGAATATATATACTTTATGTGGTCGGAGATGTCTCCTTCTGCCTGTTACATACATTTTCGGTTGGCACAAAGTAATAATACCCTTCTACTCTATGATTAGCGGGTATAAAAATGGTAAAATTGCCTAACCTAACATGAATGTTAAAATTAAATAGTTAAATTAACATAAATTTTTTCTTGATTGGTATTAAACTTAACATTGATCTGGAAGAATAACACTGATCTGTAACATTTAACAGGGGCATGAGAACAGTGAACAGAGTTGGCAGTACTAATAACGAATACGAGAGACAGAGTGACGAATAGTAGAAATGCAAAAATTGCGAATTGGCGTTAAAACTTAGGTAAAAATGGGAAATGGACCGCGTCTGGTGAGTAAAACTTATACTAATATTGCACTAAATTAATATTATTCTATTCTAGGTCCATCGATGTCATCTTGTCGTCACTTTTGGCAGATAGTTCAGTGTAAATTGTTTAAGGCGTTGAGACGATCAGTTGGCGAGCAAGAGGCGGAAAAACAGGTAAGCTTATATTTTGATAATGGCAGAAATGGATAAACTTTCTGATTTTCCCGCAGATCTTGCCGCATCTGGCGTTCCAGATCTTGGTGCTGCTTTTTGTTGTTGTTGCTGCTGCTGTTGCTGCTGCTGTTGCTGTTGCTGTTGCTGCTGCTGATGCTGGTGCTTGCTGCTGCTGGTCTTGCCACATCTGGCGTTCCAGGTCCTGGCGCTGCTTTTTGTTGTTGTTGCTGCTGCTGCTGTTGCTGCTGGACGCATGGAATTGTGTAAAAAATATACAAAAATGTATGTCCATATTGTCCTATGCATGTTTAAGGCTGCTGGTTGATCCTTGGGCAGGCGAGGTGCCCCCAAATGGGCGTTTGCAGGTGTGTAGGTGTGGCTGAAGGTATCTAAGGCGTTGAAACGCTCCAAAAAACAAGCAAAAGGCGGAGAACAGGTAAGTTTAAATTTCAATAATGGCAGAAATGGATGAACTTCCTGTTTTCCTGCAGATCTTGCCGTATCTGGCGTTCCTAGTCTTAGCGCTGCTTTTTGTTTTTGTTGTTGCTGCTGCTGCTGTTGCTACTGCTAGTGCTGCTGCTGTTGCTGCTGTTGCTGCTGCTGCTGATACTGCTGCTGCTTCTGCTGATGCTGCTGCTGCTGCTGCTGCTGCTGCTTATGAGGCTGCTTGCCTTAGGAGATTTGCAATGTATTCTTGAGCAGCTGCGGAAGTTTGCCTCTTTCTGTTTGGTGCTTCACTTGTTGTTGCTGTGAAGATTGAGCTGCTGCTGCTGCTGCTATAGTCAAGCATTAGCTATGCTTGCTACAGTTGGAGATGGACTTGATTTTGATTGTCCGAGTCGCTGTGGCTGGTAAATTTTTTGTTTGAATGGTCATCGATGGTTGTTTTGGTCGTAATTATGTGGAACTGCGATTTTTGAGTAGTACTACTCAAAAGTCGAGAAAGTGTTGGCTAAGTTCCATCGATGTGTTGGAATACGTATATTGCGTACTCCAACTGTCGTTGCCATTCTCTACAACTTCTTCAATGGCCATGACATTGCCTTGTTGTTGTTGTTGCTGCTGCTGTTGATGATGTTGCCGTTGCCGTTGCACATAGTGCACCGATGGCATAGAGCGACTTGTGGCAATATTATTGTCAATTGGTTCCGTGTGAGGTTTTAGAACGTCTAGTAGTTTGACCATTTGGGCTTGCAGCAACTTGTGACAGCGACATTCAGCAAATGCTCAAGTCGTGTTGGATTTGAGTCCTGCTGCTGGCGATATCCTCGCTTTGGCTGGTATTGTGATCGTTTCTGATCATTCACTTTTTTCTCCCGTAACTGCGTCTTTAGTAGCTCTCTCAGTTTTGGCTGTTGCTTTTGATGTCCTTGCAGGCGTTCACTGGCTCCAAATCGATTCTTGCGGAGCTTGAGTCAATATTTTCTGAGAGTCGGGCACCCTTTGTAGCTGCTGATGTGTGCACCTCCGCAGTTTGCACATTTTCCCGGTAGGGTGCTTAGCTTCTGGCATTCAGACGTCAGGTGGTTGCCAGCGCACTTCATGCCGTTGTTGCCGCTCTCACTCTTTGACAGCCGATTTCTTTGATCTTTAGGATCAATTTATGGCAGCCATCTTCATGTGGTTTGATATCGACGTCAAAGAGTTTCAGGGGCCAGCCAGTAGTACGCTGTTTCATACCTCGTACCGAGCGTGCTGTGTATCCTAGTTGGCGAAGCTGTCTTATGAGCCATTGCGCTTCTGTGGTGCTATGGAGATAGCGAATGAAAACTTTGTAGTCTCCATTGTTGTCAGGCTGCTGAGGTTGCGTTGTGGGCTTGATGTCGTTGTCCTTAAGCATTATTAATATTGCTGCATACGTTTCTGGCGTGTCACTTTTCACAGCTAGCCCGTCTCCTTTTGAGGATTTTGTGGTAAATTTTCCCACGTCCGGATTAGCAAGAAGGCTATCAATGAATCCGTTATAGTCATTAACAACGGGAATATAGAGCGTACGAGCTTGGTTGGGCTCGTGCTGTATTTCCCGCTGCTTTTGTTGTTCTTGTTTTTGCTGGTCCAATTGCTGTTGTTGTTGTTCCCTGATTTTTTTTAATATTGTCAGGTTTTGTTGCTCCTTCCTCTTGAGAACTTCCCTCTGTTTTTGTTGCTGCTGTTTTTTCCATTCGTCACTGTAAAGTAGGTTTTTTGGCGGGCATAGAAGTTTGGAGAGGTCGCATCGGGGCTATTTTCATTGGACTACCGTCCATGTCACTGTTTCTGCGTTTCTCGCTGGGTGGATGACGTAGTGCAACGGGGGCAAAGGGCATTGGCGTTGGTATGCGTCTCATAGGTGTCTTCTGCACATCAATCTCGCCTGTAGGGTGGCGCTTGTTTGACTAGAGACGCAGATGGGGGGTGTCTATTCGCAGAGGGGTTCAAGGGAGCAGTTGATGCAGGGCATTCAGCAATGGAGTGTTTCGCTAGCTTCTTGCTGCCATGTTTGATGTCTTTGGCGGCGAGAGGGATCTTTTGGACTTGAATATTTCAAGCCCAAAGTTTTCTTTGGCATAGTCCCGGAAATCAGGCGAATTCCGGTAATAGTCTATAATAGGTCCGCGAAAAGATGGCGTGTTAGCAGTATTAGTAGGTACTTTCCTTGTTGTTGCTGTTGTTGTTGTTGCTGCTGTTGTTGTAACGGATCGCTGGCTTGGTTTCTGCTGCTGCTGCTTTTGCTGTTGTTCATGCTGCAGTTTTTGTAGTCGCTGCTGTTGCTGTTGGTGAAGCGTCATGTTGTACCCGTTATTAGTTGGTCCATTGGTTTGTGTGCCGTTGAGTGTGTCGCTGATTGGATTGGCTCTGATTATGATCTGGGAGAGGATCGTTGGCTTCTCGCTGGCATCCGTCGTAGAACCTGCTGCCGGTATATGGCTGGCAGTGTCAGGTTCTAGTTCATTTATTGCGTCCCACGACTTGGCCATAATTGACGACAAGCTGTTCACAAAATATCCATGACATATCCCTGTGCACTTATGTATACGTGTGTGCGTATATGTATATGTCGGAGATGGAGATGTTGATTTAAAAATGGCGCCTTATCGATGATGGGTTTTATGGAAGACTTATCGATAAGAGTGTAAGGGTTGTATTTTGATTGTGAGGTCTTGATTTTTATAAGATCGAGTGTGGCCCTGGTAACTTTAAAAAAGTGTAGTCGTTCGTTATTATAAAGGAAGATGAAGAGAACGAAGAGAAACACGTGCTTTGGAAATATTCTAAAAGGGGACTCACTACACAATACAAGAAGTACTACAACCAATAAAGAAGATAATACATCTTCTCCGTCATCAGAAGTGGGATATAATTCTCGCCAACGAAACATGGAAGATCAACTTCGCATTTTGATGGAGCAGCAAAGCCAAAGTTTCCTGGAATTGGCAAAAACTTTGCAAGCGTCGATACGAGAGCCGGCACAAAATGGCGGCGTCATATTGTAATATTTGAATCAGGAGGTTTTCCACTTGCCAAGTGGGCAACCAACTGTAGTGATCTGTCGTTTAAAACAAAAGCTGGTGACGAAGTGACTCTGAAGATTGATGAGCAGAGTTCCGTCAAAACTCTTGGGATGCGCTGGGCACCTCAAGAGGATATATTTAAATATTATCTCGACGTGGACAGCTTTGTTTCGGATAGGCCAACGAAACGCAATATATTGTCTGCAGCGTCTCGTTTATTTGACCCTATTGGGCTGCTATATCCAATTGCTACCATGGCCAAAATGTTGTTGCAGGAATTGTGGAGACTTAAAATAGATTGGGATGAAGCCATTCCAATGAGCCTTCACACGACATGGAATAGGTTCACCATGACGTTGCGCGATTTACATCGCATTCCTCGATACGTATGTCTAAATACGCATCAAAAGGTTCAAATACATGGTTTTGCTGATGCATCCAATCATGCGTACGGTTGTTGCATCTACGTGCGAACGTGCAGCAACCGAGACGTTGGCACTACATTGCTCACTGCAAAGTCTAGGATAGCTCCACTAAACGTGAAGACAATACCCCGATTAGAATTATGCGCAGCACTCTTGCTGGCCAAGCTCTGGCACCGAATTGCGACAATCTTATAAAAATTTAGTATAGAAAGTCTGAATTCCTAGTCGGATTCACAGATTGTGCTGTATTGGTTACAACGCGATTCTGGCACGTTGGGCACATTTGTGGCAAATATAATTGCAGAAATTCAGGAGTTGCCGAAAGGTATTGTGTGGCGTCACGTTCCAACAGATGCTAATATCGAGAGGAACCGATATTGATGAGATTGTTAGCTCGTTATGGTTTGATGGACCAGGTTTCTTGAAGTTAGAGGAAGACCAATGGCCTCAGCTTCACCAAATTGAGATAGCGTCGGAAATCAAAACTTCAGAAGCTTAAAAATGTGCTGATGCATGTACATTAGCAGAAGTTGAGCCAAATTGTTTTATGGATCTCATAAATCGTCGCTCCAGCTTTCCTAAAGTAATTCACATAATGGCTTATGTGCTTGGATTTTGTCGCAAGGGGCTCAGGACGGATTCGCTCGTGGTGTCGGCATCAGAAAGAAATATTTCATTTCTAAAACTGACCGCCATAGTCCAACGCACCTCGTTCGAGAGTGAATACAAATTACTGAAAAAATCAGCAGTTCTAGCACCAATGTTGCGGTCATTGAGTCCATTTATTGAAAAATTTGAGAAAAATGGAATATCATTTGAGCTCATTAGAGTAGGAGGACGTTTGTTACACGGACCTCTCTTTTACGACGCTAAGTTTCCGTTTCTAATGACAAAGAGTTCAGAATTTACTCCAAAAGTTCTAGTTGGGCTTTTGAGGCAGCAAATTTGGGTGTTAAATGCTCGAAGTTTATGCACTGCAGTTGTGCGAAATTGCATACACTGTTTTCGGTATAAACCAAAATTGCTGGGGCAAATAATGGGAAATTTGCCTGCTGATCGCCTTCGAGAAGGTCGGCCATTTAGAGTATGTGGAGTAGACTTCTGTGGGCCGTTCTATGTCAGCTATAGAATAAGGGGTAGACCACCTGTAAAAATGTATGTTGCCGTTTTTGTTTGCCTCAAAAGCAGTCCATTTAGAACTTGTAACCGACTTGTCAACTGATTCTTTTTTTAATGTCTTTAAAAGATTGATTGGGAGACGCGGACTGCCGGAGACGATGGTCAGCGACAATGCGACGAACTTCGTGGGAGCGAGCAACGTGCTGAAGGAGCTGCAGACGGCGTTCAACAGCAGCAAGAAGGCTCTGACGGACTAAGCAGCGGAGAGAGGGGTACAGTGGAAATGTATCCCCAACGGCAACAGGCACTACTAAGCGCCCAGTTCATAAGCTTGTTCGACTGCCATTGGTAGAAGACCGGAGCTCGTCAACGGGGCCGGAATGTCGGAGCAGCATATAATTATAAATATTACTAATAATACTTAATATTATATTAATATTATTATAGTTAAATTGTAAGTATTATAATGTTACAAAGCAAATTGAATTGATAGAGTTAAGCTAGTTTAAGAGAATGCATATGAATTGTTTAGTGTAAGTTTCTCTTATATTTGTATGGTAAGCCGATCGGCAATTGCCGACGGCAAATTTGGGAGGTCGTGGCTAAGCTGTGGTCACCGCTCGAATTCAGTATTGAATATTCTGTGAAGCCAGCAGCAATTAAAATTGTAATTTGTGAATCGAACCTCCGCGTCTTAGACTTTTGTTTTTGAATAATTATTTTTGTTCGCTAAAAACGGTTAGCGAATTTTTCATTGGCGCCCGAGCAGGGACTTCGGTGTGTTTAAATTTTATAATTGTTGTTGACAATTTTAATTGTTGCCTGACCTTTACAGTCGTTGTACCTGCGGGAAAAAGAAAACTTTAAACAAGGTTTATCGTTTATATCGAGTGCGAGAAAATTGCTGATCTTCTTCGTTGCCGCCACACCAGTGTTTGCTGCTACTGGACTGGGAATATTGCCGATGGATATTTCAAATCGAGCAATGTCTATTGAAACCCTAGACTGCCTACAGGTATTTAGTGCCACAAATTGAGCGTGTGTTATTGGATAATATTGTTGCAAATCGATGCGTAAGCATTTTAAAATTATTGAACAGCTCAATTTCTGGCACATATATAACTAACACTTGCATGCAAAGTATTCTTGTCTATATGTATGTGTATGTACTACATACATTATTAATTGTTATTAATCGCCTAACAAGCCGCCAAAATTCTGCGAACAGCAGACAACGGTACAAAATTACACATATGTGCATATATACATAGAATAACATAAAACATACATACATACATATATTGGCTTTAGTATAAGTTATATAAATCTCCTATTTGGTATCCTTGTGGAGTTGAGAATTATATTAATCTCCTATTCGGTATCCAGGGGTCTTCCTTCTGTAGTAGAGGTACGCCTTTGACACTGAATTTAGGTTGATTATGTTGGAGGGCTTCACTTCGCCCTCTTAGTTATATTGCTAGCCTTGTGGCGTAGCAATGTAGTGTAAAATTTTGGTTACCACGCCCACCGCCCCCGTAAATCAGAAATTAATTTTAAATATGCGATTATTAAGCAAAGTATTGAAGTAATAATTTTCAGCTTTGGCATACATCTAGATAAATACGTTGTGAACTTATCCTATAAATTGCAATCCAATCGAATAATAAAAAAAAAGAAAAACAACAAAATTCGGCCGATAGTTTCTATGACAGCTATACGATGTATCGGTCCGATCTGGCTCGTTCCGACTTATTTACAGCGCGCAACAATAAGAAGCTTATATGCCAAGTTTCATGAAGATAGCTCAAAAACTGAGAGACTAGTTTGCGTTGCAACAGACGGACGGACGGACGGACGGACAGACGGACATCCATTTTTGGACTCCTCTGTTTATGCTGATTCAGAATATATATACTTTATAGGGTCGGAGATGTCTCCTAAGGTGCGTTGCAAGCTTCTGGCTAAAATTAATATACCCTCTGCAAGGGTATACAAAAATTTCGCTCTTGGTAGCGCTGTCGATGCTGCTGTTAACCTGTGTCAGCTGGGCGTCGCCGGTCTTGGCACGCTGACACTCCCTCGTTGACGTTGTAAGCGGGCTGCTGACCACACAATGATTCTGCTCCGTGTCAGCTGGGCGTCGCCGGTCTTGGCACGCTGACACTCCCTCGCTGCTGTCTATTCTTGGGCTGCTGACGATGTTGATGGCTGCTTACAAGTCCCCAGGCAGTGAGGACTCCAGACTCCTTCGCAGTCCGGTGGGCATGTCTTTTTATATTTCGGCAGGCTTTTGGGCTTGGGAGGTTGAGTTTTGTTAATATTTGTTGAAGATTTGATTGAGTGAGCGGGTGTGGTGGGGTTTTTTTTTTTTTTCTTCGAGAAATTTTACGTAGTGGTCTAGCTCAGCTTGTAGCTTTTGAGCTTTCGACCATTCGGGCGCTGGAGTGTTCGTGTATAATAGCCACTTTAGGTGTGCTATTCTCTTTTTTACTTTATTTTGAACTCCGCCCCTATTCTTACCCATCACACTCACACTCTACTCACTCAGATTGTTTTTTTTTTTTTTATTCCTCCGCCTTGCCGCCGTCTTGATTCCATGTAATAGTTTTCCAAATGATCATCAGTTCAAAAAATGATGTCGATTTTCGAACATTGTTTGTAAAACTTTTCCATAGCAGTTCAGATTGTATTATTTTAATTTTTTTTTTTTTTTGATTTGTCACATATATAAATATCCGGAATTGTTTTTTATTTAACTTTATTTTTCCGTTGCCGGCCAGACTCGTGTCAACTTGTCACGGTCGCCATGTAATATTTTAATGAAAAGAACTGTGTTGTTTCGGTTATTGGGGGTTTTATTTATGAAGCGGAGAAGGTTCCGCTTCATTTGAATATTCATTCTATTCTGATCTTAAGATCTACATATAAAGGGTTTCTTAGCCTAAAGCTTAGGAGCAGCGCTGTCAGCGTAGGCTGCAGCGCAGTGACGCTTATATGTATCTTATGTATATATATGTATTGTCGCCAAACGACGACTCTGGAGGAGGAGGAGCGCTATAGGCACCCATGGTAAGCGGTCAGCGCATAGCCAGCGTGAGAATTCTGACTATGCATTTATGTATGTATGTTTATACGTTAGCCCCTTCAAGTGGATGCTCATATTACGCATACACTTGGGCCAGACTGTTTATGTACATATTGCAACAAAGTGCTACAATATGATCGTATGTTATGATTACGTACGAGTACAGTTATTTATATATAGGTGCATACCACAATATTGCCAAAATTCAATGCCGAGACTTCGGTCGCCGACGCCACTCAATGGTGTGAAACCGTTGATATTGTTTTAAGTGAAAACCCACTGGAAGGCAGTGCTCTAATACTGGCACTAACAAAATCGCTGGAAGGAAGCGCGTTCCAATGGCTCTCTCAAATATGTTACACAGGAGTAACATGGCTGGAATTTAAGCAGTTATTTCAGCAACGCTATGCAAAAATTGAGACGCCATGTTTTTACAATTATTAAACGGTTGCCCCAGCAACGGTGAGTGCCTTGCGATATATGCTAGTCGCTTGGTGACATCACTCGTTTGCAAATGGAAGGGCTTCGACGCTGAGAGGATTGCTGTATCTGTGGTCCTGGGACATTTGGCCAACGTTGATCGACGACTGCAACGAATAACATACACTGCGGATATCAAGACCAGACGTGAGTTACAAGCCGAGTTGCAGGTCTATGCGTTTGACAAGCGTACACAGCATATGGGAAACGAGGAATCTGGAGCAAAGCGAACCAAGTTTTCTTCAATAAAGTGTCATCGTTGTGGTAACATGGGCCACAAAATGGCTGATTCCAGAAACAGGAAGCAGAGCACTGGTATGCCGAGGCAGGATCAACGAGGAAACCAACCGTTTCAACAACAAGGAGTAACGCTCCTCAAAATACGTCGGGGTCCAGCATATCTGAATTGCCTGCCGGGCTCCCAGGATCAACAAGGAAACCAACCGTTTCAACATCATTTTAAGGGCAGCGTAACTTGCTATCGTTGCCAGGAGCAAGGCCATATAGCTTCACAATGCCCAAAGAACATGTTAACTGGTGGAGCTGGATCGCGGAACGAAAAGAGGGCTGAGCTGTGCGTGGTAGAAGAGCCAAAAACAAGTATGCTGTTGCGAGGTGAGAACTTTCCAATTATTTTTGATTCGGGATCGGAGTGCTCATTAGTTAAAGAGAGTTTCTCAAACAAGCTAAGTGGAAAAAGACTAAATAATGTTGAAAGTTTGAAAGGAATTGGAAATGCTAATGTTTGTAGCACAATGCAAATTGATAATAAGTCCTTATTAATGGAAATAGTCTAAATGTAATATTTCATGTAATACCAGATGACTGTATGTCAAATAATATGGTACTAGGACGAGAAGTTTTAGCTCAGGGATACGTTGCAATGGTGTCTTGTGAGGGAGTTAAAATAATTAAATCAAAAACTGTAAATACGTGCTCTACAGTAGAAGACAACTCATTTGATAAGATAGAGAGTGATGTATATGGTGAAGACAAAAACGAAGTAATAACACTGTTAAAATCTTACACAGATTCGTTTATAAAGGGAACGCCACAGACTCGTGTTAATTCAGGTGAAATGATAATTCGTTTGATCGACGAGACCAAAACTGTACAGAGAAGACCATATAGATTGAGTCCCAGTGAGAGAGATGTAGTCCGAAGCAAAATTCAAGAGCTATTAGAGTACAAAGTTATCAGACCGAGTAGTTCCCCCTTTGCGAGCCCTGTTTTATTGGTAAAGAAGAAGAACGGATCAGCCAGGCTTTGTGTTGACTATAGAGAACTTAACTCAAATACTGTTGCCGATAAGTTTCCGTTACCCTTAATAGCTGATCAGATAGCCAGGCTGCGCGGTGCAAAGTTCTTTACCTGTTTGGACATGGCAAGTGGGTATTATCAAGTCCCCATGCATCCGAACTCTGTCGAATACACAGCTTTCGTCACCCCTGACGGACAGTACGAGTTCCTGTCGATGCCATTTGGACTCAAGAATGCCCCATCAGTTTTCCAAAGAGCCGTCATGAAGGCGTTAGGTGAGATAGCTTATTCGTATGTCATTGTGTACATGGATGACATAATGATTGTAGCTCCAACCAAGGAAACCGCTTGTGAGAGGCTTAAGATTGTTTTTGACATTTTAACAAAGGCTGGGTTCTCATTCAATGTTGAAAAATGTTTCTTCTTAAGGACTGCTGTCCAATATTTAGGATTTGAAGTGAGGGCGGGTGAGATTACGCCGAATTCGCGAAAAATAGAATCCTTGAATGCTTTGCCACCTCCTAGGTCGGTAACAACATTAAGACAGTTTATTGGTTTGGCGACATATTTCCGACAGTTCGTTCCCGGATTTTCATAGCTAATGAAGCCTCTATATTTTCTAACCTCCGAGAAAAATAAGTTCAAGTGGAACATAGACCATGAGGAGATTCGTAAGAAAATTATTTACATTCTAACAAATAAGCCAGTCTTGATGATCTTCGACCCTCAGTATCCGATCGAGTTGCACACCGATGCAAGTGCAATCGGATATGGTGCCATACTCTTGCATAGAATTGACCATAAACCGTATGTAGTGGAGTATTATAGTAAGACAACAAGTCCATGCGAATCTAAATATACTTCATACGAATTAGAAACACTTGCTGTGGTCAATGCTGTTAAGCATTTTCGACACTACTTACATGGTGGAAAATTTGTAATATTCACGGATTGTAATTCGCTAAAATCATCTCGAAACAAGATTGAGTTGTTGCCCAGAGTTTACCGTTGGTGGGCATATTTACAAACATTTGATTTTGATATAGAATATAGAGAAGGCAAACGTATGGCCCATGCTGATTTCTTTTCCAGAAATCCACTTCCTCCAAAAAACTCCCCAGAATATGTAAAGGTTGTTGAAAAGCGAATCGAACTAACCGAAGTATCTGAAGATTGGATTCATGCAGAACAACAGAAAGATCCAGATATAGTAGATATTATTTCCAAGTTGAAGAATGATGAATTCTCATTGGATTTGTCCAAGACATATGAGTTGAGAGCTGGAGTTTTGTACAGGGTTATCCAAAGGAATGGCAAGACTCTTTGTTCACCAGTAGTACCTCGGGGATTTAAATGGTCGGTTATTAACCAAGTACATGAATCCATAATGCATCTGGGATGGGAGAAAACGCTTAACAAAGTATACGATTACTATTGGTTTGAGGGCATGGCCAAATACGTTCGAAGATTTGTTGAAAATTGCATAACATGCAGAGTTTCCAAATCAGCTTCAGGGAAAGTACAGATGGAATTACATCCTATTCCTAAAGTTAACATTCCATGGCATACTATACACGTAGATATATCAGGCAAGTATAGTGGTAAAAGTGATCGTAAAGAATATGTAATTGTACAAATCGATGCGTTCACCAAATATGTTTACCTTTATCACACTTACACATTAAGTGCAGAATCTTGCGTGATGGCATTGCAATCTTCGATTTCCTTGTTTGGGGTCCCTATTCGCGTAGTGGCTGATCAGGGGAGAAGTTTCACAGGTGCTAGGTTTGTTGAGTTTTGCTCTTCACAAAAGATAAAACTTCATTTAATAGCAACAGGAGCAAGCCGTGGTAATGGACAGGTCGAGAGAGTTATGAGTACTCTGAAAAATTTACTAACAGCTGTAGAAACAAGTTCCCGATCGTGGCAAGAGACATTGGGCGACGTGCAGCTAGCCATTAATTACACTGCTAATAAGATAACTAAAGCGAGTCCTTTAGAATTATTAATGGGAAAGGTTGCTCGTCCGTTAGGCCTTGTTCCCATTCATGACTCAAACGCAGAAATTAATTTGACTGAGATAAGAGCCCAGGCTTTACAAAATATAGAAAAATCAGGAAAGAATGAGAAGAAAAGATTTGATAAAAGCAGGGCTAAAATAGTTAAATTTAGGGTAGGAGATATTGTGTTGCTCAATAATAGTGAAAGAAACCAGACTAAATTAGATCCTAAATATAGAGGTCCATTCGAGATAACTGATGTATTAGAGAACGACAGATATACGTTAAAGAGTATGAAAAGTAACAGACGGTATAAATACGCGCATGAAAGATTAAGAAGATTACCAAATGGGGAGGTGCCAAACGGGCTTGAGATCGAGGATAGCCCGCCAAGTGAAGCTGTTGAAATAGACAGTAGTGAAGCTGTTGAAATAGACAGTAGTGAAGCTGTTGAAACAGACAGTAGTGAAGCTGTTGAAATAGACAGTAGTGAAGCTGTTGAAATAGACACTAGTAAAGCCGTTGAAAGAGATGGTTATGGAAGCTGTTGAAATAGTCAGTCGAATGGCGGAAGGTGTTGTGGTATGCACCTATATATAAATAACTGTACTCGTACGTAATCATAACATACGATTTTATTTATTGTTGCATCATATTGTACATAAACTTTGTTGCCCAATATATAAAAAAAATTTTTGGCAAGTTTTATTTTTAAGCATCCACTTGAAGGGGCTAACGTATAAACATACATACATAAATGCATAGTCAGCATTCTCACGCTGGCTATGCGCTGACCGCTTACCATGGGTGCCTATAGCGCTCCTCCTCCTCCAGAGTCGTCGTTTGGCGACAATACATATATATACATAAGATACATATAAGCGTCACTGCGCTGCAGCCTACGCTGACAGCGCTGCTCCTAAGCTTTAGGCTAAGAAACCCTTTATATGTAGATCTTAAGATCAGAATGGAATGAATATTCAAATGAAGCGGAACCTTCTCCGCTTCATAAATAAAACCCCCAATACCAAAAACAATTCGTCTTTTCATCAAAATATTACATGGCGACCGTGACAGTCGTCCAACGATGGACAATCTGACGGCTTCGATCAACAATATTATAGCCTATTTGACGACCCGACAAACCGCGCTAGCGTGGTTAACTTCTACAGAGTAACAGACACCTTCATGACCTTCGAGGGACATCAAATACAGGGAGCGCCAAAAATTCTTGAAGAAGTGCGGAGTCTGAGTTCCCAAAAGATCACGCGCGTCATCACGACAGTCAACTGGCAGCGCACACTACTCGCAGACGGCTGGACTGGAATGCTAATGGAAATAAATCATATCTGAGTGAGTAGAGTTTTATCGAGGAATGGGAAAGCACCGTGGCGGTCTGAAGACCAAGTTGAACAAACGTATAGCCCACGTAAGGTGGCTAATATACGGTCAACAAACGCCACCAGTTTGGTCGAAAGCCCTAAAATTACATGCAGAGCTAGACCACTTGCTTCAATTTCAGCAAGAATTGAAAACCCAAAAACCCGAAAAAACTCACTCAGAATATCCAAAAAATATACAAATAATTAATGAAGTTCAACAAAAAATAGCATGTCCAGCACCAGCACCAACTCTAACGAAGCCTACGAAGACCTGCCCACCGGACTGCGGAGGAGTCTGGAGTCCTCACTGCCTGGGGACTTGTAAGCAGCCATCAACATCGTCAGCAGCCCAAGAATAGACAGCAGCGAGGGAGTGTCAGCGTGCCAAGACCGGCGACGCCCAGCTGACACGGAGCAGAATCATTGTGTGGTCAGCAGCCCGCTTACAACGTCAACGAGGGAGTGTCAGCGTGCCAAGACCGGCGACGCCCAGCTGACACAGGTTAACAGCAGCATCGACAGCGCTACCAAGAGCGAAATTTTTTTTACTTTGCACTGCGTTGCATAATTTTTTTGATTGCACTGCGATGCATATTTTTTCATCATAATATAATAACCCATTGTAACATTGAGCGGAATCTTTTCTGCCCGATGAGAAGTTCGGCCTGCAAAGCCAAACGAAATATTAGGAAGGGAATCTGTAAATTCACACGGGTGAATTAATTTTAAACTTCTCACCGCCGCAAGGCGTTTCACCCATATTAAATTTTCTCACCGCCGCGAGGCGTTTTAGACGATGCAATAGCATCAATTAAAATGTATGTCGACTATAGGGAAATAGGATCTACAAGGTAGATGTAGATAGAGATAGGGAAAGCGAAAATAATTTTATATTAAGAGAGAATATAATAAGAATGCCCAATATGGGACTAATAGATACTAAGTCGGTAGATTCTACAGCAAATGTTATAAATAAAGTAGAAGTAAGTACAAGTAATTTAGATTGGATCACTTTGATTCTGGGCATAATAGCCACTATAATGATCGTTAATGCGCTCATAAAATTGTACAAGCTCCATAATAAATGTTTAAAAAAGAAATACGAGAGCAGAGCCAACGATCTAGATAAAATTTAAAAAAAAAAAATAATAAAAAAAAAAAATTGAAATTTAAAAATTTGTAAAAAAAAAAAAATATAATATATACATAATATTAAAAAAAAAAAATACAAGTAAATCTTATATTAATCAATATTCAAAATACAAGATAAGAAATAAGAATATAATAAAAAAAAAAATAAGAGCCAATTAATTAAAAAAAAAAAAAAACAAAATACATTTTGAAATGGACATCATTAACATGATGATATAAAATATTACATAATATTACAATATTGTTTAAAAATGAAGGAAATAGTTCAGGATATTTTAGAAAGGGAACCATTTTTTATAATAAGATCAATAGAGATTTTAAGTAAATTTCATACGTTTATCAGCGTATATGAATTCGAAGAGGAATACGTCGATACGTTCGATGTATGTACAAGTCCTTTGTTTCATTTGTCGAAAGACGAAAAGGCCAAGGTATTATCTACTTTACCTTATGTAAAAGTACAACAAGTTGTTGAAGATAATATCTATTTAGGCCCAACGAGGATTTATAAAATTCTCTTGCACAGATGAATTTATATTAAAATATAAATGGATTGGCAAGAAATTCAAAACCTATTAAAGGAAATCAAAAAGACTTTCGACAAATCATATAAGTGCATAAGCCAAAATAGAGAAATACAACTTAGTACTCTCAATAAGCATGCACAAATATTGGTAGAATGCTTTAACGAAGCACGCCAATTACTTAACATAAATAAAGATAGATTAAATAGGATACATTTAACGCAAGCGTTAAAATTTATAAACAGGTTTAGAGAAAAACTACTAATAGTTAAGAAAAAGCATAATTTAAATCTGACTGTCCCTACAATATTCAACACATCAGTTGAAATTCAAATAGGTGACAATAAAGAAGTATCGGAAGACTCCGATCAAGATAATAAAGAAGAGGACTCTGAACAGGAAATTAAAGAAGAAGATCTACACGATCTTACAATACCGGCAACAATTAAATTGCCAGAAATAGGAGAAGAAGAAAATTCAGAGCCTACAAACACAGACTTAGAAGACAATATGACTGATTCAGCCGCAACTTCAAGGGAATACGTGCGACAAATTTCGTCCACGATACCCGAATTCGATGGCAAGAAAGTCAATTTAAATAGATTTTTGACGGCCCTCCGATTAACAGATCTCACGAAAGGAGATCAGGAGATGTTAGCCGTTGAAGTCATTAAGACGAAAATAATTGGCCCTTTGTCATACAAAGTTGAAAATGAAAGGACCATTACGGGAATAATAAGTGTATTAAAGGCATCAGTTAAAGGCGAATCGCCTGATGTCATTAAAGCAAAATTGCTAAATACACAACAACGTGGTAAAACTGCAGCGCAGTATACCACGGAAATTGAAAAGCCTACGTAGGTCGCTTGAGGCAGCCTACATAGATGACGGTCTAGATTCAAACAATGCAGATAAATTCGCCACAAAAGAAGCGATCTCTGCAATGACAAAGAATTGTGAGCACGAAAAGCTCAAGACCATTCTAGAAGCAGGAAATTTCAACACGATGAATAGCGTGATTGAAAAATACATACACTGCTGTACAGAAATGACCGGCAATTCGAATAGTGTGTTATTCTATAACAATAGAGGACACTTTCGAGGTAATAATAACCGAGGAAATTACCAAAACAGAGGTAATGGCCGAGGTAATTATTATAACTATAATAACAATTATAGAGGCCGAGGTGGTTACCGCGGAGGAAATAGAGGACGTGGCGGTAACCAGAATAATAATAGAGGTGGAGGTTACAATAGTGGTAACCAAAACCAAAACAATAAAAGCAACAGGAATAGCACTAACAACCTTGAGCAACAACACTAACCCTTGAGCAACAGTCAGCAATAAAACTTTATAAAATCAATCTCAATTTAAGCATTTTTATTCAATTAAAAAATATGAGTACCAATTCAATGGTAACTCTTTTTATAGACACAGGTGCAGATATTTCACTGCTTAAATGCAGAAATAACAATTTAAATAAACTAAATTTGCGAAAGACTACAAGTATATCAGGCATAGGGCAAGGGACAATACAATCCCTCGGTACTATTGAATAAGATATGTGCGTTGCAAATGCAGCAATACCATTTGAATTCCATATTGTACCGAACAATTTTCCTATACCAGGAGATGGTATAATTGGTTTGGACTTCATTAAAAAATACAATTGCATTTTAGAATTCCATGACCAAGAAGATTGGTTCACTCTTAGGCCCAATAATTTCAGGAACATAAACATTCATATAATACATTCATTAGATAATGAAATAGTTTTGCCAGCAAGATCCGAAGTCATCCGAAAAATTAATATTTTGTCTGCTGACACAAACGTCCTAATCCCTAACCAGGAATTGCAACCTGGAATAATAGTAGCAAGCGCACTTGTAAATACTCAGAACGTGATGATTCGAATTATAAATACAACTAATAAAGACGCTATTGTGAACAGCGCAAACATAAGAAGCGAATCATTGAACGATTATGATATTTACAATGCCAATGTAGATAATAGTCCGCAAAGAACTTCAGAAGTATTGAAACTTCTTAAATTTCCATCGTTATTCAAAAACGAGCTAATAGAATTATGCACCGAATATAGCGATATTTTTGGTCTCGAAACAGAAACCATATCAGCTAACAATTTTTATAGGCAAAAATTGAGATTGAGTGACAAGACCCCTGTATATATTAAGAATTATAGAATGCCAGAAAGTCAAAAGACAGAAAGTTGACAAATTAATAAGACACGGCATTGTTGAGCCATCTATATCAGAATATAATAGCCCACTTCTGTTGGTACCCAAGAAATCACTGCCTAATTCGGCGGAAAAGAGATGGCGATTAGTAGTCGACTATCGTCAGATCAATAAGAAACTGCTAGCAGATAAATCCCCACTTCCAAAAATATAAGATATTCTTGATCAATTAGGATGAGCAAAATATTTCTCGTGCCTAAACCTTATGTCAGAATTTCACCAAATCGAACTAGACGAAAGGTCAAGAAATGTAACATCAATTTCCACTTCGACAGGCTCATATCGCTACACGCGATAACCATTTGGATTAAAAATAGCCCCCAATTCATTTCAAAGAATGATGACACTTGCATTCACAGGCCTACAGCCTTCGCAAGCATTTCTGTATATGGATGATTTAGTTGTAGTCGGTTGTTCTGAAAAGCATATGCTTAAGAATTTAACCGATGTTTTCAAATTATGTAGACAACATAATTTAAAACTACATCCAGAAAAATGTACTTTCTTTATGAAAGAGGTTACATATTTAGGTCATAAATGTACTGATAAAGGTATATTACCAGATGACTCTAAATATGAGGTAATTAAAAACTACCCACAACCAGCGAATGCAGACGAAGCTAGACGATTCGTCGCATTTTGTAATTATTACAGAAGATTTATTAAGAATTTCTCTGAGAAATCACGCCACTTAACGAGGCTTTGTAAGAAGAATGTTCCATTTGAATGGACAAGCGAATGCAACGAAGCATTCGAATATCTGAAAAGGGAATTAATGAAACCAACACTTCTTCAGTACCCAGACTTCAGCAAACAATTTTGCATAACCACAGATGCCAGTAAACAGGCATGTGGAGCGGTACTATCTCAGGACCATAACGGTCAACAGCTACCAGTGGCATACGCTTCAAGAACCTTTACACAAGGTGAAAGTAATAAGTCCACTACAGAACAAGAACTAGCAGCTATTCATTGGGCAATCAATCATTTCAGACCATATATATATGGTAGGCATTTCTTAGTACAGAGTGACCATAGGCCACTATCATATCTTTTCTCAATGAAAAATCCGAGTTCCAAGTTAACCAGAATGCGTCTGGATCTTGAAGAATATGATTTTAGTGTAGAATATCTCAAGGGGAAAAACAATTATATAGCAGATGCTCTTTCCCGAATAACCATCGGAGAGCTAAAAGAAATGAATAGACAGATACTGAAGTTTGAAACGAGAGCTTCAGCAAGACAGAAAAATTCCTGCGCAGGAGAAATATTGCAAGATCCCAAATTAGAAAGAAAAGGAAATATAGAAATGCCCAGTATCTATCAGGTAGTCAATAACATTGACGCCAAAAAATATGTTGTTCTCAAAATAGACAAACATAAGTGTTTGTTAAAAAGAGGCAAAAATATTATAACACGTTTCGATATGACTAATTTTTATTCTAATGAAAAGGCTTAATGAAGAAGCAAGATTAAATAAGATCATTCAAACGCAATTGTCACCAAGTGAACAAATCTTTGAATTTGTCACTATTACGAATTTTAAAGAAAGGGGCAACAGAATACTAAAAAATGTAAAAATAGCGCTATTAAATAAGGTGACTAAGATAGATAAAGATGATGAGGTTCAAATTAAAGCAATTCTGTCTAAATATCATGACGATCCGTCAGAAGGAGGCCACTCAGGAATTTCTAGAACCCTGAAGAAAATAAAAAACTTTTATTACTGGCCACAAATGACGAAGGCAATAAGTAAATATGTTAAGACATGTTTAAAATGCCAACAGGCTAAAACGTTGAAACATACGAAAATGCCAATGACCATAACTGAAACGCCAGCAACAGCATTTGATATAGTTTTGATAGATACCATTGGTCCACTTCCAAGATCAGAAGATGGAAATGAGTATGCTGTCACTATCATATGTGATTTAACTAAGTATTTGGTTACGGTACCCATACCAAACAAAAGTGCAAAATCAGTTGCTAAGGCTATATTTGAAAATTTTATTCTCAAGTACGGTCCAATGAAAACAATCATTACGGACATGGGAACAGAGTATAAAAATCAAATAATAGACGACTTGTGCATGAAGATAAAGAACATTACTTCAACCGTACACCATCACCAGACTTTAGGAACAATAGAACGAAGTCACTGAACATTTAACGAGTATGTTCGCTCTTACATTTCTGTTGACAAAACTGATTGGGATGTTTGGATACAATATTTTACTTCTTGTTTCAACACAACTCCATCAGTGGTTCACGAATATTGTCCATATGAACTAGTATTTGGAAGACTACCAAGACAGTTCGCTTATTTTAATAAGATAGACAGAATAGATCCCATTTATAACATGGATGACTATTCAAAAGAGGTAAAAATAAGATTAGAAATAGCCTACAAAAGAGCGAGGCAATTGTGAGAAAAAGCAAAAGCCGATAGAAAAGTTAAGATATGATAGAAATGTTAGTAATTTTGAATTAAAGATAGGAGATAAGGTTTTATTAAAAAACGAAACAGGTCATAAGCTAGATAATAACTATTTAGGACCATATTTAGTTTCAGAGATAGGAGATAATAATAATATTACAATAGTAGGAAACAAAAATAAAAAACAGATAGTCCATAAAGATAGGTTAAAAATTTTCAATTCTTAATATATTTTGTAGGGTTGGCCACCCATAAGAAACAAAACAATTATATTAAAAATACATTTTTCTTTATTTTTATTCTTTACAAATCATAAAATTTAATTTTGAATATTAATCAAAAAAAAAAAAAAAAAGTTTTTTAATTACAAACACATTTATTTTTATTTTAACAATTGTTAATACCAATATTTTTAAATTTTCAATATTTTCTCTAATTTTCATAAAAAAAATCATAAATACATAAAAAAAAAAAAAAATAAATATATAATAAAAATAATATATATATATATATATAAGTAAATAAAATAACTACACTAAGTTTCGTTATTTTTCAAAAGGAGGGAGATGTGGTATGCACCTATATATAAATAACTGTACTCGTACGTAATCATAACATACGATCATATTGTATGTACTTTGTTGCAATATGTACATAAACAGTCTGGCCCAAGTGTATGCGTAATATGAGCATCCACTTGAAGGGGCTAACGTATAAACATACATACATAAATGCATAGTCAGCATTCTCACGCTGGCTATGCGCTGACCGCTTACCATGGGTGCCTATAGCGCTCCTCCTCCTCCAGAGTCGTCGTTTGGCGACAATACATATATATACATAAGATACATATAAGCGTCACTGCGCTGCAGCCTACGCTGACAGCGCTGCTCCTAAGCTTTAGGCTAAGAAACCCTTTATACTCGTATGTAGATCTTAAGATCAGAATGGAATGAATATTCAAATGAAGCGGAACCTTCTCCGCTTCATAAATAAAACCCCCAATACCAAAAACAATTCGTCTTTTCATCAAAATATTACAGTGTATTGAGATACGCGGTTGTCGATTGATACGTGGCGGCACCTGACCCTGGAGTGGTATTTTGATAAAGATAATATTTGGAGGGGAAGAGGAAAAAAAAAGAGAAAAAGTTAAACGAGAAAAGAAAATTAATGAAAAAAATATGATTTGTTGTTGTTTAATAAGAGTTTAATTCATGTAAACAAAAAAAGAAAATGAATGAATTTGAAATGAATTGAAATAAGAAAAAAAAAAAAGAAATTTGAATTTAAAAAAAAAAATTCAACGAATTATTTGAGGAAGAATTTCAATTGAAATAAGATAATTTAAAAATAGTAAGAAGAAGTTAAAGCTTTGAAAAGTTTAACACTAGAATTTATGTTACCGAAGAGACCAAAATTTTTATGAAAGATATTATTTAAGTTGAATTGTTTTTTTACAATAAATGTTAAAGCTTAAATACAGAGTGAATTTCTGATTTACAATGAGTGTAGCACATACACGAGGACGTGTAGTATATCAGAATGGCCGTGTCGGAGATGGAGATGTTGATTTAAAAAGGGCGCCTTATCGATGATGGGTTTTAGGGAAGACTTATCGATAAGAGTGTCAGGGTTGTATTTTGGTTGTAACCTGGTAACTTTGAAAAAGTGTAGTCGTTCGTTATTATAGAAGAAGATGAAGAGAACGAAGAGAAACACGTGCTTTGGAAATATTCTAAAAGGGGACTCACTACACAATACAAGAAGTACTATAACCAATAAAGAAGATAATATATCTTCTCCGTCATATATGTGTATTTGGCGCCAATAGTCGATGTACACTTCTCTCGCTCGTTGCATATGCGTTGGCTTATACGTGTTCGTATATGTGTGTGCGCGATAGAGACAGAGAAAGTGTATGCAGGATCGCGAGTATGGGAACAGCTTCCTTTTCGAGTCGGCGCAAAATATGTAAGAGCAGGATCGCACGACTTATGCACCGGAGTGAGATAGCACTGGCGTTGGTGTTGGGAACAGTTTAAGCGCGGGAAAAGCTGCACTCTGCACTCTGCACGCTGCTATGTGTTGCGAGTGTGGAGTGAAAGTCTGCGTATATATATGTGTGTGACTGAGAACGCGCGATGGGAACAGTTTTCGTTTGTCCCTGTATGTGTGTAATTTTGGCGCGAACTGAATTTGCACTTTGCACTTTGGCTGAGTGCGTGTGTGTGAAAATGACGCGACGAAAAAAAGTTTGAAAGTTAAAAGTTTATGGCAAATTATATTCGCTTTTTATAAGGCGAGCGTATATAATTATTGTTGAGTTTTGATTTTTCCTTCTTCGTTCCACAGGATATATCACAGTTTGTTAATTGTTTAAACAAATGGTCACACATATAGAATTCACAAATTTGTCACATAAAATACGGCACTTTTTTTTCCTTTTTTCGCTGCTGCTTATTGCGCAGACAATTGGAATTTTTTCCACGTTTTATTATTATTAGGCAGAAAAAATTGACAATATTCTTTTACATTTGGGCTGTTGCTGTTCGATGCTCGACGTAAATTACAATTTATGAACAATACAATGGTTGAATTTAATATTAAGCTTAGGCGGTGATTGATTGTTCAATGTACACTACTACGAGTAATATATAATAAATAATTGCAATAAGTCTTGGGCGGCCGTCAGCAGTCAGAGACAGTAAGGGGAATCACATGGAACCCTAGCTTTGGCTGAGGTACGTGCCGTCCTTGCTTCTACTGTCGGAAGTGCGGCTATACTCTCCACGTGAGGGCGTCTGGAAGCAGGCCCCTAGCACGGTCATGTCTCTGCTAGGGGTGCTGACTAATTGTAGTCGGGCGAAGATTGTGATTCTATAAATCACCCCAATCCAAGGCGGAACAGCATACGCCAAGGGATGCATGGCCGGGGGGTAGCCCGGTCGTTAGTATGCGGACTCTGGATACCTGTCGCCCTCCAGTTTCATCTAGACTTCCCACGGCACGCGGGCTATGCCGTGGGCGACCTTCCCTTCCCGCCTACTCGTGGGTCCAAACTATGGAAACAGATTTTAAAAAAGATAAGTCGGATGCGACTTCGACAGCATCAACCCAGGGCGAGGCCTTAACGGCCGACCCCAACAACAGCACTGCAGCCAGTGGGCTGCTGGCTTCCACCCCCAATACCACGGGTCTTGGCCCTGGTACTTTAGGGGACCCGGATAGGCCACGGACTCCCTCGGACGTCGAGTTCGCAAGTGCTGATTGCTCGTCCAATAGCTGCTCAGGCCGGCAGCAGCTCGTCGAGGTGATGTCCTCTGACGCTGAAGCTGACGCTGACCTGATCAGCCTCGTTGACGACGCTTCCGTGGCCTCGCAGAGGTCAGGTCTCACGGAAGCAGGCTGTCAGATACAGAGGCTGCGACTGGACTCTGAGAACGCCTTCGTTAAACTGAAGACCCGTGAGAAGAGGCTTTTTAAAGCCGCACTCGCTAGGGGTTCGAGCAGAGCAGAAGTTCTAGCTATCGCCACCGCGCCCCCCGTGGAAACCAAGGCCAAACGGACGCACGCTGACGATACTGTCCTCGAACCGCAAGGGTCCTCAAAAAAGCCCAAAAAGACTCATGTGGAGTCCACAAAGCCACCTCTCAGCCAGGTGTCGAGCAGCGTTAAACTGGGCTTCACTTCGGCTGACTCTAAAGACCCGCTTTCACCGGAGCAAGTGGCCACGGTGAAATCTAGCATTGCCAAGGCTCTGCTGCTTCATCCCACATCGGGTGCCAGTCCGGGTTTCGACGGTTGCATACCTCGAAATGAATGGCTGCTCCAGGTGTGCGAGGATAGCCGCACTGCCGATTGGGTCAGGGGAGCCATTGGACACATCAAGTCTATCAGCTCCCTTAACATTAAACTACTGGAGGAGTCCGAGTTCCCCAAAGCTCACCTCATTAGAGGTTACTTCCCCAGTAGCGCTGGACTCACACCCGCCGATATCTTGCGATACCTTGGTATCCAAAACGAGGATTTGTTCTCGACCAAGCAGTGGCGGATGGTCCAGCATACCCTCACAGGCACTACGACCCACCTCGCGATGTTGGTCGACAAAGAGTCCTATAAGGTCCTGACGGAGTGCAACGGGAAGGTGAAATTCGTCTTTGGACGAATCAAACTTCTCCTGAAGAACTCCGTCCCCAGTGCCTCTTCCTCCCCGGCCCGTCCCCCATCCCCCTCTCCAACCATTCCACCCCCTTCCAGCGCCCCTCTGGAAGCGTGATGGTTGACCCTACCTATGCGACAGCAGTGGCTGCCGCCCCGGTACCGTCCACCAGTGCTGCGGCCGCAGTGGCGCTGAATCCCCATCCCCAAACCCCCGACCATTGTGGTCTCCGCCCCCAACCCCTCAACGGGCCGCACCAGGCCGGTGGCTGGCAGCGGGCGCCTCCTGGCCCCTGCCAGACCCACAGTCAGCGCTGGGCGCAAACAACCCGCAAGGGCACCTCCCGCGACTGGGATCGCTAGGCGACCTCTCCCTAGCAGCTCAGCCAGACTGCCGAAGGGCATCCGAGGCAACGACTCTCGGGGGGGCAAGGCATGTGGCCTTGTCTCTAAGGCGCTGAAGGAGGATGCGGAGCGCAATAAGAGTGCTCCAGGCGAACCTGCACCACGCCAGAGGAGCGTCAGCCACCCTGTGCAGGGTCGTCTGTAAAGATGAGATTGACCTGGCTCTCGTCCAAGAGCCATGGTTAATAGGTGGCCTCGTCCGTGGACTATCATGCGGATCATGTAAGTTATTATATGACCGTATGGGAGGTGCCCCTCGCACTGCTATACTGATCAATAACAGTGGGAGACACTTTCCTTTAAGCAACTTCATTCACAGAGACCTGGTGCCAACGGCTATAGAGGCTTTGGCTGGTATTGTGGTCGTTGCTGATCATTCACTTTTTTCTCCCGTAACTGCGTCTTTAGTAGCTCTCTCAGTTTTGGCTGTTGCTTTTGATGTCCTTGCAGGCGTTCACTGGCTCCAAATCGATTCTTGCGGAGCTTGAGTCAATATTTTCTGAGAGTCGGGCACCCTTTGTAGCTGCTGATGTGTGCACCCCCGCAGTTTGCACATCTTCCCGGTAGGGTGCTTAGCTTCTGGCATTCAGCCGTCAGGTGGTTGCCAGCGCACTTCATGCAGTTGGCGAAGCTGTCTTATGAGCCATTGCGCTTCTGTGGTGCTATGGAGATAGCGAATGAAAACTTTGTAGTCTCCATTGTTGTCAGGCTGCTGAGGTTGCGTTGTGGGCTTGATGTCGTTGTCCTTAAGCATTATTGATATTGCTGCATACGTTTCTGGCGTGTCACTTTTCACAGCTTGCCCGTCTCCTTTTGAAGATTTTGTGGTTAATTTTCCCACGTCCGGATTAGCAAGAAGGCTATCAATGAATCCGTTATAGTCTTTAACAACGGGAATATAGAGCGTACGAGCTTGGTTGGGCTCGTGCTGTATTTCCCGCTGCTTTTGTTGGTATTGCTGTTCTTCTTGTTTTTGCTGGTCCAATTGCTGTTGTTGTTGTTCCTTGATTTGTTTTAATATCGTCAGGTTTTGTTGCTCCTTCCTCTTGAGAACTTCCCTCTGTTTTTGTTGCTGCTGTTTTTTCCATTCGTCGTTGTCAAGTAGGTTTTTGGCGGGCATAGAAGGGTGGAGAGGTCGCATCGGGGCTATTTTCGTTGGACTACCGTCCATGTCACTGTTTCTGCGTTTCCCGCTGGGTGGATGACGTAGTGCAACGGGGGCAAAGGGCATTGGCGTTGGTATGCGTCTCATTGGTGTCTTATGCACATCAATCTCGCCTGTAGTGGTGGCTTGTTTGACTAGAGACGCAGAGGGGGGTGTCTATTCGCAGAGGGGTTCAAGGGAGCGGTTGATGCAGGGCATTCAGCAATGGAGTGTCTCGCTAGCGTGCTTGTTGCTGCCATGTTTGATGTCTTTGGCGGCGAGAGGGATCTTTTGGACTTGAATATTTCAAGCCCAAAGTTTTCTTTGGCATAGTCCCGGAAATCAGGCGAATTCCGGTAATAGTCTATAATAGGTCCGCGAAAAGATGGCGTGTTAGCAGTATTAGTAGGTACTTTCCTTGTTTGAATTGTGTAAAAAAATATACACAAATGTATGTCCATAGTGTCCTATGCATGTTTAAGGCTGCTGGTTGATCCTTGGGCAGGCGAGGTGCCCCCAAATGGGCGTATGCAGATGTGTAGGTGTGGCTGAAGGTATTTTAGGCGTTGAAACGCTCCAAAAAACAAGCAAGAGGCGGAGAACAGGTAAGTTTTAAATTTCAATAATGGCAGAAATGGATGAACTTCCTGTTTTCCCGCAGATCTTGCCGTATCTGGCGTTCCAAGTCTTGGCGCTGCTTTTTGTTGTTGTTGTTGCTGCTGCTGCTGTTGCTGCTGCTAGTGCTGCTGCTGTTGCTGCTGCTAGTGCTGCTGCTGTTGCTGCTGCTGCTGCTGCTGGTGCTGCTGCTGCTGCTGCTTATGAGGCTGCTTGCCTTAGGAGATTTGCAATGGAATCTTGAGCAGCTGCGGAAGTTTGCCTCTTTCTGTTTGGTGCTTCACTTGTTGTTGCTGTGAAGATTGCGCTGCTGCTGCTGCTGCTATAGTCAATCATTAGCTATGCTTGCTACAGTTGGAGATGGACTTGATTTTGATTGTCCGAGTCGCTGTGGCTGGTATATGTTTTGTTTGAATGGTCATCGATGGTTGTTTTGGTCGATATTATGTGGAACTGCGATTTTTGAGTAGTACTACTCAAAAATATAGAGCGTACGAGCTTGGTTGGGCTCGTGCTGTATTTCCCGCTGCTTTTGTTGTTCTTGTTTTTGCTGGTCCAATTGCTGTTGTTGCTGTTGTTGTTGTTCCCTGATTTGTTTTAATATTGTCAGGTTTTGTTGCTCCTTCCTCTTGAGAACTTCCCTCTGTTTTTGTTGCTGTTGTTTTTTCCATTCGTCGCTGTAATGTAGGTTTTTTGGCGGGCATAGAAGGGTGGAGAGGTCGCATCGGGGCTATTTTCATTGGACTACCGTCCATGTCACTGTTTCTGCGTTTCCCGCTGGGTGGATGACGTAGTGCAACGGGGGCAAAGGGCATTGGCGTTGGTATGCGTCTCATAGGTGTCTTATGCACATGAATCTCGCCTGTAGTGGGGGCTTGTTTGACTAGAGACGCAGATGGGGGGTGTCTATTCGCAGAGGGGTTCAAGGGAGCAGTTGATGCAGGGCATTCAGCAATGGAGTGTCTCGCTAGCTTCTTGCTGCCATGTTTGATGTCTTTGGCGGCGAGAGGGATCTTTTGGACTTGAATATTTCAAGCCAAAAGTTTTCTTTGGCATAGTCCCGGAAATCAGGCGAATTCCGGTAATAGTCTATAATAGGTCCGCGAAAAGATGGCGTGTTAGCAGTATTAGTAGGTACTTTCCTTGTTGTTGCTGTTGTTGTTGTTGCTGCTGTTGTTGTAACGGATCGTTGGCTTGGTTTCTGCTGCTGCTGCTTTTGCTGTTGTTCATGCTGCAGTTTTTGTAGTCGCTGCTGTTGCTGTTGGTGAAGCGTCATGTTGTACCCGTTATTACTTGGTCCATTGGTTTGTGTGCCGTTGAGTGTGTCGCTGATTGGATTGGCTCTGATTATGATCTGGGAGAGGATCGTTGGCTTCTCGCTGGCATCCGTCGTAGAACCTGCTGCCGGTATATGGCTGGCAGTGTCAGGTTCTAGTTCATTTATTGCGTCGCACGACTTGGCCATAATTGACGACAAGCTGTCCACAAAATATCCATGACATATCCCTGTGCACTTATGTATACGTGTGTGCGTATATGTATATGTGTATTTGGCGCGAAAAGTCGATGTACACTTCTCTCGCTCGTTGCATATGCGTTGGCTTATACTTGTTCGTATATGTGTGTGCGCGATAGAGACAGAGAAAGTGTATGCAGGATCGCGAGTATGGGAACAGCTTCCTTTTCGAGTCGGCGCAAAATATGTAAGAGCAGGATCGCACGACTTATGCACCGGAGTGAGATAGCACTGGCGTTGGTGTTGGGAACAGTTTAAGCGCGGGAAAAAGCTGCACTCTGCACTCTGCACGCTGCTATGTGTGTGCGAGTGTGAGAGTGAAAGTCTGCGTATATATATGTGTGTGACTGAGAACGCGCGATGGGAACAGTTTTCGTTTGTCCCTGTATGTGTGTAATTTTGGCGCGAACTGAATTTGCACTTTGCACTTTGGCTGAGTGCGTGTGTGTGAAAATGACGCGACGAAAAAAAGGTTGAAAGTTAAAAGTTTATGGCAAATTATATTCGCTTTTTATAAGGCGAGCGTATATAATTATTGTTGAGTTTTGATTTTTCCTTCTTCGTTCCACAGGATATATCACAGTTTGTTAATTGTTTAAACAAATGGTCACACATATAGAATTCACAAATTTGTCACATAAAATACGGCACTTTTTTTTCCTTTTTTCGCTGCTGCTTATTGCGCAGACAATTGGAATTTTTTCCACGTTTTATTATTATTAGGCAGAAAAAATTGACAATATTCTTTTACATTTGGGCTGTTGCTGTTCGATGCTCGACGTAAATTACAATTTATGAACAATACAATGGTTGAATTTAATATTAAGCTTAGGCGGTGATTGATTGTTCAATGTACACTACTACGAGCAATATATAATAAATAATTGCAATAAGTCTTGG